>CM068308.1:33794597-34299229 GCA_034768735.1 Schistosoma mekongi | reverse complement strand
TTAGTCGAGGGATTCCAAACCAACCCCTCCTTAACTAATACTCTGACACCAATTGCCAGTCACCCTATCCCCAACGTCCACCCATGTATTGCGAAGTCCAAGTTCGTTATCTTTAGTGGGATACTGAAGCCCCTGAATCAACACAAATCTCTTGGCTTAGATGAAATTCATCTCAAAGTGTCTAGGGTATGTGCGGACCCACCTGTTTCTCCTCCTCGTTAACCTCTCCAGGTGCTTATAAGCTGTGTGCAAGCTAGCATCTGAGTGGGGGGGAAGTGTAGTGATACCTGTTTATATTTACGGGGTAACGAAGTGGCGGCTTCCAACTATCATCCAATTTCCTTACTCGCAGCAGTGACAAAGTCATGGAAAGAATCATCAACGATTGTCTCCGTAGTCATGCTCTTGACAATTCTGAACTACCTGTGTCACAGCACGGCTTCTTCCCAGGCAGGTCATATAACACTAGCCTTGTGACAGCGTGTAGTAGTTGGACTCTGCCAGTAGAGCGCAACTATCCCGTACACGTTGCCCTCTTGGATTCCTCCAGAACTTTAGATATGGTGGATCATCGAGGTCTTTGCGGGAAATTGCAATCTATGGGTATTAGTGGGTGTCTGTTAGAATGGTTAGAGGATTGACCAAGTGACAGGCATCTGGCAGTTAGGGTTCGCTCCGTTTTGTTTAGGTGATTTACAATGACAAGTGGTATGTCAAAAGACCCTCCTTCGACCACTTTCTTAATATTGTTCATATATGATCTCCTCGCTAACTTAGAGTCACAAACCATTCAATTTACAGACAGTCTTAAGATCTGTGAGGAGACTCAAGGTCTCTATTATATCACGATTCCTCAGGACGATCTAGAAAGGACGCACAAGTGGGCATGCAGCAACTTGCTCCCCCCCCTTAGTACCGATAGATTTAAAATGCTGGTGGTGAACAATCGAGGCACACATTCTGTGTACACACTTAGTGGATCCAGTATTACTCTTACGTCAGAAAGGAACCTGAGCGTAACCCTCTACGATACTCTAAGAATATCGTTCCACTAACATTTCGCAGCCAATAAAGCATACTAAGTCTTAAAATCACTGCCTAGAACCTTAGGTAGTTTGACTGCGGAACTCTTCATCTATGTCTACAGCATTTACTTAAGACCTCATCTCGGGAAAATCACATACATCATGCCCCTCCTGTCTTAAGAGGTACATAGTTATTTTGGGAAGTGCCCAATGAAAAACAGCCAGAATCATTCAAATGAAGTTTTGACGCATATCTAGATTCTGTGGACACTGGGAAGCAATGTGGATGGTACAACACACGGGTTGCTTATGTTTTCAGAATGCAATCTAGTCCTTTTTCAGTTAGTTTAAGAAGCCACATTACCAACACTGCACTCCCTAAGACCAAGGGCACTCCTATCACCTAGACGCAAGTCTTTAGGAACGACCGTTCACTTATTCTATCAAGCAAAGCTGAACTTACATATTTTGTTAACTTGATGGTATTATTACCATTGTTTTGTGCTCCCTTCGTCTTCTCACCAGTTGCAGATGATAATATGTATAATAAGCTTGGTAGCTATCTGTACAACATAATGTATCACTCTGCAGCATGTGCTTGCTATCCATCGTTTGACGAATGGGTGAGCAACTGTTTAACTTGTTATGTCTTCGAGTGGAATTTGTTTCGTTTAAATCGGTCAGTGCATGTTATAAGATAAGAGGATCTATTTGATTTTGGTAAAGGTACTGTCAAATCAATGTAAACGTGATGGAATCGAGTGTCGGGGACTGGGAAAGGGCCACTTGTTATACTGGATCACTTAGTACATTTGTCACTCCATACAGGAGCGTGTCTATTCCTTGGAGTCCTCGTTCGTTTTAGGCCAGTAGTATCTCTGGATAATAAACATATTAGTTGCATGAACTCCAGGATTAGAGAGGTTGTGTAACGTGTTGAAGAGGCAGGACTAAAGAATAGGGACATGCCAATAAGCTGGCGACTTTTGTTTCAACGTTACAGCGCATAGTTTGGTTAACAATGTTAACTGTTTGCCATATATTGTATAATTTTGACGACAATTATTATTAATTGTTTCCAGGAATAAATTTTAATTCAATGAACGTTTTGATGCGACTGTAGTAAATTTATATACGTCGCTGTATATTTAAAGAAACATGATAAACTAGTATTTCGGCATCACAGATGTAGGCTACACAAGTCACTTAAATTCGATTTATTTTTTATGCATTTTAAAAGTTCCCTCCAGCAGTCAATGATCCTCGTAATGAAGTTATTATTGGCGACACCTGTGACTGCATCTGCACCCGTGGCAGATGTTAGTGAAGTTTCATTTGTTTAGTTATGTCAGCACTGTAAAGATGTTTGCCCAGAAATACTACTGTGAACGTTTATGTCTATGGGATGTGTCGGCAAAATTGTTGAGCTTGATAAAACAGTCTTAAGAAAGCTCAATTGGAATTAATGACATATTGTCTATACAGCATATATCGGTAGCTTTTATGTTAAAAACCTACGGTAAATATTTAATAATTGGAATAGACACCTCTAAAAAGAACACTTTGAAAGGACTCCTGGTCTAGATTTGAAAACTATCCGCTAAAATATAAATAAACGCATGGAAACCTGGAATAGTATTCATATAGAATTTATTTTGATTTTAAATAGTCACAACTCTTAAATAACCTTTAAAAAGGTGGTGGCTATGTAAAGTTATCGTATGCATCTGAATGTTACTTTATTCAGTGGAACTAATTTTTGCTGGCTAACTTGAGAGAGACAAAGACAATAAAAAAATCGTTTCAAGATTGCCTCCTCTATAATCCCCAAAACTAGAAGATTAACAGGCTTCCTTCTTAAAAGCTTTCATACAACGGAGGCTAAACATACTTTGCTTAAGATATGCGTAAGGCCTACACTCGAATACTGCTTACTTATCTTTTTGGGCATATCATAGATGCTATACGTGTAGAAAGTGTACAAAACAGGTTCACACGTTGAATTCTTGGAACCAACGGTAACATGAACTACACAACTACATGTAAAACTCTCCCTTTAGAACCCCTGTGTCACTGCCGACTACGACATAACTCAGTATCATTCTATAAAATAGTAGACGGAATATCGTTCTCGGCTTTCCCTCCCCCCTATAGAACCAAACACCTAGATACGATCTCCGGAACCACGAAGTAACATTACTTATCAGTAAGTATCGAACACAATATCGCTGCAAGATATTTATCGTATTCTACAGCAAACCCTGGAATAAACTACCACAAAATATTTGCACTACTAATTGTATCCTTAAATTCAAATGATTAATCACTCCGTATCTAGAATCTCAAGATTTGTACCAAATCTTCGACGACTTACAACTTAACCTTCAATCAATCAGCAATAACTCATTAGGGTTCTGAGAGTGCAAACACTACAACCATGTACATTCTAGAAAAAATCTGAAAAACAGATTCTGGCTTAAAACTGATTATCCTACTACCATTAATTAAACTTTTTTCTTTCTATTTCATATATTCTTCTATATGACCGTCTCCCAGAGTTAGCAGGCTGCTCTAGTAAGGAATTGATCCCCGTTAAGCAACTCACTCCTAACGCTGGTTAGCGACGTAATTAATGTACCAATAACTCACCGCTCAAAATTAACGCACATTGATCGGCTTTCTTACTCAAATTTTGGTTTAAAGAAACTTTGCTGACGGACTTAAGAGGGCCAATGCGAATCAAGGTAATTATTTCAGGGTCGTGCGTCTAGTCCATTTCAAAATGCTTGCATTTGATCAATTGATTAAAATTTTCTATGAGAACGTTATTATTACCAGATTACTTTGAACAGAGTTAATTTATGTTTGTGAACTCAGTATGACTCGAGTATCATCCATACATACTCCAGATAGATGATTGTTGACATAGTCAATCAATAAGAGCAGGCTGCTTATTTGGCTAGTCTAGACTGACCCTTATGCAAACCTGCATGTTAGTTGTACTGTGGATGATGCAGTTGCTTGTTTCGTGGACATCGTCCCTTATAAATGTAATCGAAGTATCAGAAATGTAATGTTATCAGCACTGTAATGATATATGCTCGGAAATGATGTTACGTTTAAATCTGTCGTAAGAAGTAGTCAGAAAAACTGTTAAAATAGATAAAACAGCTATTAGAAAGAGAAAATATAATAGAGGCAGATCTTTGAAAACTGAAGAGGTAAGTACTAATTGCTCTAACCTTACTTGTAGGTTCTTGGTTTTTACCACCGAGCATCAGGAAAGAGACATTTGCAAATGTGTCTCTGGTCGAATCGCAAGGACCCTGGTACCAATATTCCAGATGCACGTTCTACCAGGACCCCGTGTATAACGTACCCGTTGAGACATATCAAATTGGCTACAGGTGATGGTGACAACGGATCCTATCAAGATGGAGATGTCGTTGGATAAACAACTTAAATCAATGAAGTTAGTTACAAGTTAGAAAACTATTGCTGAAACGTTCCTGACTGTTTCTGTTCCTGACACTACACCTTCAGTTGATGGAATTATAATAGTTTTTCATAATTTATCCATGATAATAGTAATGGTTTATTTTCAAGCAGCAATTTGTTCATGAGAGCATACCAGTTTACAGGCATGATCAGAATTATATGGCCTGTTTTTAAAAGGGTTTTAATAGAGTTACTGTTATGGAATTCACAATATATGAAGATATTAATTAATTAAGAAGCCCACGGTAACAAGTTTCACAGTTTACAGTACTAGAGGTGTATTTCGTTTTATAGAACACATCCAACAATCAACCGCACGCTTTTCGTCTGTAGCCCTGTAATCCCAGGAAATGGCTGCATGTGAGGCTGCGACCCAGAGGTATGAAGATCGGTTTATGTATGATTTAGCTTCTCTGGACGATGCATGAAAAATCTGCCTACTACTCAGAAAGCTTGGTGTGGGCGAACTTGACAAGTGCTGTAACTTAACTTTAACTCATTATCCGCTTGACAATACATGCACTGAGACCTGCACAGCTCAACCAACACTTTGGTGACAATTCTTCTGTGGTTAATATTAGATATCGCTGCTTAAAGTTAAAAATGAATAGCACATACGATTTCTTAACTCATGTTGGTATTGTAAATAGAGAATGTGAACGTTTTAAACTGAAAGACCCGACGGAAAACCAGTTTGGATCCTTAATTTCCTTCTGCAGTCTGAAAAAACTGCTGCTGTTCGCACGCGATTGCTGCATTGCCCTCATTAAGAGCCAACTTTTTCTCTCAAAGACATTGAGGTAGAATATCAACGGATGACCAGCCTAAAGCATGATACTACACTCGTTCAACCTGGAGGTCATAGTGAGGTTGAAGTTCATGCAGTTAATCGAAAACTTAGTTCCCATCAAATCGCTGCAACAACCACCACTTTAACTTGTTGTGACATACCAGCTGATAAGAAAAAATTATTCCCTCATCCAGATGCTGGAACTGTGGCGCATGGCATTTTACCAAGTCCAGCCCATTTAAAAACTTTCGCTGCAGAAAAGGTGACATTCTGGGATATAATGGAACTTCTTGCAAGCAGAAAGACACACGCACTCGGTCACGTTCCAGAAAAAGAATTCGTTCATCTATTAAGTTCGTTGAGCCAACTTCAGCATCCGCTGTGGGTCACGTTCACCAGAGGCCAGTCTGACAGCATGTTTTTGTTCAGATAAAGGGTCATGAGGTAAGCCTCCAACTTGACACAGCCTTTAAAATTACAATTATTTCTAGAAAAACGTGGATTAAAATTGGGGAACCTGTACTATGCTCTGCAGAGCAGCTAGCCATAAGCTCAACAGGTTATCGCCTGGAGATTATAGGAAAAATTGTATGCTCAGTGACATTCAATGATATGATCATGGACGGAGCATGTTGTGTGGTTAAGAACAATCAAAACTTGTTGAGTTTAGATTGGTATGCTAATTTGAAACGAGGTGATGTTTCACTGAGCACAGTATGCCACCGATTCGTAAATATGAAAGACGGAAATGACTTCATGAAGGTTCTAATAGAATTCGACAGACATTTTGCAGAAGGTTCAGGATGCTGTAACATAATGAAAGTCTTCCTTCGTTTGGTACAAAATTTCTTCCCAGTATTCCAACCGGAAAGACCACTCCTATATGCTTCTCTACCAGAAGTCGACGCGGAATTTCAAAGCTTAGAAAAACAAGGTGTTATTACACCGGTACCGTTCTCTGCCTCGGCAACTCCTATTGTCTCTGTAAAGAAACCTGATGGGGTACTAAGCATCTGTGCCGACATTTCGACCGGTCTGAATGCTGCCCTAGAGCAACACAACTATCTTCTACCAGTTCAGGTCGACTTATTCACCATTCCAAACGGTGGTAGTTGGTTTGACAAACTAGACTCAGCAGATGCTTATTTGCAAGTTGAGGTTGAATCAGCCTGCGGTGAATTGCTCACAATAAATACGCATCGACGACTTTTTCAGTGCTCGAGACTACCGTTTGAAGTCAAAACTCCGAATACGGTAACGTTCTTCCATGTGGTTTGTCTATTTCGTATATTTTGAGAAATCTTACACGTTTTATATTATATAACACCCTTAGTAGTACTCCCGCAGTATTGCCTAACTCCACTCACAACCCTATAGTATCCTAGAATAACGAAATGTCACGCATTAAGGCCAAACGCTCTAAACTTAATACTAGTCCTCCTAAACCGAGCGATATCCCCTACACTAGTTTTATTCCTCTTAACCAATTGAAAACACAATCACATTGTGACAGTTCACAGCAACCAATATTTAACGGCCCTTCCCATGCACATTCCGAAATATCCACCAACAATGCATTTATCACCAATCAGCAGCTAGCTGACGTTCGCATACCACTTGTTAAGGTCGTAAACATTGCCGATCAGAACAGTGATATTGCCACCTACAAAATGGAAGTTGATAACATTAAATTGACACTCGCCAATATGCAGTGTGCCTTACAAGAAATAACCCCGATACCATACCTTTTTGGTTAGCATAATGACATCGACGTAGAAAAAGTAAGTCAGGCTGAAGTCTTCCTCAATTTCATTTTTAATGAAGTTTTTAAGCGTATTAACTCACTTCATAAAGCCATAGTTTACAACATTCCTGACAATTCCCCTATTAATAAGGTAAAAATAACTCTCTTAAAGGCTTCTGGCATGCCCCAAGTGCCTTGTGAATGCAAGAGACCGAGAAAGAAAGACTGACAAACTAGCTGCCCAGTCCTATTTTATTTTAAGTCCACACAGGATTTCATGGAATTTATCAAGTCAGTGAATCGTGTAAGAACCAGCAGTGAGTACAAGAATGTACTAATAGTCGCTGATAAAACACCACTACAACGCATAGCTCATAACAGGCACAACGCCACAGCTCCTAACCTAAAGGAACCCAAACATGAACTAATAAACCAGAACAGCCTCAGCAAAGCCAGTCCTACAGTAGACTGTGGTGAAGGCGACATGTCATTGGAACCATCAACCCCACCAACTAAACTAAAAAATGAGGGGGACCACAGTTTGAATGGACCGATTACTTCACTCAACATAAACTCACAGACTACGTCACTAGTAACAGAAATTGCTATCGAACCTGTAGATTTAAACATCACTCCCCTATCGGGCACGAATGTCTCTCAAACTAATGTAACGCACGAAAAAATGTCATGTACTGCAAAATATTTCCGCACTGTAAAAACTCAAACATCGGTTTGACGATAGTTATAAATACCTACCCGCTAGGAATAGATTCTTCCCCTTGACATCAGACGTGCCTCAAACTATCAGTACAAACATGCCTAAGAACAGTCGTAACCTTAACAGGTTAGACAATAAAATCAACAGCAAACCGTGTAAACCTAGGCAGACTAAATCTCTACCACCTAAGCTTAAAGTTAATACTCAGTGTGGCAGTAAACGATTTCTCTCCTATCCTCAAGTTAATTCTCATGATTACTCTAAAAGGTATAAGGCGACACACCCGACTGCATCAGAGTACCAAATACTAATGTCCCAGAAAGACAATCCTGTACGCAGAAGTCACCCTTTGCTACTTACACCACCATTACCCCAACCAAATAGTGGTATGAATCACTACAACCATGGAGATTATCTCTATCACCAATATAGATGGCCATATAGACTTGAAAATTTGATACCGAGACAACTCCCTATAGCAAACCTTTCTGCTCATGACTATATATCTAGAACTCATGACATACTGTCCAACTATTGTGAACCAAAAGTCACACATGCTCACTTATATCCTTTTTTAGCGCATCCTCATTCAACCCATTACAATCCAATTCACCCACTACCTCTACCACCCATCTAGAACCAACAATTCGTGCCAATCGTGAATGCCCCAAATCACGACTCATATCATCACTAAGGAAAAACGTTGCTACCATCTCATATCCGGTTAACAAAAGCGTCTCAAGTAACTACCACAGAGATAATAGTGATGTTCAGGACACGGACCTCACGGAACAACCACTGAGTACATCCTCAATAACATCTCAGCTAAGTAAATGCTATAGTCCTCTAATATCTAGTCCAAGTTATGTTCATAGTTATATTCATAATTATAATCTCAATTCATTTACTGCCCCCTTAGCCCTAACTAAACCAATGCTCATGAGTCGTGCTGGATCGCATCCATCAACACTACTAGAATCAAACGGCAGAACTCTCCTTCCGTACCACAGTATAAATGTCTACGCCACAAGCAAATGTTACGATAAATGTTACAATAAATATAATAGATCAACCCACAGTACGAACGCTGTTAAATATGCAGTCACCAATAGCTCATATAAGGTCATTAATTCGCCTCATCTGACATTGATGCTAATTAATGTCCGATCTATAATAAATAAAATGACATCTCTGAGAACCCTGGTCCTTCTATAAAACCATACACTTGCCCTAATAACAGAAAGTTGGCTGACATCTGATGTTCCAAATTCATGCCTTTTCATAGATAACTACGCTGTATTTCGTTGCGATAGAACCACCAAAAGAGGTGGAGGTTGTTTGGCATACGTATTGAAGACTATAAAGGTGGAAAATATCGACGACGAAGTCCTCAACGCAGTACCTGACTCGATATGGCTAAAAGTACATGTAAATAACTACCAGTTACTACTAGGTTGCATATATAGGGCTGCAAAGACTCCAAAATTAGTAGACGCCTCAATAATTGCATCATTTGGGCATGCTGCGACCCTAAGCCTCGACCATAAGATGATCTGTGGAGACTTCAATCTCCCAGGTGTCGATTGGCGCACATTCTCTGGCCCGACATTTTATGAGAGTATAATTAAATATATCAATATACACGGCTGGAAACAACATGTGCATTTACCCACAAGAAACAACAACACCCTCAACTTGATATTCTGTCATAATATAACGCCGATATCCATAGAATATGGCTTAAAACTCCACAACAGTGACCACAACACAGTCCTATGCACTCTACCGTTTCTTTTGAAAGGTAGCAAGCGTAGGACGACTTGTAATCGTTTTCAGTATCAGGACTTTGTCCATGCTAACTGGGGCCTCTTTCAAAATCAAGTCAGATGCTCTGAATAGGCCAAATTCTTTGCTAGTGGCAGCATTGCTGAAACACTAGAAATATTCTACCGTACGAAAAAGCCCCTAATTGACACTATAGTGCCAAAAAAGATGGGCTACAAAGCAATATCCCCTTACATCAACACTCAAGCTAAGGCCAAACTGCGTAAACTAAGGAAGAGTTACTTCATCTCAAATGACTTCACCGCTCTGAATCGAGTACACTGTTTGCTAGAACAAGTAAGATGTAAACACGAAACTCGTCTGAAAGATGAGGAATGCATAGCACTCAATGGCGCATCTAATTCCTTAAACCTACGCCATCTATTAGAAAAACGCTTAAATAAAACTGAAGATTATAGAATTCACTGAATACTGCAAAATGGGGTAACCTACGATGACCCACGAGTTATATGCGAACTTCTCAGCGAAAGGTTCGCGAATAACGAAAACACAATTCAAACGCCGGACATCAGAGTAGATAGAATATGCAACACAACGCTAAGTACTATACTATTTAGCTTAAAAAATATCAATGAAGCTATAAAGACGCTTAAGCCTAATAATAGCTCAGGGACCGATAATATTCCATCAATCTTCTATAAGCATGCTGGACCAGACATACCTATTCTCCTACCTAAAATGATCACACTCTCATTAGAAGTTGAAACTTATCCTGAAGTCTGGAAATCCACCTACGTACTCCCTAAACATAAGACAGGAGCAAGGAACCTGGTCCAAAACTATCGACCAATTAATATCACGCCAGTGATCTCACGAGTAATGGAGAAGGTAATCAAAGATCAAACATCTGACTACCTACTAAATGGAGGCTTAATTAGTGCATCCCAGCATGGTTTTCTCAAAAAGAGGTCATGCGCCACATGCCTCATTGATTTCTTTGGCGAGATTACTCGAAACCGTGATCAGAAAAAGTTTGCGATAATATTATACTTTGACATTAAAAAAGCCTTCGACAGGGTACCACACAATCTACTCATCTGCAAACTGCAGTCCATAGGAATATCTAATCTACTCCCAGGGTGGTCCAAATCATTCCTCACAAACCGATATCAGATAACGAAGGTAGGCACTGTAACATCAACACCAGGACTTATAACAAGCGGGGTTGTGCAAGGGCAGTGTTCTAGGGCCCTTACTCTTCATTATATATATCAATAGCATATGCAGGTGCTTTATAACAGGAAAGCCATATCTCTATGCCGACGACTTGAAAGTAGTCTATAAGACTGACAAAAATGATGTGGCACATGGCATCGAAAATATACAGGACGAGCTAAACAACCTAAGTAAATGGTGCTTCGACTGGTGTCTGGAGTTCGATACTGAGAAATGTGCGTGGATGTGTGGGGACCCGAAACTTGAAGTGAAACTTGTACTTAGCAACCACAAACTCCCTAAACCTAAGACGGTAATCGACCTAGGCATACAATATTCCCACAACATTAACTTCTCTGAGAACATCTCTGCCAAACTGTCCAAATCACGACGGCTCATAGGCTTCATTCTAAGAAACTTTCATCGAAATGAGTCGAGACTCAGTCTCCACAAAATATGTGTAAGACCTACACTTGAGTACTGTTCCTCCCTATTTAGCGATCTACGAACAAGTGATAGGATCAGAGTAGAGAAAGTGGAACGCTACTTAACACGGCAGATGATTAAAGGTAATTCTAAAATAGACTACAAAACTAGATGTCACATGCTCAAACTTGAACCTCTATGGAAAAGAAGACTAAGAACAAACTTAATCCTTTTTTATAAACTGCTGCACAATATGACCTACACCTCAATTAATATTGCATACCGTACCTACACTCGGGACTATCATCTGAGAAATAAGCTCTTCCAAGTTAAAATTGAAAATTACAAAACAAAAGCTCGCGCAAACTTTATTTGATTAGGTATGGTCAAATATGAAACAAACTGCCAGCAGCAGTACGCATGGCATACAATCTCCCAGTATTTTGCAAGCTACTTAATACAGCTATCAGAGATATTAGCTTCCTGGCTGATAAAGTCACTTATTCAAACACACTAGAAATAATAGGCCCCTTTAATATCTGAAAAAGATTGGACATCAAAGACACAACGTGGCTAAATGTCTGAGTAAGATGTATCAATAGACAATTAAACGTTCATCTACAATTCACTTGCCAGAAATAACGACTTACAATCAATCGGATCATGCTCTGGGTAATCCTCATACCTGTGCACTACACACACAAAATCTCTTTTTTCTTTTTTTCTTTTGAAAGTTCACACGAATATCAACCTTGCAGACTCCAATACCTTGCGATGGATGTCCACCGAGCCCGGTATCTTGCTACTGTTGTGCGTCAGTAACCAGAACCTACAGATGATTATGCACAAGACAAGTATGGCGCAATACTACTAACTTCTCCTCAACACCCGAATTCCAGGTACTCTTGGTCTTATCCCACATGTGACCAATTCTGCTAACTCAGCCTGTTTTTGGAATTGTAACGCATTGACCAAGAAGCGCGCGTTTCTTTGTAATATGTGCACCATGCCACAATACATATATTTAGTGTTTTGGTACTGTAAACATTGTTGCAGTTGGTTTAGTTTTTAAGTCAACTGTTTGTATGCTATGAATGTCCTTACAGTGACACTGTTGAAATATTTGTACGAATTTAGACTCATATCATTCTGATAATGCCTGTAAACTGGCATGCTCTCATGTATACAATGGTACTTGAGAATAAAAGCTATTTATTTATTTATTTATCTAAGGAAAACGAAGAGCGACAACTAAGTTCCAAAGCAGTGAACTTCTTTCAAAAGAGGGGAGGTGCTAAGAAGAGGCAAAACTAGTTATTTTTCATGTAAATGTACTTATTTTTGCTGTTTTTCATAGGGTAACCAGTACTGCCATTCATTTTCTTTTCACTGACCATGCTGTTTGTGATTAGTTGTAGTCGTTTTTAGTGTCCTAATTACTCTAATTATTACAATGTCGTTGCTGCAACTATATAATAATCCTAATAATAAATTTATTCTCAAGTAGTTTTTTGTACATGAGTACATACAGGGTTGGGACAAAATAGAATCGAATTTTCTTGTTGCTGCGTTCGTGTCTTCTTGATTTGGCCTTGGGCGAGTAGTCAATATGCCTAAGGATTCATAATTAATAATGCATATTTTCATATTGTTCCAACCCACATGCATACACCTTAATTCACTTATGCGAAAACATAATTTGATTACACTGATAACTTATCTTATCCATCTTCTATCATCATTTATACACCAATTCACTACTTCGGTGACAATTCGACATCTTAATTATGTTGGGTTCATTAGCTGTCCAATAATCCTATACACACTGAATCCATACTGTAATTATCCATTGATTTTCAACACCATATACTTATTCATGTACACACACACACGCACACTTCCTTAGTCAGAAATTTCACCCCTTTAATATCACTTGAGTGAAAATTCACAATTTCATCACACTGTTAATTGCACTGTTTGATCACTCCATTACTATAATTCTCTATATATTTTACATGGTTATTAGTGCATATTTTCGCTCTCTTCCAATCTACTTTATTATTAGTATTATTATTATCTGTCTTCTGTTATCACTTATAAACCGATTCAAAATTTTGATTACAACTTGACCTTTTAATTATATTGGGTTTATTAGTTGGCTAACAAACCTATTTATGCAAAGTTTAATCTACGACTACGCATGGAACTCTTTAGAATTTTTCTTTCTTTTTTCTTTTTTTATTTACACGTCCTACATCACATTAGCGTTTATACTCTTAATACTACTTCGCTAATTGGATTTATTGAATTATTATACTCAACTGATGAAGCCCAAAATGGTTTATTCACAACGCTTATTGTAAATGAATAGTATGTGATTAAAATTAATAAATAAATGTGTCGTGAGTCACCAGTCGCTAGTACCTGTTTGCGTAGATAATTCAGAGAGCCAAATGTGAAGTCAGTGCCCCCCGTACATACCGCACCCGTCGCGACATATCAATTATAACTATACTGCTTGCTCATTAATAAAGGATATAACTGATAAAGAAGCTTTGAACAAAACAGAGACCACTTTCTATCAAAGTGCACCCAATATATGACCAAGTTACGTTTGCGCTATTACCAGGGCAACTTCTAACGTTTGAACCCACTCTTATGAATGAGAATAAATCAGAAGGCAATAAAAGATGGAAAGGAAGTTATATTGGGATAACAATGTTTAAGCTAGTAAACTAAAAAAAAGAGTTGCTTTCCACGATGCGACGTGACGTGATCTGGTGATGATGCGTAACCGAGCGCCTTCAACTAGTAGTGTCCGCTAAAACAAACAAGGTCAGCATCAATGTCGAGGACCTATGTAAGTACTTATTTTGGGGATTATTTACCTCTACAGCTCACTCCCCCCCCTAATGGGTTCGTGAGGACCCTATGACGTACCAGCCAAAGGACAAAACTCAATGCGTTAGACATTGGTAAACGTTCCTTTGATAGCTTGGGTGTTGTGCAGCTTCTGGGCGTCAGTACCTATGCTATGGTGTCGTTACATAAAATATTCGTACAAAATATGATCGTCCTCTTCCTCGTTCTTCTGTTTGTTTCCAGTCGGCCTGAAAATCCAAAAACAGAAATTTAAATATATAATAAAGTCTTTATTCTCAAGTATCATTGTGTACATGAGAGCATGCCAGTTTACAGGCATGATCTGAATGATATAAGTTTACATACATACAAATATTTCGACAATGTGTTACTGTCAGGACTTTCATAAGTATAAAGATATGCATTGAGAACCAAACCAGTTGCAACAAATTTCACAGTATTAGAACACCATTTATGTGTTGTAGCATGGTGCATATATGACAAAGTCCCGCGCGCTCCTTGACCAATGCGTTACAGTTCCAAAAAACGGCTGAGGGTTAGCAGATTGGATCACTGTGCATGTTCAGACCCGAGATAGGACCAAGGGTACTTGGAATTTGGGTGTTGAGGAGAAGGCGATAGTTTTGTGCCAATAAGTTCTATATTTGTCTTGCACATAATTTTCTACAACTAGAGGAAAGACAAAAGAAGGGAGAACAAAAAACAACAGCACTGGTATCCCGGGGTTAACCAAACGAATGGGCAGGATTAGTAATTATACTTCCAACATGCCACTTATGCTTATAGGCTGATTAAAATGGAAGAATACTACCATATGACCAAGACAGGTGAGTGGCGCTCACTCGTTCAGAGTCCCTATTATTTCGCTAGTGGAGTAAGAAACAATAGTTGGTGTGAACATTTTTAACGAGATTTCAGAAGAGATGAAGTTACTAACATGCCGTACAAATAAAGGTAGTGAATCTGTTTCCCGAATGTCTTGAGGCAAATGGTTCCAGATTCTCGAGAATTTATTTGTAAAATAATTCATGTAAAGAGCGGATTTAGATTGCGATATTTTTATTTTCGAGGCTGAATTGCGTAAGTTATAGCAAGAGGGTTCCTCGAGCTGGATTGTATTAGGCGATGAAAACGCTAATTTGTTTAATATTTTATAAAAGAAGATTAGGTTTAATTTTAGCCGTCGCCTCCATAAGGTATCTAGTCCTAACTTAGTGCATCTAGTTTTATAGTCTAGAGTACGATCAGCCTCAAGAATACGAGAAGTAAAGCGACGTTGCACAGACTCCAGTCTGAGTTTATCCCTAATGGAAACATTACTGAGAATAAAGGTGCAGTATTCTAGCCAAGGTCTGACGTAAACTTTATATAGCAGAATACGAGAATCGTTGCTATAAAAGTTATGTAGTATACAACCTAGTAGTCGATGTGACTTAGATGTCTGCATATTGACCTGTTCTGTAAAAGACAAGTTATAAGAGTACCTTAGTCCTACTGACTGAGGCCTAGATAACTTACTGCCGTTTATGGAGAGATCAAAATTGAGGCGCTTATCCCCAAAACATATCCAACTACACTTAGAAACAGTAAGATTTAGCTTCCATTCTGAGCACCATACTGCGACCTTGTTGAGCTCGTCAGTGACGCCACTGAATGTGTGTGCAAAATCGTGTGGGAGGATTGAGTACACTATTTTGAGATCATCTGCGTATAGAAAGGGTCTACCTATGCTGAAGCATTTACATATATCGTTTATGTAAGCTATAAAGAGCAATGGGCCTAAGACACTTCCTTGTGTAACACCACTTGTAACCGGTTTGGCCTTCGAAAGGGTGGAATTAATTTTAACTTTTTGATGTCTATTACCGAGGAAGGAGTTTAACCATGCAAGTAATGGATTCCTAATCCCATAAGAGGAGAGTTTGCCTACAAGAAGCTTGTGATTAACCATATCAAAGGTTTTAGATATGTCTAAGTACAATACTAATACCAAGTGCCCAAGGCTTTGTTTAGTAAAGAGTAAATTAAAGAATTTAAAGTGACAAGTCATATAGGACCTAGTTTTGAGGAAACCATGTTGGGAATTAAAGATGATATTTTCGGAGAGTAAATAATCAGACATTTGATCGCATACTATTTTTTCCATTATTCTAGAGATAACCGGGGTGATATTCGTTGGCCTATAGTTATGCAGGTTTGTCCTGTCACCTGATTTAAATCGAGGGCATATGTATGAGGTTTTCCATCGATTAGGGTAAGATCCTGTTGTTAATGAAAGGTCAAACAGTTTTAATAGGATTAGTGGTAAATTAGGTCCTTCGAGTTTGAAGTAAATGGATGCTATGCCATCCACTCCATAGCTGCTTGATGTCCTAAGCGAGTTTATGGGTTTACAAATATTGTCATAAGTGAAGGTAACGGATTCCATATGGTTTGTAGCTGAGTTGATAATGTCTACATCATTGTCATCCTGGGGTATACCTCTGTTAGGGAAGAGATCGCTGAACAGGTTGGATATGATATTATGGTCGGTAATCATTAATCCATCTCATAAAATGCAGGGAGTGTCACTATTCCGAGAAGGTTTGAGACGTTTAGTGAACAGCCGTACCAAGTTTTGTACCTTGGAGCTACTGTGCATTGCTGATAATTCTTCGTTAATCGCCTTTAACCTGTGGACTTCTTTTACTTGATTGAAGGTCATGGTAATTTCCATAAGTGCTGAGAAGTCATTTGACTTAAGATAACTCTTCTGCAAACGTCTTAGCTTCTTACAGTAATGAAGTGGTACATACAAGTCATTTGATTTAATTATATTGCTAAGTTTGATAGGTGCAATCGTATCTAAACATGAGTTATTAATTTCATAAAAAATATCTAGTGCATCTGTAAGACTACTAGATAAGAAAAAGTTGTCCCGGTCAGAGCAACTTAGAAGAGTGTGCAGAAGATTCCAGTCAACATTTTTATAATTTCGATATTGTCTAGTTTTTGTAATTTATGAATATTGGAGTGACTAAAATCAAAAGGAAGAGCGCATAGAACCATTTTGTGGTCACTGCTTTCGAGCTCTTTGCTAACTTGAAGTGACAGAGAAGTGACATCATGACAGAAAACTGGGTCAAGGATGTTATGATGTCTAGTGGGAGTGTGTATGCACTGTATCCAACAGTGCATGTCTGATGTAGCAAGGTTTTCTTCATCGTATGACAGTCCTCTGCCAACATTCCAGTCTATCCTAGGAAGGTTAAAGTCTCCTGCAATGACTTTCGCATTATAAGTTAGAGCAGAGGTATGTATAAATGCATTAATAATGTTGTTATCTACAGTAGTCGAGGTGTTAGGAGTTCTGTATATACAACCAAAGAGTAAACTATGGTTCGAGGTATTGACTGATATCCAGACCGACTCTGGTACCTTACCGAGTATTTCGTCATCAATTTTATTAGACGACAAACAAACACTTAGGTATATTAGACAACCAACACCCCGTTTATATTCCCTATTGCTGCGATATAACATATAGTCCTGAATTGCTAATTCTGAGTCAGTAACTGAGGAGGAATAATATGTTTCTGTGATAAATATTAAAGGTTTAGCTAACAAAGCTATAGTTCTTAGGGTTTATATTTTATTAAGAAGTGAGCAGGCGTTAATTACTCAAAAGTTTAGAAATGAAGAGTGAATTGTGAAGAATTGAATAAGACCTTTATCTAAGTCGTTCGTGTTTCATATAACTAGATGTTGGCGTGAAAAGGTAGTCTGACTGTTTAAGCTAATGTCTGGGCAAGCTGTGTTGCTAAGGGGACTAATGACTGCCTGAACCCAAAAAATTATTATAGTAGTCAGAGATATTAGGATGTTCAGAGGAGTTTGAGTTAGGCAACATGGCAGCTTGTTGGCGATGTGCATAAAGTGGAGGGTGCCCTAGCAGCCCACCATGAGCATAATTGTAATCATAATAGTGAAGAGGAAGAGTAGGACCATTTACACGAATAGGCGTATGGTGAAGGGTTACTAAGGCTTAGAGCATACTGGTGTGTATTTGGCGCCCTAGAATTAAAATCGTTTATTACCACGCTGAGTGTTAATTTTTTGTTTGGATGGTAGGGAGTTAGTTAGCCTAGCATTTTGGGGTTTGCCGTTACTTTTATTATCTAACCTATTAAGGTCACGACTGATTTTGGTCTTGTTAGTGCTGTTGGTTTGAGGTTCGTTGACTGATCCTAAGGGAGAGAGTCTACTCATGGTGTGTAGGTACTTATAACTATTGTTAGACCAATGTTTGGGTTCCTTTTTTGTCTTTGCTGTGCGGAGATGCTTTACGGTGCTTAACTTTTCCTCACGCATCACTTTAGTATGAGAATCGGTCGTAATTTTCAGGGAATTAATGTCTAAATCTATAAGGTCGGCAGCCGTTTCCGTTTTTAGTACCATAATATGCTGGTTTACACCGGGCGAACTGGTCAGTTCATTTAAATCATGTTACCTTTACCTTATTTAAAGGGGAATTCTGGGAGATGTTGTAAACTATTGCCTTTGAAACTAAACTGCCGACGAACTTGAGAAGGCCAATGAGAATCAAGTTATTACTTTTAAGGTCGCGCGCATTTAAGTTCAAAATGCTTACTTCTGATCAGCTTATTGCAATTTTTAAAGAGGACATTATTATTTCTAATCTACAACCTCTCGGACTACTTTGTAGAGAGTTCATTTGCGATTGTGGCCACAATATGACTCGAACACAATCCTCAGACAGTCGAGATGGAGTAATTTTTCGTTGTAATGGTTGTTAGCGAAAGAAATCAATGAGAATAGGCAGTTATTTTAGCAAGTCTAGACCGACACTAAGGCAAACCTGCATGTTAGTTGTATTATGGGTTATGCAGTTGCCTCTTACGCTAGCATCGTCTCTTACAGATGTAAGCGAAGTATCAGCAGTGTTTAGAAATCATGTTACGCTTAAATCTGTCGCTGGGAGGCGTCATAAGAATCGTTGAAATAGATGAAACAGCTATTGGAAAGCGAAAATATAATAAGGGAAGATCTGTAAAAACCGAACAAGTAAGTAATAATTGCTTAAATATTACTGGTAGGCTATTGGAATTTACGACCGAACATTATGTAACGGACATTTCCAGTATGTCCCAAATCGAACTGCAGGTGTATAATGTGTAATACGTCTTAGAATTTCACCGTTTTTCATAACAAATAATGATTATATCTACCAGTGCATTCTCATTGGCCAAAAGGTACCTCAAGGTCGTCGGCAAAGTTTAGTTTTACGCTATTGCCTTGTGGAGCGAACTAATACGCTTCACAACTTCAGTCGAAATGAAATCTAGGAAGATTTCGGCTTGCCTAACTTTTTCTATGCTAATGTTATTATGTTTACCAAACAGGTATGATAGTGGGGCTAGATCTTGTAGGACATTCTGCATCATGGTTAGTGTTGACTTAATGTCGTCCACTTCCATTTTATAAGAAGCAATATCAGTATTCAGATCGGCAATGTTGACTACCCGAACAAGTGGTATGCAACTGTCAGTTAGTTGCTGATTGGTGATAAGCGCCTCGTTGACAGATGCTTCAGAGTGTGCTAAAATTTGTTTGTGTGTCCCAATCTACAACGAAAGGGGAAATAAAGGTGAAGAAGGGCGACAAAAAGGGGACAAAGGGGAAATAAGGTAGACTTCAGGGGGGAAATAAAGGGGAAAATGGGGAAAAAAGTGGGAAAGGGGAAATAAAGCGTAGAAGTGCGACATAAGTAGTCTCGGAGGGGGAAGTAAGGGGGACAAGGGGGGAAATAAGTGGGAAGCAGAAATAAGAGTCTGGGAAGGTCGAAATGAAGTGGATATGTACCCGGTGTTGCGTTACGGCAGTGTTTATTAATTTTTAATAAGAGATTTTACTAAATTTAAGAGACAATGAAGATAACTGTCAATAATTTTGTGTATCCTAAAAGTATATGAAATTAGCAAATTTGTTTGAGTTATCTCATTGGCGCGCTACGAACATTATTTTCTTGTTTGCGTGCGTAAGCAATGGAGGTTAGTTCCTATATGTTTTTCACATTTCTGTCTTCATATCATTAAGATTACTAACGTAGCTTCAAATATGAAGTCGAAGTGAGTTAGGGCGTCTAGGCTATCAGCCTTAAACATCGGTTGTCATCGGTCTACCTTTTACAGACGTAGCCGATCCGGTAGATTTCTTCAATCAACCGATTTCATCATCGAACATTGGAATATTTCGTTGTTCCACAATCAGTCACGAAACTTCATGGTTGTCTGTAACATCTATTTTCTGCAAATGTATATGTATTCCCACTGCGAACTATGAGGTCGTTATTCCACTGCTACATACATTTGAATAACAGTATCACAAAAGTAATAATTACTAACTACTTTTCATTTATTTTAGAAAAGTGCTTCAAAATATTGTTTAGTGGAGGTGGTGAGAGATAAAATACTAGTAGTACCCAGTAGTTGGATTCTGTCTGAAAGTTTGTGTTTGTATAAGGAAATCCAAAAACACCTAATGAATAATGATTTCCCTGTTGACAGAACGTTTTCCTTGCTCAAAAGCAGGAAATTACATGAACGTGGTAAGTCAGAGATACTTCATTATTTTGTAGAATGTCTAGATGAGGCAACCAATGTCAAAAATAGACTGGATGAAGTTTATGGATACGTCGATGAAGACACATTACCCTTACCAAACAAACGTGCAAAACGGTAAGAATTGTTCTGTTTTTAACACATCAATACAGCCAAACAAATAAGCACAAAGGTGACTATCTCTACACATCATCAGAGATAGAAATCGAAGATGTGCAGTCGGATTGCATTCCACCGAATTATCCGAACGTTAACATCTTTGTTAGTAGTCCATTATCACCTATTACTTGGTTTGTACACTTAAGCTGTATTTACTTACTTTTGAGCTCATCTAAACAAACGACAGTGGTTTCACCAACAACAAATACGGAACAAGGATTGCAGTCAGATATGAAGACTGTATTAAAATTGCTTGGCAACATGAACAGTAAGAAGACGTATGCTTTTAAACTCATCTCTAGATGCAATAATTGAGAATACTAAAATGCTTTCTCAAGTTGTATCATTATTGCAAATGCCGGAACGTAGTTATCAATCGAAGACTATCTCGGCTGACAACTACCAATTTGAATTACCTCTGGCGGCCGAGGATCAGTTAACGATATTTGATGAAGCCTTAAAAGACGGACATTTCAGGGATGTAGTCGTAAGTGCATATTACTACCATACACCTTGTAGTGCTCTAAACTTATAACGAAAATTTCACACGACGTTAAATCTACATCGAAGTTGATGATGCACTACTTCATAACACCTGAACTGGGAGTGTTGTATACTACTCTCGGAACAACAAAGAAGAGTGCAATTGTCAACTTTCGGTTTTACAAATTAATCAAATGTAAGTGTTCTATTGATTAATTGTCTACTTACAAGCGACAATAATATCTCACTTTGTTGGTCCACTGAAGAAAGAGAGTGAAGTTATCGATGAAATTTTTTATCTACGAAATCTTACTTTCACGATCTTCGTGACAAAATACACAAATGAAAACACAGGAATAAAGCCATTGTAAGTTGCCTGTCACAGTTTCAAATAAAGTTACATTTTTATTGTCGTCATTAACTGTTTAATAATTGAATGCACTCTTAATGTTAACTGTGGACGAACATAGTTTAGTTTCCATAGATGTATTTCATGAATACTTTTACTATACCAATATAACCAGCAATTTATCTTTTTCAGATTTCACAACACCACGAAGACCAACCTGAAGACAGTTAACATAAAGTCAAATCATCCCATCATCGTGTACTTGTACATTTCATAAACTTCTGTGATAATAAACTTTCTCTGTATACATTGTTTTCTGAATTTTGCAGTCGATTAATGATTTAAGTTAGTATATCCTTGCTGTTAAACTGTTAGCGAGATAATACGTTCATAGAATTGTAATAAATTACTACGAAGATGCTTAACTACATAAATTTGTCTGAAACAAGGCGGGATTGTGTTTAAAATAAAGGGGAAATTCGTCTGGAATAAGGGAGAAGAGGGAGGAAATAGTCGACAATAAAGGGGAAGAAGGGGGAAATTTGTCTGGAATAAGGGGGAAGAGAGGGGAAGTTGTCGACAATAAAGGGGAAGAAGGGGGAAATTCGTCTGGAATAAGGGGGAAAATCCGCCGAGGGGGAAAAATCCGTTTAACTGTCGCAATTTCCCCTTTATTTCCCCTTTGGTAACCATTGAAATTTCCCCTTTATTTCCCCATTCAGCTACTTTATTTCCCCTTTTTTGTTAGTTTGGGGTCTGACGGATTAAGAAGAGAAAAGCTGGTAGAGGGAATGTCGCTCGTTTTAGGAGAACTAGTATTAAGCTTTGAACGTTTTGCCTTACCCAAACTAACAAAAAAGGGGAAATAAAGTAACTGAAGGGGGAAATAAAGGGGAAATTGCGACAGTTAAACGGATTTTTCCCCCTCGGCGGATTTTCCCCTTTATTCCAGACAAATTTCCCCCTTCTTCCCCTTTATTGTCGACAACTTCCCCCTTATTCCAGACGAATTTCCCCTCTATTGTCGACTCTTATTTCTGCTTCCCACTTATTTCCCCCCTTGTCTGCCTTATTTCCCCCTCCGAGACTACTTATTTCGCACTTCTACGCTTTATTTCCTCCTTCCCACTTTTTTCCCCATTTTCCCCTTTATTTCCCCCCTGAAGTCTACCTTATTTCCCCTTTTTCCCCATTATTTCCGCTTTGTCCCTTTTTTGTCGCCCTTCTTCACCTTTATTTCCCCTTTCGTTGTAGATTGGGTAACGCGTGTCATATTGTTATATGAAGATATTAAGATACTATAAGGCTGTATGCGAAGTTAGGTAATACTCCTGGAGTACTACAAATGATATAACGAATTGAGAAACGTGCAAGATATCTCGGAAAGAAACCACAAGTGTAAACCACATGGAAAAACGTTACCGTTTTCGGAGTTCGCGGTTCTATGCATTTCATTTACATATACATATTTAAAACCAATTTGGCGGCTAAATACAGCTACAAAAACGCGTAAAATGTCGACAACGCTAAAATGAATAAAATAAGTTTTTCTGATACGTTTTTTTAAACATACGAAAATGTGTAAAATGCATACCGTAAAGTTAAAAAAGTAATTTTATTCAATTTTTCTTCCTTTTTTTAAATGGAAAAACGAAAAAGCTTTATAATCCACAGGGAGTGGGATATGAGGAAAAGTTAATAGACGTAATATTCGTTTAAGTGTTCTGGAATTCGTATATTTCTACCAGAACCTGTAGCTCTCGGCGATACGGAGCTCTTCTGAACTTCCACTTGCTTGTTAGTCAGTGTTCGAGGCGTGACGACTTCGTTCATGTTAAGTTTCTAAAGTGTTGTGACGAGTTCGACGTCGAAAGGTTTACCTTATAGGTAGGCTGTTTTGGGGCGGTCAGTGCTGACGTTCTCCTCGTGGCCATCGATCGTATAGTACTTTGTTTCTCGTTTTAAGACCTTGTATGGTTCTATGTAAGTCGCGTCGACAGGTCGGCGTAGAGCTTCACGACGTACAAAAACGTGTGTACTATATTTTAACGCGGGTTGAATAAAGGTGTCTGTCGATTGTTGTCGAGTTTGGACTGGCATAACTAAACGCATAGCATTTGTAAGCCGGTTCATATAAGAATTGATATCTAGGTTTGTTGAAATGGAAGCGGTTTCCACAAACACACCTGGTAGTCAAAGAGTCGTTCCGTAAACTAATTCAGCCACACTACACCCGACATCTTTACAGTGCTTCGAATTCCGAGTAAGACTAGTGGCAAAGCCTCTGTCCACTGCGTGATGTTCGTAGCTGAAAGTGATGCTTTCAGCTATCGATGAAATCTTTCTACCAAACTGTTAGGGTTCTCGCGAATAAATTACACCTCGATGCCTGCTAGCGAACGTATGATCAGTGACACAACAATCAGTAAGCTAAGCTATTCGCAGCGCCCCAGCCCAGCTAAGTAGAGAGAGAAGTCCAAAGTCAGCAGAAGCTTTTAATTCCACAGGCAGCCCAGCGAATGGAACGACAATCACACATCTCATGCGTATATATACAAAAAGAGAGAGAGTCCTTGAAATGTTACAAATAGCGTACTAAAGAAAACAGCGGACCACTAAGATTCAGCGTCTCACTAACTGGGTAACACGAACTGAAGGTGAAAAGAGAAATTTCTGGCGCGAAAATGAGAAATTTAAATTTACACAAATAAATCACAAAAATAACAGGTTTACTAAGAGAATTCTGGGGACCTGACATCCCCAACACCTCCCCCGCTTTAATAGCCGACGTTTTTGGGGTTCACTTGCAATTTGACTGTTGGACGCCGCTGTCTGAGCGACCGTCTCCCGGCACACATGTTGACTGGCTTCTGGTCTGCTTCATCCACTAGCGATGGGGTAGGTTGAAAGTATCTAGAAGAACTTCAAGCGGGAGATTTGGATTTGAAGTGGGTCGATCTGCAGCCACTTGCCCATGCAGCTGATTCCGGTGTCGAGTCCATCTCTTTCCCTTCACCTCTACTTCGTACATAACATGGCCCCGTCTTTCTACCACACAGGCCTCCGTCCAGGGTCTGCGGTTGGGTCTATAATCACGAACATACACCGGACATCGGCAACTTCTTGGTCACTGTGCCTGTGGTCCTGCTTGGTCGCATCAGATTGTGGATTGTCTTGAGTTTCCTACCCATAAGGACTTCTGCCGGAGACTTCTTCTATGGTAATGCATCGTTTGGAGTCGTTCGATAGACGAATAAGAAGTTTTGTAATGATTCGATGGGCGTCCCCTCCACTTTCGACTTAATTAGTGCCCTCTTGAAGGTATCTACACATCTCTCCGCCTGGCCATTGAACTGCGGGTGATAAGGTAGTGAACGGTAGTGTGCGATGGCTAGTCGTCGGCAGAAATCCTGAAATCGGGTTGAGGCAAACTAGGACCCGTTGTCTGAAACAATCACATCCGGCAGGCCGTTTCTGGAGAAAATCTCAGTGAGAATCTGTAGCGTCTTCGTAGTAGTCGGTGGCATTACGGGGAAAATCTCCGTCCATTTAGAGAAAGCAACCACCGCGACCAAGTAGGTAACTCTGTTAACCGGGCTGGCAGAGTCGATGTGTATTCGTGACCATGGGTACTCAGGCTGTGGCCAGGCTATAGGTGGTGCTCTAGAGTTGAACTTCGCCGCCTTCTGATATTGTGTGCACTTGCCTACCAATTCGATGATGTGTTGGTCCATCAGCGGCCAGTATGCAAAACTGTGGGCTATAGATTTCATTCGTCTTGTCCCAGGATGACCAGTAGGAAACTGTTGTAGGACTCTCGATCGTAGTGACTTCTGCACGACTACTCTTTCTCCAAACATTAGACAATCATCTACGGTGCATAATGAATATCGACGGTGGTAAATCTGCTTCATATCACCCTCGAAACCAATGTGCGGCCACCCTTTCATGACACATTTCATAGCTTTTCTGGTCAGTGCATCGTTCTTGGAGGCCATTTGAATGTCTGACACCGATACTGGTAAAGCACTGACTGTGTTCGTTAAGTAGGATGCAGCGTAGTCTTATTTAGATAGTGAGGCAATGATTGTGTCGTCTTCCACAGTAGAGTTCTTGCTGATTAGTCTTGACAAGGCGTCTGCTTGACTGGGATGTTGAGTGCGCCTGTACTGGATATCAGAATCGTAGCCCAACAAGATTAGGGCCCAACGCTGCAGACGATTCGCTGAATAAACTGGGATACCGGACTTCGGACCGAAAATTGTGAGCAGTGGCTTGTGATTCGTCAGCAGTGTTAATCGCCGTCCATACAAAAATTTATGGAAACGTCTTACGGCAAAATCGAGGGCGAGCGCTTCCTTTTCTATCTGACTATATTTCCTTTCTGTTGGGGTCAGTGCGCGGGATGCGTGCATGACAGCTTTTTCAGTAGTATCAGGAAACTGATGCGAGATGACGGCACCAAGACCAGTAGCTGAAGCATCCGCGGCCACGACGACTGGCATAGACGGATCGTAATGAGTCAGTAACAGTTGAGAGCTAATAATCGACTTGAGTTTGCTAAAGGCTGCCTCACTCTGGCGTCCAATTTTAGGTTTTACGTTCTTATGCAACAGATAGTTTAGTAGGGACCATATGACGTGCATTGACGGCACGAAGGCAGAATAATAGTTAATTAGTCCAAGAAAGGATCGCAGGGCAGAAACATTAGTGGGAGCTGACATTAGTTGTATCGCTCGAATATTTTAGGGATCTGGTCGGCGACCTTTGGCATCGAAAATAAATCCCAGATATTTTACTGACTCTAAGAAGAATTGACATTTTTCTGGGCATAGCCGAAACCCATTCTCACTGATGCGTTGTAGCACTGTTATTGTACGCTCATGGAGCTCTTCTGGCGAGGTAGCGACAGTCAAGATGTCATCCAGGTAAGCATCAACCCCCGTGATACCAGATAAGATAGTATCCATTAGTTATTGAAAAATGGAGGGTGCTGTCCTGAAATCAAATGGCAAACGGTTGTACTGAAACATCCCACGATGAGTATTAATCGTCAGTAGCTCACTGCACTTCTCAGACACGTCCACTTGTAGGTAAGCATCAGCAAGGTCTAACTTTGCGAAAAATTTCCCGCCGTTTAGCATAGTAAATAAGCCTGCAGGAACTGGTAATGGATAAATATGTTATTCAAGGGCTGCGTTAAAGCCTGTGGAAAAGTCTGTGCAAATGCGTATTTTTCCGTTCGCCTTCTTGATAACCAGAATCGGTGCCGCCCAAGCAGATTAGGAAACAGGCGTGATAATCCCTTATTGCTGTAGGCGATTGAGCTCTTTATCGACGTTGGGTAACGCTGCATATGGCTCTGGTCGCTTAGGACGAAAGACAGGTTTAGCCCCTTGCTGTAGTCGAAGAGTAGCCTTCATTGTTAGGCAGCAACCCAGACCAGGTTGAAAGATAGATGAAAACTCTGCCAATATCTTCGACGTGTAGTTCTCTGGGGTTTGATGCATCAGTCGGCATACAGTGCTTAATGGGACGTCAGCTAAGAGCAGTTGGTCAAACTAATCTAATCGCAGCAAATTTAAATCAGTTGTCGTAACATAACATACCCCAGAGAACGTTATATCCCGAAAGGATACAACACACTCCAACTGTCCCAACATGCACAAATAATTACCACATGCTGTACGCGCCCTCTGTGCAGTTGGCTCCATGCGTGGCCTGCCCATTCTAATCCAAAATTTCTAGGATATAATCGTAGTATCTGAAGCGGTGTCTACTTGCAATCTAAACATATACCCATTAATATTTAGAGTAATAAATTTCCTCTTACCTGGGGTAGAGCTATGACATGATACAATCAAACTCAGTGAATTTTCGCTAGGTCGCGAAACAGGCTTCCTAATGTTTCTGTACCTATGTGATGGCTGCTGCATCTTCTGGCGTTTGCGATACCCATCCTTATGACCGATGGAGTTTCAGGTTCTGCAACGATGGAGCTTGTGCGGACAGATTCTAACAAAATGCCATGTACCACAATGCCAGCATGGTGTTGGAGGCTTCATTTTCGATGACAGGGCTAATTTGGAATGAGATGAGCTGGATGCAACAACCAAAGGCGTGCTATTGTTTAACGACTGACGTACCGTGTGGACTTCAGAGTTGTATTTACCACCAGACTGGACCATAGAAGTACTAAGCTGGATGTTAATCAAACATTGATATACATTAGCGATGTCAGTCAGCATTAATTTAGGATCTTGATCAAGTCGACATAGCAGCCGTGTTCTAATATCGCTAAACTTCTGCGATTGTAGGCTGCAAATAAGGATGAGGGCTTTGAACTGATCTTCCGTGAGCGATTTGAGACGAAAACGTTCGCATTCGTGATTTACGATGCCGACGTGAGTAAGGAGGTCACACTCTCCATTCATAATTAGCTTGAGGCATCTGTAACGAGTGTTGAATAGGGAGCGCGTCTCGTCCTATTTCGGACTCATCGGCTGGATGTACCTTCATCCCAATGTTGACGTTCACAGTGGGATTCGAACTCAGTCCGTTTTGTGTAGAACGCCACCGCGTTCACCACTAGACTACTGAGTCCAGACAGTCACACTTGTGCAACGGGCACATTGGTATTAGGATGACCTTACATATTCCCGTTGACTGACCAGCTTCCGTCTATAACAAATCAACGGGAATATACTAGTTCATCCTAGTACGTAATTAAGTTGTCTCAGGGACTGCAAAATAAACCTTTATGGTGATTGCTTATGATGTAGAAAAAATTCTATAATTTATAAGAACAGATATAAAATATTCTTGCAATACTACTTGTAGTACAATTGATAATTAAAACACAGAAGTCTTACTGCCAACAGAATAAAAATCTCAAAATGTCTCAAGATTTCGTGTAACATTATCATTATATTGTCATGTGCCGTTGTACTGATACTGCGAAATTTCAATTAATTTAGTCTAATTACAGTCTGTTTAGTGAATACTGGCCAGGTTTAACTTAGTTTGTAATTTAGAGATGCAGTGAGCTTCGCCGGAGACAATGATAACTAAAACACGTTACCACATGCTTCACCGTAATAAACTTGCTAATTTTAACGAACACCGCTTATTCTGTCTACAAATAACTCTAGACAGGCCAAGGACACTTGGTTATCGACCCTAGTAGTATTTCGCACTTAAAATATTGTAATGTAACTCTACACACACATGAGATTGCTTAAAAGATGTGATATCAAGTAGGCTTATCACTAGTTTTTTCAATACAGTTTATTCGGTAAATTTTCTGTTTCGGTCGCAATAGCTATAAGTTATTGTCTGATCGGTATTTTCTAAAGAGCCCACGACCTTTTAATAAATGTGGCTTGAAGAAAACCAGACTTAAACACACTTGATGTTGCTGTTGAAAAATACTGATTACCGAAAGTATGACACTACAAGTAAATGACACTTAAATAACATAAACCCACAGTACCAAGCACAATTTAAAATAAGATACTCCCCGGAACTCTAAGGATGTGCTATGCAATATCGCAGTCTGCCTTTAGAGAACTTGAAGGCAACATCAGCCTCAACCAACACAAGCGTATGTATACTCTAGCAGCTCGATCAATAAGATCTATAATCTGGACGCGATGCCAATATCTAAACAACAATTTAACATTGAATAACACGCGTGGCATAACTACGCGTACAAACCATTCGATACAACTATTTTTTCATATGCGGGTTCGAAAACTGGACGGTTTGATATACATGAAACAAGCAGAGAATAATCGTGGCGCTTGGGAACTCTTTGTTTAGAACACGAAGTTGTCCAGGTGCACGGTCAAAGGTGAAGGTAATTATTTTTGATGTGTTACTATTGAAAAATCTTCTTTACTTACTTGATTGTGCACTCCCGTTGCCCCTCACAGAGGTGCATAGGCCGCTCACCAGGATTCTCCATTTAACTCTGTCCTGAGCAATCCTTTCCAATTATTTCCAGTTGCTGTTCATCCTTTTAATGTTTGCTTCCAATTCTCGACGCAGCGTGTTCTTTAGCCTTCCTCTTTTCCGTTTCCCAACAGGATTCCATGACAATGCTTGTCTCGTGATGCAGTCTGGTGATTTCCGTAATGTATGTTCTATCCATTTCCAACGTCTTTTTCTAATTTCCTCTTCGGCTCGAAGTTGATTTGTCCTCTCCTATAATAAGCTGTTACTGATGGTTTCCGGTTAACGGATATTCAGTATCTTTCGTGGGCAGTTGTTCATAAATACTTGTACCCTTCTGATGACATTTGCAGCAGTTCTCCACGTTTCAGCTCGATACAGCAGAACTGTCTTGACGTTCGAATTAAAGAGTCTGACTTTGAGTTTGGTTGACAGATGTTTTGGGCCCAGTATGTTCTTTAGCTGTAGGAATGCTGTCGTTGCCTTGCCAATCCTTGCCTTTGCATCTGCATCGGATCCTCCTTGTTCATCGATGATGCTTCCCAGGTACGTGAAAGTATTCACTTCTTCCAGAGTTTCTCCATCAAGTTGAATTGGTTTGGTGCTCCCTGTGTTATATTTGAGGATCTTTCTCCTTCCCTTATGTATGTTCAGGACTATTGACTCTGAGGTTGCTGCTCCGCTGTTTGTTTTTGCTTGCATTTGTTGGTGTGTATGGGCTGGAATAGCTAGATCATCTGCGAAGTCCAAACCATCGAGTCGCATCCTACTTGTCCATTGAATTCCGTGCATCCCCTCAGATGTGGAGGTCTTCTTGATCCAGTCAACCACTAGGAGAAAGAGAAAAGGAGAGAGTAGGCAACCTTGTCTGACTCCGTTCCTCCCTGGGAAAGTATCTGTCGGCTATCCTCCATGCACAATTTTTACTGTATTCTGTCGTAAGAGTTCCGGATGATGTTCAGAAGCTTCTCTGGTACGCCGTAATGTCGTAGAAGGTTCCATAGTGTTCTCTTGTTTATGCTATCAAACACCTTCTCATAGTCACTGAAGTTGATGTACAGTGACGAGTTCCATTTAAATGATTGTTTAACGCTGATCCGTAGTGTTGTTATTTGGTCTGTGCACAACCAATACTTAAGGAAACCAGCCTGTTTATCTTGAAGTTGAGCACCAACTGAATTCTTAATTATGCTCAGCAACACTCTGTTAAAGACTTTCCCAGGTACTGACAATAGTATCATCCCTCTGTAGTTCTCACATTTACTCAAATCTCCTTTCTTTGGTATCGTGATGAAATGTCCTTCTTTCCAGTCTTCTGGAACTTGTTATTCCTCCCAGATCCTTTTGAATAAAAGGTGAAGTATCCTTACTGTTACATCGATATCTGACTTGAATGCTTCAGCTGGTATATTGCCAGGTCCTGCTGCTTTCCCACTTTTGAGTTGTCTGATGGCCACCCTAATTTCTTCGATTGTTCATGGAATGACATCCATCGGAAGATCTGCAGATGCAGCTTTGATGTTTGGTGGGTTTTAGTGGAGCTAGCCTTGAAGTGTTCTATTTATCTGCTCCTTTGATTTCGGATCTCGCCGATTGGTTTATCTTCCTTGTTCTTGACCGGTCGCTCTGGTTTACCATATTTGCCTGCCAGTTTCTTCATTATATCATATAGCTATTTTATATTTCCTTCCCTTGCAGCTTTCCCCACTGTCATTGTAAGGCCTTCGATGTATTTCCGTTTGTCGGCTCTAACGCTCTTCTTTACCTGCTTATTTGCTTCTGAGTATTCAGCTTGAGCCTTTATTTTCCCTGCTCTTGTTCGGCTGTTGTTGATCTCTATTTTCTTGTTCCTCCTTTGTTGAATTTTGCTCAATGTCTCAGTGGAGATCCACTCCTTATAATCGTGCTACTTGCGGCCCAGAACCTCCTGACACGTTGACGTTAGTGCTTCTTTGATTCCTTTCCAGTTATCCTCCATAGTGGTTTCTTCTTCTTTCAGTAGATCTTGTAAGGATTGGAACCTGTTGTTGAGAGATATTTTGAATTCGTTGAGTTTATCAGTGTCTCGGAGAAAGCCTGTATTGAATAGTTGTGCTGCTGCCATTCCAGTTGTCCACTGCTTGCTTAACTTCAGTTTCATTTTAGAAACCACCAGGTGATGGTCTGAGGCTATGTCAGCTCCTCTCCTGGTTCTTACATTTTACATTGATTTTCTAAATTTTTTATTGATACATATATGATCGATTTGATTCTCTGTAGTATGATCCGGTGAGACCCATGTAACCTTGTGTATGCGTTTGTGGGCGAATATTGTACCACCAATAACCAATTTGTTGAAGGCACATAGGTTTGTAAACCTTTCACCATTGTCATTTCTGCCTCCCAGTCCTTGTCGTCCCATTATTTCTTCATATCCAGTGTTGTCCATTCCGACTTTGGCATTTAGGTCCCCCATCAGGATTGTCAGATCCTTTCCTCGACACTTTGCTATGATTGATTGTAGTCTATCACAAAACTAATATTTGTCTTCATCGTTGCGGTCGTTAGTGGGTGCATAGCATTGGATAATATTCATTGTAATCCCCTTCTTCATTGTTTTGGAAGATGCTTTGATGACCCTGGGTTCATGTGTTTCCCATCCTACAAGTGCATTACGTGCTTTTTTGGACAGCATCAGAACAACCCCTTGGGTGTGAGGAGCATTTTCCTCTTCGTGGCCGGAGTATAGTAGCATCTCTCCCGAAGCCAATGTTTTCTGTCCAGCTTGAGTCCAATGGGTTTCGCTGATTTCGACTATTGTCAAGTTGTATCTCCTCATTTCTGCAGCTGTTTGATTTGTCTTCCCGCTCTCCCACATTGTTCGAACATTTCATATACCTATAAAAATAGTTGCTCTGGTTGCTAGAAGGGGCATCTGCCTCGTGACTTTCGAAGAATCTTGGCTTTCACCATGAGGCGTTATTATCATTCCTTCCACTCCCAGGGTAGAGTTTAAATGGTTTATATTGTTTAATCTGGTTAGCGTTTTTTAGCAGCTTGGGTTTTACAGGATGGGTATGCTAGACCCATGTGAAACCCTCCTCCTTTACCCGGGCTTGGGACCGGCAGTAACCCTAGAAGAGCTACAGGCGGAGTTAATCTGACTTACATCTGTTCGTTTTTCGGTTCTAGTCAATCCGAATAATACAAATCGTCCTTTGCCAAAAGCATCAGTTATTACAAATTGATACAAAGGCCACCTTTAGGTTTCCATGAAAAATACTAGATATGACATACTCCATTTTGTTGGTTTTATATATGGAGTCTATGGTAACAACCTCGGTGAATTTTCCATAAAGACTTATCATGTCGTTTCGTGCAGAGACAATTTAAGACTATACCACCACTGTCCCAAAGAACCTCAACTTTTCCAATTGTCCTTGAACGTCGTTTACCGTTAAGATTACCAATACCTGGAAAATTTATACATGCACAAATCTTACATTCGTAAACCTCTGTTCTCATATTTCTAATATTACTATAAAGGAGAAATTTACCAAGTTCTGCATAGGTCAGATCCATAACTTTCAGGGGATCAGTGTTTCCATCGACAAAATGTTGAACCACACTAAGCTCAGCGTCGCAAAATCTGCGTCTTGAGCAACCCATTGTCGTAAAGGTTGTAGTAGATAGTTGGTTATGTGCTGCAGCGAAATGTGATATTTCATATTGAGCTGGAGAGTACCAAATTCTTATTTTTGGCTGGCAACTACTTACACCTAACAGAGTATGAGTATCATACGAACAAACAAACTTACCATTTATTTCGAAGTCCATCACCCCGAGGAGAACGTGAGACACCGAACACGCATTGGTATAGCACATACTAGTGCTTCACGTCACCAAACCTGTCAACGTAACGACTTGGTAACAACATAGTAAGTGTTCGACACTCATGAACTCCTCTAGTGCTGATGAAACCGTATCCAAGTAGGACACGTTCGAGACAGCATAACTTGTTGGAAAAGTCCGCTCACGTTGAACGATCCACCTGCAACAATACTGGAACTACCATTCAGCAAATTCCTCGCGGACAACATCCCGCCGAATTATAACAATACGTAATGATAGGGGTTATCATAAATTAGTTGAATTTATACCTTGATTAAACAAAGCAATCACTTAATGTTGGTTGGCTCATGATCCAGTAAACCAAAATATTGGACAACACTTTGCATCGTGCTTGTTAAGGTAAGGCCAAAATCCTAAGATTTAGCATGTCTATATTACGAAATGCCGTTTATAAATTAAATAATTTGAAGTGAACCCGATATATGACCAAGTTACGTTTGCGGTATTACCAGGGCAACTTCTAACGATTGAACCCACTCTTACCAAGGAAAATAAATCAGAAGGCAGAAAGGGTGGAAAAAAACTTATATTTGGTTGTGAATAGAGCGGCGTTGGAAAAGTAACATCTAGGCTGGCAAACTAGAGAGTGGGTTGCTTTTCACGATGCGACGTGACGTGATGTGGTGATGATGCGTGACCGAGCGCCTTCAACTAGTAGTGTCCGCTAAAACAAACATGGTCAGCATCAATGTCGAGGACTTATGTAACTTCTACTTACACCTAACAGAGTATGAGTATCATACGAACAACAAACTTACCATTTATTTCGAAGTCCATCACCCCGAGGAGAACGTGAGACACCGAACACGCATTGGTATAGCACATACTAGTGCTTCACGTCACCAAACCTGTCAACGTAACGACTTGGTAACAACATAGTAAGTGTTCGACACTCATGAACTCCTCTAGTGCTGATGAAACCGTATCCAAGTAGGACACGTTCGAGACAGCATAACTTGTTGGAAAAGTCCGCTCACGTTGAACGATCCACCTGCAACAATACTGGAACTACCATTCAGCAAATTCCTCGCGGACAACATCCCGCCGAATATAACAATACGTAATGATAGGGGTTATCATAAATTAGTTGAATTTATACCTTGATTAAACAAAGCAATCACTTAATGTTGGTTGGCTCATGATCCAGTAAACCAAAATATTGGACAACACTTTGCATCGTGCTTGTTAAGGTAAGGCCAAAATCCTAAGATTTAGCATGTCTATATTACGAAATGCCGTTTATAAATTAAATAATTTGAAGTGAACCCGATATATGACCAAGTTACGTTTGCGGTATTACCAGGGCAACTTCTAACGATTGAACCCACTCTTACCAAGGAAAATAAATCAGAAGGCAGAAAGGGTGGAAAAAAACTTATATTTGGTTGTGAATAGAGCGGCGTTGGAAAAGTAACATCTAGGCTGGCAAACTAGAGAGTGGGTTGCTTTTCACGATGCGACGTGACGTGATGTGGTGATGATGCGTGACCGAGCGCCTTCAACTAGTAGTGTCCGCTAAAACAAACATGGTCAGCATCAATGTCGAGGACTTATGTAACTATTTATTTTGGGGATTATTTACCGCTTCAAATTGATCACCTGGATGTCATCAAGCAGACATTTGATTCGATTGTTAGACACAGCCATATACTGCATAAAATATATTACTGCCAGCCCACAGCTGTGCGAAAGGGAAATGTCAAACAGTCTGAATGTATTTAACCGCAGAAATACACATTACGTAAATTAGTTATGGAGAAATGACATTTCAAAGCGTCCAAAAGTATCCGAGTGACATAATATCGGTTTAACAGTCAGCGATTAAAAGCAGACCACATTTTAACCAGTTCAAATGCATCAAAGTGTAGCAATTTGACAACAGAACTTGCCACCGAATGAATTCAATGACGCATTATTTGTATTTGCCTCCAACTACCTAAAAAATCAACCAATAGGAAGTGGAACAGAATTTCGGCGCGATTTTCGACGGTCACTGTTCTTAGTTATTTTGCGAGGTCCCATTGGTTGGGCTACTTAACGGAAAATATTTCCTTTGACGGAAATTGTTAGAAAGGTGGGTCGTAGTGACAGGATTGTGGTTTTTCTCCTTCTCATACTTGTTATTCCACAAATAGTTTGGTTACAGTTGACTTAGTAATAATAATCGCAACTTTTTATTATAGGCTTACGAGCCTATACGGATTGACGCCCTCCATACAAAGGTTGCATCCAAAGTGGTAGTTACTTTTCAAACACACTACGACAATATTCACAGCGTTTCCAAGTGTTTCGGGGTGTGTGTGTGCGTGTGTTCGCCGTTCATTATCACACGGGATACGGAAAACCACCTACTAAAGGATTTCTTAAGATCAAGACCTCTGGTCAGTGTTGCAAGTCAGCTTAACGGAACGTAGATTTAGGGTTAAGTTTTCTATCTGTTAACCCTAACTTGTGGCCCGTAACATATCTGTACACTGCTCCTTATCGTTTTGCAATTTGCGTATTGAGCCTTAACTTAGTTAATCTTATTTCTTTTTATTAAGAATGTAGCAAGAGTATTCTTTCCAATTCAAAAATATTTGAAAATTTAGATAATGCTTGAATTTGAAGGGTTGATGATAAAACACCGAAGTTGCTCATTGCGTATGATCATCATTCCCAAAACTCCTGGAAAGTTAGCATTCAACTATCCGAGTGTTCAGTAGACTCTCCAGCTATGCGTCTAAATTGATTTGCCGTTTTGTTATTGGCTAAAAGTGTCTATTTTAAAATCGCCAAAGTTTACCCCATACTAGAACTGCCGCAATACTACGCTTTGCACAATCGCTTATCGAATGCAAATCTAAGTAATTGGTTTTGCGAAAGTGTGTGGACCATCAATAATATTTGACGCCACTTAAATAGGCGACTTTGCTGTCGCTGTCGCTTTCATTTCCAACATCCAATACATTGTTGGAATCATTAGTTGGCCGGTTCCAATCGATCTTCTTTGCTAGCAAAAACTTCACAAAATCCGGATAGATGTCATTTTACTTTGCTTTTGTGCATTCGTTTAGTTTTCGCATGTAGATTGTATGTCTAACAACCAGTTAGTCATGAACAACGTGGAACCTGGCACATAGGACTAAGTTAACATACCGGATTAGCACGAGATGGAATTTAAGAATTTAGCACCACAATATAATTTATTAGGAATGAACAAAACAAAGGTGTGTGCGAAAGGATAATCAGATCTCTTGAGATCTCTTTCAGCTCTACGTCATGTGAATACCTAACCACACGTTTACAACTTAAATTACTCATTGCGTTAAATAATTAGAACCATACTTTTACTTCCCATAATGTTATCCTACATTTTTGCTTTAGGTGTACGTTGGTTTGAGCTTACAGTAGTCAGTTATATGAAAATCAAGTGAAAGTAAAGGTGTTGTTTTGTGGTCAATCTGAATGAAGTTAATATTGGTCACCCAAGTCTTAGTGAGGTTGAGAGGGCTATAGGGAATCTAAAGCGAGGGAGAGCAGTAGGACCTGATAAGTTAACCCCTGAGATATTTAAGGATGGTGGTCCAGTTTTATCAACGGGATACGGAAAACCACCTACTAAAGGATTTCTTAAGATCAAGACCTCTGGTCAGTGTTGCAAGTCAGCTTAACGGAACGTAGATTTAGGGTTAAGTTTTCTATCTGTTAACCCTAACTTGTGGCCCGTAACATATCTGTACACTGCTCCTTATCGTTTTGCAATTTGCGTATTGAGCCTTAACTTAGTTAATCTTATTTCTTTTTATTAAGAATGTAGCAAGAGTATTCTTTCCAATTCAAAAATATTTGAAAATTTAGATAATGCTTGAATTTGAAGGGTTGATGATAAAACACCGAAGTTGCTCATTGCGTATGATCATCATTCCCAAAACTCCTGGAAAGTTAGCATTCAACTATCCGAGTGTTCAGTAGACTCTCCAGCTATGCGTCTAAATTGATTTGCCGTTTTGTTATTGGCTAAAAGTGTCTATTTTAAAATCGCCAAAGTTTACCCCATACTAGAACTGCCGCAATACTACGCTTTGCACAATCGCTTATCGAATGCAAATCTAAGTAATTGGTTTTGCGAAAGTGTGTGGACCATCAATAATATTTGACGCCACTTAAATAGGCGACTTTGCTGTCGCTGTCGCTTTCATTTCCAACATCCAATACATTGTTGGAATCATTAGTTGGCCGGTTCCAATCGATCTTCTTTGCTAGCAAAAACTTCACAAAATCCGGATAGATGTCATTTTACTTTGCTTTTGTGCATTCGTTTAGTTTTCGCATGTAGATTGTATGTCTAACAACCAGTTAGTCATGAACAACGTGGAACCTGGCACATAGGACTAAGTTAACATACCGGATTAGCACGAGATGGAATTTAAGAATTTAGCACCACAATATAATTTATTAGGAATGAACAAAACAAAGGTGTGTGCGAAAGGATAATCAGATCTCTTGAGATCTCTTTCAGCTCTACGTCATGTGAATACCTAACCACACGTTTACAACTTAAATTACTCATTGCGTTAAATAATTAGAACCATACTTTTACTTCCCATAATGTTATCCTACATTTTTGCTTTAGGTGTACGTTGGTTTGAGCTTACAGTAGTCAGTTATATGAAAATCAAGTGAAAGTAAAGGTGTTGTTTTGTGGTCAATCTGAATGAAGTTAATATTGGTCACCCAAGTCTTAGTGAGGTTGAGAGGGCTATAGGGAATCTAAAGCGAGGGAGAGCAGTAGGACCTGATAAGTTAACCCCTGAGATATTTAAGGATGGTGGTCCAGTTTTATCAACGAGATTAACCGGGATCTTGTCTAGAGTCTGGGAACTGGATGCAATTCCATCTGACTGGTCTCGAACACTAACCGTTTCAGTCTATACGAAAGGACAGAAGTCCTCTTGTGACAATTGCTGAGGAATCAGTTTAACGAATATAGTGTCCAAAATATTGGCTTCAATAATACTTCATGGCCTGACTAACGCTCGTGAAGAGCAAACTCGAGAAAACCAAGGTGGTTTCAGACCTGGAGGTGGTTGTATGGACCAAATATTCACACTTCGGTAGGTTTTGGAACATAGGCACACTTTTAGACGCCCAACAATAGTTGTGTTCCTTGATTTTAAAGCGGCATTTGACTCTATCGATCGTGAGGTTGTGGTAATGTCTGTCATTAGAAGGCATGTCAGGGAAGTACATTAACCTTACACAAGCTCTCTACTCGTACACCACATTTCGAGTCACAGCTTATGGCGGATTGTCCTTGGAACTGATTACCTCAAGTGGTGTTCGTCAAGGTTGTCTGCTTTCCCTATTTTTATTTAATTTTATCATTGACATACTTTTAGAGTTAACATTGTCATCGTCTGATTTCTCCGGGGGAGACCTCCATCCAGGAGATAAACTTGCTGATTTAGAATATGCAGATGATATAGTTCTCCTGGGTGATGCTAGTAAAATTTAGAATCTCTTGACTACCTTAAACATGAATGTAAGGTTGTTTGGGATGCGATTCTCTCCGCCCAAGTGCAGAATGTTGCTTCAGGATTGGCTTGACTCGGCACCGGAGTTAGTGGTAGAAAGTAAAGCAATCGAATGTGTTGTCCGCTTCACTTGTCTAAAGGAGCCTCATCAGTCCTGACAGTGTGGTGTCTGTTGAAATCTCTGCTCGTATACGTAAGTCCCGACTAGCGTTTGGGAACTTACGTCACTTGTGGCGTAGACGAGACATCCGACTACTGACCAAAGGACGCGTTTACTGCGCAGTAGTTCGATTCGTTATACTTTATGGATGTAAAACATGGCCATTAAGGATAGAGGATATTCGTGGGCACCTAGTATTCGATCATAGATGTCTTTGAAGCATTACTCGTGTTCACTGGGACCACCGAGTAAGCAAGACGTGGGTTAGGAATAGAGTACTAAGTAAGTATGGCAAATCTATTGATGGAGTAGTAAATCGTCAGCTGAAATGGTTAGGACACGTGTTATGTATGCCTGATCACCGCCTTCTCCGACGAGCAATGCTGTCTGGTGTGGGAGTAGGCTGGAAGAAAGCTAGGGGCGGCCAAACCAAAACATGGCACCAGTCCATGAAGTCATTGACAGTTAAGTTGAGCCATGTTAGTAGGTTGGGGTCTGTGTGATGATCGTAAACAATGGTTAGAGACTTTAGGTGATATGGCTCAAAATCGTTGGCAATGGCGCAGGTGCATCCACTCCTTGCGTTCCTCAAAATTCTAAGCTTCTGAACTTATCATAATTTTCTCTTTACTGAATCATATTTTCTTAAATGTCCTTGGTCTCTATTCCCTTCCATGAATACTAACTCTGCTACTATCTTCCCTACTTTCAGTTTATCTGTCTGTTCATTTTTTCCTAACTACATTTTATATGTTTTCGTCTACTGTGGATACTCCTACGTTTATTTCTGTTTTTCCTCATATTAGCTTTAGATCATTGCGTTGATGATAAATGTTGCAACTTGTGACACTAATTTTAAATTGCTAATGAGTGAGTGAGAATAAGTAGTTGTTCCTTGTTAATTTCTTAGGCAATTCATTTGCCAAGTGTAGTGTTATGTACTTGCCTTCGAGCTACATTATTTTTATGAGGTCTAGTTAAACTACTAGACTTCTCAGATCGTAGTAGGTGGAATAGTGTTCGAGCCTGTGACCTACTGGTTGAAGAGCGTACGTTTTAGCAAATAAACTGCTACTATAGTTAAATCTACGTAGTTACGTAGATAGGAATAGTGTAGTGATTTATTCCATAAGATTTCGCTGCTATTTTACACCTAAAAGGATATTATACACACCATTTTTAATGTTTAAGTGTAATCGATTTTATTTATTTCACTTCGTTTTATTACAAGATATGACCACACCAGAAAACTTAATGCAACTAACGGAGGAAGATTTAACAACATTAAAAAAATGCAAAAGAATATCATTTTGGAAGGGTGGCGTACCACTTGCAGTTGGTGGTTTTTTAGCTGTTACTCTTGTGGAGAAGGCTGGATTTTTTGCAAAGTTTAAAATGCTTCGGATCCCAACTTACATTATGGGAACTACCATTTGTTTTATCCTCGGAAGACTTAGTCGTATAGGTGAATGTGAACGTATGTTTCTCCAGCTTAGTGATAGTCGAATCAAAGATGCAATACTTAGAAACCAAGCTCTTGGAACATCTAAGTATACATATGATTCGCCTATACTTGTAAATACACCTGTTGAAAAACATAAACCTATGAGTTATGCAGAACGTCGAGAGTATTATCATAGAAAATCTGAACAATCTAAATCCCCGTACCCTAATTCTGAACCTCCAACGTCGACAGATGAAGTTACAGCATCGAATAATACAAAGTCAAACTTATCATACTTTGATAAAGATAGACCGGTTAGTTCGTTTTATTATGATAACGATGACTATAGACCTCGAGAGTAAAAAGCTTGCAACAGATGTATTTTATTGAGTACATCATTGAACTATGTATTTATATTTTGTGAGATTAGAATCATAAATTAGTTATGTACACTAAATTCCGTTTACGTTGTATTTCCCATTTGAAGACGTTCAATTAAATGGTAGCATATATACTGATTACAATTTATGTGTTTATTGGTTTGTTTAAGTTCTCTCTGTTGAGCACAAATTGTATTCATGTTTTCGCTTAAAGTTTATTTATTCCTATGGTAAAATTAGCGGGCAATTGCCAATACTTGTTTATATGTATATGATATCTTTACTGGAAGTTATTTGCTGCATTTTTGCCGTAGAATTTATACCTAATTTGCATGCTTAGTGTCAAGTTGTTTGTCTCCTGCTTTACGTAATCGGTTATTCTTGTATGTTGCTGCATTATTGATACCTATCATAGCAGCCTAATACATGGTTAGCAAATAATTCCTTTTTAGTGCTATTCTTATGGATTATTTCTACACTTATTTGTCGTTTGTTTTGGAATGTGTCTGTTTTACTATATTAGACTGCTCACGATTTTCAAGTTTGACTCATAACTTAGACAAGACATATGGTAGTATTTACTCAGTATCGAAATCATTTCTATGACGTGTATCTTATAAACGACGAGGTCAAACGTTTTTTAATTTAAAGAATTGCTTCAAACGTTATTTATATTGGATAATTCTGATTGCTTCCCTTGAAAAGATTGGATAAGATTTCCAGGCGGAAACATTGATATTTATTAGTTTACTTTTCAATCTCCATATACTTTGGTCAGGACTTGTGTTACGTATACCCAACCACCACCTACTTCGACGAACAGTGCTGTCAGGTGTAGGCTGGAAGTAAGGGGCGGCCAAACCAAGCATGGCATCAATCCATGACGTTATTGACAATTGAGCTAAGCCATGTTAATTAGTGCAGATTACCTGGTTGAGGTACCCGTGATGATCGTAGCAAATGGTTAGTGAGTTGGGTTGACATGGCTCAAAATCGTTGGCAATGACACAGCTGCATCCGTTCTTTATCTTCCTTTAAATTCTAAGTTTCTGAATTCATCATAATTTTGTTCTTACTGAATTATATCTTCTTAAATCTCATCTTTGATCTCTAATCCTCCCCACTAATACTAACTCTGTTTCTACCTCCACTACTCTGGGATTCGGTCCGACAATTTTATTTCTATCTGCTAATTGAAGCACATTAACCTGAAGTGATCTACACACGTTCCAAGTTCTACGGTATTACTGACTGATTGACAATTTTTTTTGAACTATTCGTTTAATTCCCGACAAATGTTTGCATAAAAGATGTTTGTTATTGTTTCAGACGCCTCCATCTACATAGTAAATGCATCATTATCCTAATGCACTCAACTTAATCACAAAAAAATTTTTTTTACTGGATAGATGACATATATTAAGGAGCAGTGACCTAACGTTTAAAATGTTGGACTTTTAATCACTAAGTCTCATTCTTAAACTCTTCCCCACTCTCTTCAATTTTGGCAGCTGGTTAGTATCACTCGCTCTTAGAGTGTAGTTTGAAACCAAGTACTTAGTTAATGGATTGGGTAAATACACAAAGAATTCTCTTTCTTGATGGTGAACGAATGTACAGCTGTAATAATTATACTGAATGGTTTTCATTATGAACACCGTATATTATGCTGGTGGTTAACCTAGGTATAGTGAATACTAACAGTTTCGATTCTTAGCTGCAAGTGTTTGAAGATATTTACTTGATATGTGGTCGTGAATGTAAACTACCTAGAATACAAGCTTCAAACCAGCATTACTTTTTTTAGTTAAAATTTTTTTTAAATATTTTTCCTTTAAATATTAGAGTGACAATAAACTTGTTTTACATTTAGCTAAGTAAAATATATACACTGTTGAGACAGTGTGGTTTGTGAGTTACATATAATCTTCAATAATAATATGACATATTCGAGGAATTATGCTACAAAGTAGTTATATTAGAACTGAATTTCTACTGATTGAATAATTTTAACCTGATAAGAAGGTCAGAAGAAATGTAGTATAGCTGTGGTTGTAAAGATAATGTGAAGAAAATAGAAAAATATTTAGATAATCTCCCTGTCAGCATAAACTATTTTTCTATCTCATATCTTGGAAACTAGTTCTAATCTAGGCGTCCGGTGTTTCCACCTAGTTAGTACGTGTTTAATCTCTTAGTATGTAGTCAGGAGTAATCGTTTATGTAGTAAATAATCGGACTGTTAAAATATATTCGGAATCTGGTAACTAGTGTTTTGTCGATTTTAATCAGGTCAGGTGATTGTGAATTTGATCCCTGGATAAATCACAGATAACCTCTGCAGTGAAGTCGCATACTGAAAAGAAACAGTTATCTACTGTTTCGTGCTTCTTAATAATTATCTGGTCAGTGTTAACCCGTGGCGTAGAATTCTAAATTAATTGTGGTGATTCCGAATAATCAGTTCATGCAAATCTAGAAAACCACGACCTAAGTGTATTTTAATTCTTAGTGTTTTTATAAACATGCTACTATGCTTTATAATTTATGTATTCCTTATGTTTAAGTGTTTCTTGTCTGCCTACTCATTTCGTTTATTACATTAGTGTAGTATGTTAACCTGACCTTCATATTCTTTGCGTGTCATTGGTCTCTATTCTTACTCCCTATCCTCATTTATATTTAAATCATTGGTATTTCGATACGCAGTGACATATTCCTGGTCCGATTGCTTGTTGGTTTGTTTATTCTAATTCTAAGTAATACAATGCAATACTGATACTACTACTGTGTTCTTATTATGTTACTTCGTGACTGATTCGGGATACCAAGTTTCAATAATGTTTCATTAACATTCTATACTAATCTCATATGTGAAAATGTTCTAAAAAACCATACTTCCTATAAAATATTTTATCTAAAATTACGAGGTCAAGTGAATTTTTGACCAGGAAGCAAGCAAGATCTGTCTCAATATTAGTTTGTGACGCCAACCGCTTTCGTATACTGCATGCATTTATTATACTTGAACACTTAGTTAGTATGTATCCTTAATTTTATTTCTCCTAGAAAGGATCTGTCATTTATTTTAACGCAAACCATAGGTACTATTCATATTTATTGTAATCTGTACTTTATTGACCTACTTAGATCTAATGATCTGAAAAAAGATGTTATTGATTTATTGTCAGTCTAAACAACACAATTATTACTCATATAATCACCATAAACTATTGTTATTTTCTTAGTGATTATCGTAAGTCTTCAATTAGAAGTTTCTGTATTTTTTTTTGGGTAGTGGGGGGGGAATCCACTTGTGCTTAATACGTAATACTTATTGAATACTACCAATCACGTTTTACTGTGATTACCGATTAATTCATATGGATTCGATAAGAAGCTCTGACAATACTCAAACATTGCCTTTGATTTTGTATTTGGTATAAATATCAATCAGTGTACATGTGACTTCTATCAAACATCGTATAATTATTCGTCAAAATTCAAACGAATATTTGGATAGAAATTTGGCGGCGATTATGTAAAAGACATTACAAGTACAAATAGTATTTGAAAGAAAGAAGATTGAAAACAAAACGGCGATAGCGCTATACTCTTTAGAAATAAGACTTTAGATGGACCTTTAAGAGAGTATTTGATATCTTTGTTGCTTGTTTCTATTGAATTACGATCTAACTCTGTTTTTTAAGAATGCAATCCCAATCTGTCTATTAATCACCGTATATTTGTCACGCTGGGCGACTAAGGAAAAGTAACGAATCTTCAGAACTGTATTTTGGAGGACTATTTTAATTATCTTGGTCATGAGTAATGTAAACATTTCATTTCTACTATTGTTATGTCCCTCCTACTCTACCCTTCCGTTTAGTATATTTACTCTTTGTATATTGTTTATCACTATGAACTACAGTTAGTTAGTTGTATACCCGTTGTCCCCATCCACCGCCACGATCTCCTTTGTTCAATGTTAGATTCTTGATTGGCTTACTGTGTGGTCTGATTCTGTGTGTATATAAAGGCATGATTGAATTACAATACGTTGTTTTCTGTTCCCGATTCTGGTTCTTCTATTTTCCGGCCTGGGAGTGAGTGGGCATAGGGCAAAACGCGTATTATCAACTAGGCGTTCGCTTCAACCAACCAAATCTTTCTCACGTCATAGCAATATTATAATGACTTATGCGCACCCAAAATTCATAGGATAAGTGTATATATTAGAAGTCATTAACACTGAATATGGGAGAATTATGCTTGGAATAAGCACGGAATCAACACAGGTGGGGAGAGAAAGTTATATTAATTTCTGTGCTCAACCATGCTACAACATCCAAACTGTAAAATAATAGATCTACAAACAATAAAGCTCGTTAGTATGCTTGGAGGAGTGAGGTGGAGTATTAGCAACTGCTGCATACCACAATACTTAGCATATATCATTGCATTTGGATAACGATCAACAACTGAGTTAATGTTTGTATAGGTGGACACGAACAGTCTGATAAGAAGAGATAGAATAGAGTTAAATTATAACAACTACTCATCGACGAAAACGCTCAGTCCTTAGTGTTCAACCTATTTATGTTACCAACAACAGGTATTATCTTGTCAATTATTGCATTGAGTTTCTCCAACTGTTTAACATTACTGCATAAAGTCTGGCACATATTGGTATGTTAAATTTATTTATACGTACTTTTAATTCGATAATAAAAAGACTATTATGCCCTTAGCCATAGCCAAGGACATAGTTTACTCATTCCATTTAGTAACAATGGGGTACAGATATGCTGAACACACTTGAGCACATTTTCACTCTAATCTCAATTTTATTACGAATAAACTCATGAATCAAAGATGATTGAGCTCATTGTTTGTATTCAATACAGATTAATCAAGGTTGGGTAACACATGGAACTAAGAAGTACCAGATTGCTTTTTTGCTTTAATACTGGACCCAGCAGTGCATATTTCTGATTTTGCCAGTGCTGGGGCCCATGAGTCTTAGGTTCACCCAGCAAATGCACCACTACGCTGGCATTTAATTGCGTCAAAAAGTTATTAGAGTGTGGTTCTCAAAATTAGATGCCGGCTTAGTAATACTGATGGTTAGACATTCATCGTGAATCTTAAAAATCCGGGCTGCGATCCCTCGAAATATGGTAGGTGCGGACTTCTAATGAGCTCCATGCTAGGACGAAACGTCTATCCAGTGCTCCCTATTTTTCAATAATTTGAAACCACTATCGATTAGTTTCATGAGAGTCTTATGAAAGCAAAAAAATAGTGGGTAGGTCCACACCATTGACAGTCTTTCGGACCGTGAGGTATGACAGTGTAGCAAACCACGTATTTTTCAAAATTAGGACTTCAATGAGCGGCAAAGTGAGAAACAATTATAACGTTGGAGCATTAAGTGATAGATATGGGGGGGGTGTATGGAGAAATGTAGATAAGTCGGATTGGAGTGATGGGTCATTGGAGAAGGAGGAGGGTTAGTATGTTTTGTAAAAATTAGGACTTAGAATCACAGTTAAGACAGAAGCTGAATGAATTCTCTTTTGAGTACACAGTTTCGGTATTTTTTGGCTGTGTAGAAGAAGCTTCAGCGATGCTAAGTAGGCTGCTTTTACACGTTTCCACTAACCTTGTTAATCCGTTTTAGTCAAATTACTTGTGTTCATAAGGTGCTTACTAATAGGATTTGTTATGGATCTATTCCTTCATTTTCTCAAGCGCACCAAATAATAATTTAAGTCCTCTTGGATAGAATACACACTGATCATTCTAAATACCTAGCTGTACAACAGAAAACACATGAAAGTTGTCAGCTTCATGATTGATATTGAACTCAGCCTAATTAGATTACACTAACTTTAATGTTGACAAGAATATAAAGCCTCAAAAAGAAATTATCATCATTTAACATGAATACTAATTTCGGTAGTTATAGAGCACTAGATATCTTGAAGTTAAATGCTTCCAACTCTTTCAAAATATATTCACAACAACCCTTAGTCTGTTTAATTATTCAAGATAAAGCTAAAGAAGACATCAATAAATACTTGAAATTATTGCAAATCACTTGATAACTATATGTGAAAATTTTTCAGCAACATTTTCAATGATTTATTTAGACCTTAAAAATATCTCTCCAAGATAAAATTCATATACAGTATCATAATTTAAAAAATTTGTAAAAGTTTTTTTTTATTATTGAATTAGTTAACTATTGAATTCATTTCAGTAGCATAAACATTTTATTCTCAATAGAATTTTTCAAAAAGTTCAAAACAAAAAGTTCAACAATTCTTTTTATTAGTTGAAAGTATTAATAGTATAATGTCTTTTTATTTAACGTCCAATTCGTACAAATCCACGTTTACCAAGTCTAACAAATCCTCTCTTTCCTAAACGTACAAATGCTTTCTTATCAGGAACAATATATTGTTGTAATCGTAGTGGATCATTTGTATAAATTGATTCAGGGATTAATTCATTCTGATCATCATCATTAATATCAACATGTGATTCTGTTTTTGATCTGTCATGATCACATGTTAATATTGGTAGTCCATCATTGCTTAAAATTGTAGCACAACGACTAAATGCATATGTAGATATGAAAAGAAGACAGAAGATCTGATAGATAGTGAATAATTGGATGATTCCGTAAAATGAATATCTTGTCATCTAAAACGTAAAAAATAAATAATAAAACTGGGTCGTTGTTATTATTGTTGCAAGAAGTGAACCAGGAAACTGAAAGTATATGATATCTATGCAATAATGGTGAGATTTCACTAACAATAATTGGCAGTAGGAAGAGAATCCCCCCCCATCTTAATAAATAAAGAAGAGAGGTCAATTCACTTCTGTTACTCTGATAACACTACTTATTCTATGTGGTATCATGTGAATAGGGAATAAATGTTTATTGGGAGATTCTTTTCACAATTTAAGTAGTCTCTCATAAGATGCCAAGTTAACGGAAGTCAAGAAAGTCACCTCATATGAATGGCATAATATTACATTAATGGTGTCATGATTAAGAATCTCTGTTATTCAGCAAATCAATACTAAAAACTTGTTTAGTCCTATACAAACCTGACTGTTATTGGTATTGATAAAGATCATGACAGTAAGAGTATTATCTATGAGTAAAATTGCTTGCATCAGATAATAATTTCACTGACTTAAGTACAAATAAAACAAGATGCCAACGGAAAGCTAAACAAATGAATTTAAATTTTGACAGTCAGGTAGCATTTATGCACAATTGTTTGTTAAGGGGGTTATTCTTACAATTAATTTGTGAGTGCAATAATTAATTTGCAGTCTTAGATATTACTTAAAACGATTAGTATACTTTAGAGAATGAAATTTATCCATGGTAGTTAACTTTGTAACAATTTGATCATCTTTCATTTTCTGTTAAAATTGTAAACCAACCATTCAATGCATAAATTTTGGTTAGATTTAATGTCTCACTGGATAACTATTTATGCTTCACCCTACTTCTTACTCTGAAGTGCTTTCGTCTTATTGTTGAATTGCTTTGAATATGACTCATAAAAATATCCACATTCCATAGTACATAATGATGATAGGCTCCACTTAATGTTTAGTTAACCAGAAAGATACATGGAATTGAGCTTACTTATATTGTATTAGTTTCTGTCTAATCAACTACAAGAAGGCATTTCTCCAACACTAATGTACAAATCGGTAAGCATTTATATTACTAGCGAAGAGTTCATTAGTATCGAAAAGTTCTGACAAGATAATAGGTATCTACACATATTTATTTTGAAATATAACGAAATTGAGGAGTGAATATCAAAAGAACCTATAGTTACAAGTAACCAATTCTTCTCTAACTTCAATTTAAATGTAACAGCATTCCCGTGATAAACAACAGAAGACTAAAACTATCACTAAGTAGCAAGTATGCTGCAGCCAAACTTATCGTCGTATGTAATATTATATTTTTCCATACCTCAATCAAAGATTGATAAGTACCTCTTTCATGTTACTGCCGATTTCGTCTATAAATTTGCATGTATCTCCTAAATCCTTCACATCAGTAGAATTGGACGACAGGCCTACATTTGATTCCAAGAACGTATTTCGAAGAATCTCTAACTGAACTGTTCGAATACATTCACTAGGGGAATCTCGTAATATCTCCCCTAAACAGGGCACATAATTCATACTTTAAAATCTTTCAAAGTAATTAATAAACAACATAGTTTATTTCACCTAGCTTACATCTGATCCAGAAATTTCACCATTTACCTGAACAACTGTATTGGATCCCATTGTCATAATATAACTTTATTCAGTGAAAGGATCACTTTTCAACGAATTCATTATCAAGTTGTACGCTCGTCTAAATATATTTGATAAATTACAGGTCAATGGATATTTACAAGAATTTAACTTTGTTATGACGCGAAGAAAGGAAGGAGGAGGGGATGATTTAGTTGGTGGACGCGAACACCAATGAGATGCGTGCCTAGTCAAGAATGTGCGATTGACCTAAGCCCACTCACCCCCCAGGCCGACAATAGGACAACTGGAGTTGAGAACAGGAAGACGGAGAGAGAGAGAACTGAGAACGTATTATATTTTAATCATGCCTTTATATGTACAGAGTCAGACCACACAGTAAACCAATCAAGAATCTAACATTGATACAGAACAAAAGAAATAGTGGCAGTAAATGGGGAGAACTTGTACACAATTAAGTAGACGTAGTTCGTAATAATAAACAATACACAAAGAATCAATACACTAAACGAGAGAACCGGGCAAGGGGAACGTAACAGTCATAAAAATAAAATGATTACATCACTCATGAATAAAATAACGAGAACAGTCCTCCAAAATACAGTTCTGAAAGTTCATTACTTTTCTTTAATCGCCCGGCGTAACAAACTTGCCATCATTTGAAATTTTTCTGACTACTTATTGTTAATTAGTAATCGGAGGAGAGGGGGGTTTGCGATACTTGAGAATCGTATAATCAGTAGGATGGCAATACAGTAATTGTGATTATCGGTAAACTAGGATGATGATTTGTGAAAATCGAGACAATTTGGCTGGAGACAGTCTTTGTGACAATAGTAATAACTGTAATGACAATCATAAATGTTACTATAATAAATAGTTACAAATGTGATTGGGGTGAGGGGGGGGGAGGAGGAGAAGGACATAGAAATGAGATATGAAGATACAGAAAAGTACAAATAAATAAATCAAATAATATGAACTATAAACTAAGGCCATGATAAAAAACGATCTCATAAATTGGTCTTGTATTCACAACTCAGGCCTCAAATTGTGATTTACTAGAGCATCTGTAGTGATTAGTAGGTCAAGACGTAGGCTATTTAGCATATTCGACAGGATTTTATAGAATATGTCAAATAATGAATTTGAAGCTAAAAGCCCTGAATCAACTATATGTTTCAAAATACACAACGTTATTAATCTTTAGGTCAACTACGCCTCAAGGCGCTTTCTGATAAAATGAGAAAGCGGCCTCAATGTATGACCTATGTCTCTAACTCCACATCATCAGGTGAAATATTAAATGTGCATGAAATTGATCACTTGTGGTAGCTTGTATTTTAACCGCAATCATATAAGTAAGCGGCCTGTGAACGTTATACGAAGGGTTGCTGAAGGAAATGTCTTTTTAATCACCCTCTCCAGACGATTTTTAACCATATCACTATGAATATCTTTGAATTCATGGTTTATATATAAAGCTTTCTTTTAACAGTCTGTTTTGTCTGCTCGAATTTCTTCATCATATTATTTTTGATAAAGCGAGTAGGGTATCCATTTTCTAAGAAGATAAATTTCAGATAGATGGGTTTGTTATCTATTAAATCTGTTGAATATATTCTGTGGCATCGTCAGTAGTACGAGTTAATTAGACTACACTACCTCGTTAGTAAAACGTAACTGTAGAAGTTGGTCAGCTGTCGATTTCACGGAAGTTAACTATAAGTTCATCTCTGTAGAGATCCATGCATAGGAATAGTAACTTTGAATCGCGTTCTTGTTTCACTGCTAATTTTAGTTATAGAAACCAACTGTTAAAGAATTTAAGGATATCCTGATAGTTAAAAGTTCACCAACTAATAAGAATCAGACATCGACCATGCCTTTTATACAATAGAAATGTGTTAATTATTGTCTAATTTTAAAGCTATTCATGATGAAATGGACTAGTAGTGGCCCAGTGGAGAACCGAATATTCATAAAATTCTCTTCTTCAATTACTAATTGACTGTTTAAAGACCAGGCAGTCGTAATTTTACATAACAATTAACGGAATTCTCGCGATTACCCACTGATTTATAACTTATCATATTGTTGAGAAAAGGTCACTTAACTTAATGAAGCTTCTTTATTTATTAGATCCATCAATGTCAGTTGCCGAACAATACTTTTATGTTAAGCAGTAATAAACATCATTCACTTTTCAGAGATTTAGTGAGGTGACGGGATAGAAATCACAGTCTCTGGTGTCTGCTATTTATGATATCAGGAGCTGTAATGTTAAAAGTGCATTTACTAATCATTTAACAAATATAATATGTTGTAGTTGAGTGTTTTAGAGATTACTGAGTATTAACTTAACATCACGAATTGGTATGAGTTAGTCAATTATTGCAAACCGTCAAATGACACTGTTTTGCTCCGGTATAGGACTCTTCAGTAGTACTCATCTACCATCAATCCAGTCCAGAACCTCAGGCTTCACAGTGACCATTAGACCACTGAGTCACTAGGCATCAAACGGTTAGTATTTTTCACTCAGTCAGTTAGTGATATATTTGCGTTTTTAAATCCATTGTAATCGATGTGTAATTGCCTTACACCCGACATGGTTGAACTCTATTGATCACGTCTTTTCACTAGAACACCAGGAATTACCTGGTTAACGATGGTTGTCTAACAATTACGTGATTTCAAATTAGAAATCAACAATCTCTACAATACCCAATTAAAGTTCGGGGTACTAGATGGAATGGGACTATTTTCTTTTAAGAAGTAACTCATATGTACACATATATTTAATGAAAGTAAACTTTACAAAGTACTTACAATTCGAAGAATTTATTTAAGTGTTAGTTTAAACGTATGCATCTCAATTCTACCTAGTCAACAGTATAAAGTAACGGTTATCGATTGAGATCTTTGAGTAACTAGGTCATCATTAGTGTTTTTTACTCGTTGATTTTGTGATGCTAGATGGTTACAGATAGTTAGCTGGCAATTACAGACTTAGATTTTGAGACATTTGGCACTAATCATCCAGAAATTTTTACAACGTAAAGATGCAGATACACTCTGTTTCACAGTTTGAGACGTTAACACTCAGGAGATTTTGTCAAAATTCAACTATCTAACATCAAAATATGGTGTACGCGGTGTCAATAAAAACCAGGCCAGTTACTGCATTGGAAATTCATCGATAAAAGTAGATTACCACTCTGAGGTAAACAAACAATATTGATTACAACACATAGGTCCACTAATGTACTCGTTTGACTATACAGATATGTCATTTCTACTTTAAACGATTTAGATTTAGCTCAATTTATTTGAAATTACTGAACCGTATGCATATTGCATTGATCATTCATTAAAGCCATTTGAAACATCATCCAAAACCAATAAGGTACAAGCCAACTTTCTGACCTTTATTATCAAACTCCCTTGCATGCAATTACAATCTTAATATCTGAAGACTAGTACTTGATCACTGTACTAGAATCAAATAGTACGCAGTTAATTCCCTATATCTCGTGACGACTATTCAATGTTTGTAGCTACGTCTACATTAACAGCAACATGGATGAAAACCACAGGTTATGACGAGTACCACCTTAGCATAAAAACTAAATGTTTCCATTAAAATTATTAAATCGTACTGGCATTTATGTATGTGTCAGTAGAGTAGCACTGGAGACCAGGGAGTACTGGACAGCTATTTCATCCTAATATGAGACTTCTTAACCAACTGTTTGCAAACTACAGGATGTTCCTGAATTTCTAGTGAAAATTTGTGACCAGTGAAGTTGAAACTTGTCGGAGGTGAACAGTTATTGCAGATGACAACAGATAATTGTCACACTATATCACAAATTGATAGTAAGTGGAAATGCTACCATTAGATGCTGGCCCAGTGGTGCAGTGGGTCAAGCGTTCACCAACCTAAAGGTTGTGGACTCAACTCCCCTGGATGGAGTCAAGGACAAGCACTGCTTAAGAGTCCCATACTAGGACGAAAAAGTTGTCTAGTGCTTTCTGGCTTCTAATGGCACCCAATCAACGACAATCTGTGACGAATCCGATTAAATAATTAGTTCAACAAATGATTCTACATAGTCTTTAGGTTATTCCAGTGTATATTCATAGTAGTATCTTACCTGAGAATCAATTTAGGTGTATATATATGAAGGAATCTTAAACTGTTGACATAACTTATTGCTATAATATGTCCTAATGCTTTCAATAATATGGTTCGTCTGTAAAATTAACTTGGAGAAAACAAGAAAGCAACCAATATTATATGATCAGTTTGAATGTCTTTGTATTTACATGATGCTAGTTGTATTGTTTTATTGTAATATGCGCTCTGTTTTAAACATAAGAAATGTAGTAGTTTTATGAAGATAGATATTAGGTTTCACTTTTTAGCACTTAAAAATTCCAGATTCGGTTTCGTAACTGAATCAAAGTTGCCCCCCCCCCCACTATTGAAGAATCCCATAACAGGAGGAAAAAGCTGTCCATTGTTTTCTGTTGTTCACTAGTACCTAACAGAAATCAATCTGTGGTGAATACAATCAAGTAAACATCAAAACGCATTCATCTTTTAATATGATTCATTAAGTGATTATAACCAGAATTTCCAGGGAATACTGGCTATTTGAGTTCAATTTCAAGCTTTTACTTACATTATTTTTGTGTTTTACACCAAATCTACCTGACTGAACTATATACTAACATAATTTACAATAAATCTACTTGTTTTTAATACAACTGATATGCTGAGCACCTAAAGAAGATTGATTATCTTCGCGAACTGTGTTTTAGAATATTATTTCAATTATTATAACTGTGGACAGTGTAAATATTTCATTTCTATGACTGTTACGTTCCCCTTATCCGGTCCTTCCGTTTAGTATATTTACTCTTAGTATATTCTTTATTACTGTGAACTACAGTTGCTTAGTTGTGCACAAGTTGTCCCAGTTCACTGCCACTATTCCATTTGTTCTGTATCAATGTTAGATTCTTAATTAGTTTACTGTGTGGTCTGATTTTGTGTATATATAAAAGCATGATTAAAATATAATACGTTGTTTTCCGGTCCCCGATCCTGGTTCTTTTATTATTGGCCTAGGGGTGAGTGGGAATAGGGCAGTCGCGCATTATCAACTAAACACAGTTGATTGGCGTTTGCTACAACCAACCAAATCTTTCTTCCTCACTTCATAACAACAATTCATATCAATTATATGTACCTATATAACCATTCTAACTCTGCCCTGGGAATTGGAAGGACTAATATGACGCTTCATGGTGAAAGCCGAGTTCCTTCGGAAGCCATGAGGCCGATGCACCCACTTCTGACAACCGGAGCAACAATTAATGTACTCGACAGACCTCAAACAGCTGTCCCCTGGACACTGCGGTCACACTCTCAGGTCATCACGACCTCTTCTAATCCTCTTTCTCTTTCAGGTTCCTCAAGAATGACCCTTCCACGGTGTGGGCAACCGGGAAGTGATAACCGCCCTCATACCTCCAACAGCACAAGAGATCATTTTGCTCGAGGTCAAATCCCACCCTCTAACAGTTATCTAGTAAATAAACAGAAAATAATCGAAAATACAATTTATTTATATGCATAATGAAAACGCTATAGATAACTTTAACTGTTAGTTTATACTACTATCACTCAGTAGTATCGTATAATTTAATCGAATTTTGTATGAAGTAAAAGTTTTGACCTTAAATTTCTTTTTTTTTACATTTTATTCCATTTTTTACAAATATATCATATGAACTATTTTTTTAATAGTTTTTTTACTTCAAGATACTTTGATGATTATAATCCCAATCAGTAATGAAATTTAACTACTAATGAATACAGAGATAAATAAACTATGTTAGCCCTCTCTTCATCCCCTCCGCCGCCCCCCCCTCAAACAGCATGGATACAAAATTCTTTTAGTTTAAGGCTATTCATTGTGTAATCAAATTATAATGAAAGTGACAGTTATTATTATAACAATAATAATAATAATAACTATTATTATTACTACAATGATTATACAAACGGCCTGAGTATATATAACTTCTACTATTTTATAAGTGGTGACCTCTTTGACTGATCATATTTCAAAATGATAACTTATTGTTGTATATACTTGGTAAACTTGAGTTTTATTTCTGTAGTTACATATAGGTGTATCTATATGATGGTTTAATTTGTAAATTATAAAGTAGTATTGTCTTATTTCACATAAATAAAAATAAGTTACCTGTAATTGAGAAATGAAAATGAAGGGGTTAGGTAGGGGACACTAATAAGTGAATCATTTTTAATTCAGTACTTACTTATAATGAAGTGTACATATTGAAATTGTCATGTCATTTAAACAAAGAATTATAAATCACTTTTGATTATGATTAAGAGATTGTGAAGATTATTAAATTTGGAAATTGATATTATGAATTGATCAAGGTTATAGGCAACCAGTAAAACATAAGTAAAAAAATAGATTAAGCAAATATAGGCCATTAACCTACAGATGCTTGTTCAACAGTTTAACGCTTAAATATGCTAGACTCGATCATCTAGTAGTATCATAAATGTGCATCGCTGAGAAGTTTCATAATAGAAAAAAAACAGTTGTTTGGTGTTTCTTGTTTTTCAATATTAGTCCAACGCAGTTCAACTCGTGATATCATATCTTAATTCAACAGCCTATTCAGATTGAACTGTCACATTTTTGAATGAACCGTTAATTCAGACCTTCTGATTACTTATTAGTATTTTCAACTTTAAAAAATCAGTGGTAACAACCCTAGCTGTAAATCTCTTACTGTTAACTGCCAGTTAATACTATGGTTAAATCAACGACTTCTTATGAGCTGTTTTCAAACACTCTAACGCCTGTTAATATATACAATTTCATATACTTTGGAAAACTTAATGTCTATTCTCACACAGCTGCTTAGGGGAGAATGAGTTGACGCTTGAGAGGAAATGTACTGAATTAGAACAACAAGAACTGAAGGAAAGTAATATATCTGGCTAACATTTTGTAAGTTGATTGAAACGTACATTCTGAATTACACAGTTAACTAAGATTTAACTTGACTAAGAAACTATCAATATGTTGGTTGTTCTTGTAAAATAACAGTCATCTGTCAGGTTTTTTAGTACCACGTAACTATAGACCATGTAACTATTCGAGCTCAATATATCAGTAACTTAAAGTTTAATCCTCCCATACTAACTTTATTGTACAATGTAGAACCTATCACATATTTTCATCGGTTCAAGTTAACACATTTCTTGGGAACAGGAAAACAAACACTAAATTAGTAATGACATCATAGGGAGTATAAAAAATGAGACCTAAAAATATGATAAGTGAATAGTGAATTATTTCGTGAAAAGAATGGTATAAAATGATTTTAAGATCGGGATTTATGGTAAGAAAAGGAGTGAGTAGATTTATGACACTGTGTTCACTTCAGAGTTATATCAGCCGACAGCTCCAAATATCAGTTAGAATAATCGTGAATCACGTTACTTATTCCTATGTAGCGGTAAATAATCCCCAAAATAAATAATTACATAGGTCCTCGACATTGATGCTGACCATGTTTGTGTTAGTCGACACTACTAGTTGAAGGCGCTCGGTCACGCATCATCACCACATCACGTCACGCCGCATCGTGGAAAGCAACTCTCTCTCTAGTTTGCCAGCCTAGACGTTGCTTTTCCATTGCTGCTCTATTCACAACCAAATATAAGTTCTTTTCCACCCTTCGTGACTTCTGATTTATTCTCATTGGTAAGAGTGGGTTCAATCGTTAGAAGTTGCCCTGGTAATACCGCAAGCGTAACTTGGTCATATATCAGGTGCACTTTACATACATCACTTTATACTTCCATATTCTGTCAATCTTAAGTGTTTTTTATGGCGATCTGAACTATAACTATTTCGGTTCCTAGTCTATTCACCTTATTAATGTAGCTTCATCTTGTCAATATGGTTTAACAACTAGGGTCAACGTCAAGTTCTGGATAAAATTAACTGACTGACTCCTGTAAATCAGACGGTAATAAATATCATTTTCATTTTCATTTGAAACTTATTAATACAAATCGATCATCGATTCATACCACTTAAGTCTCATGATGTAGAAGATTCCAAAAATTCACAATCAATGAATTCATGATACAACGTAATCTCTTTCCAATATCATAAATGAACAAATTTATCTCTTTTTGTTATGTTGTGTGATCAAAGAAGAGTGACGAACTTTCACAACTATGTCCTAGAAAGCTATTTCAGTTGTGTGTAATGTAAACATTTCATTTTTATGATTGTTATGCGCCTCCTACTTTATCCTCCAGTTTAGTATATTTACTCTCAGTATATTGTATATTACTATGAACTACAGTTGCTTAGTTGAGTGCAACTTGTCCCTATTCACTGCCACTATCCCCTTTGTTCTGTAACAGTGTTAGGTTCCTGGTTAGTTTGTTGTGTGATCTGGTTATATATATATATATATATATATATATATATATATATATATAAAGCAATGTTTGGAAATATAATTGATTTTGATTATGGTTCTGTCTGGTTGGTTCTTCTCTCTCTGGAGTAGGACCGCGTGGGCATACGACAAACGAGCATTTATCAACTAGGCACACTCAAAAGGCATTTCGCTACAACCAGCCAACTCTCTTTGCGTCATAACACTTTTATAAGATGAACAACTCCAAAGTTAGTATTTTTACATTCGAACTTTAATCAATTCACTTCATCAACAGAAACAATTGATCTGAAGATTATTATTATTATTCATAAAAAAAATGACTGCCCTGTTAAATGAAGTGAAATTTTAGTAGTATATAAATTTAATAAGTAGTAATATGCAAGTAAATAATGTTTATTTACTATTCCAATTCATTGATTTTATTACCTAATTAAATGAGTTCAATTAAAATAGATGGTGAATAGTTTCACAGCCAAAGTTTACTTCTTATTCTGATGAGTGAATAAAAACGAATGATAGAATTTCTAAAGATTATTTATTTCATATTACATCTTTATAGTAAACGTTCTTATTTCTATTATATTTACATATTCTCTGATTATTCTAAACTTACATTCAAGTTATTAACTGTTAATATATCATCTTTTGATTATGATATTAGAAATAATTAACTATGCCTATACTATCAATTATTGTTATCAGGTATATTACGAAAGTTATTCAAGTGTATTGATTCAAGAATGTCTGAATACTAGTTTGTATGAATATTAATAATATTTGAATTTAGTTGATTAGATTCATTACAGATTGATGTTGATAGAATAGTACTGAAAACTAAAGAATACTGGATAGCTGTTTCGTTTTATTATGGAACTCTTCAACGGTGCATAACTTAGATCCCTCACTAGTGGGTTCAGGTTGGCAGACACTTAATTTTTTGCATCATTTGACCCGCCGGTATTCAATGATAGAATTCTCACTTCCATCAATTTCTGATATATAGTGCGATGATCACCTATTGTCTTCGGTGATAACTGTCGCACTCCCGTCAGGTTTAAACTCCACTGGTCACGCCTCTTTATTTGAGCATCAGGAACATCACAAACTAATAAAAGTGGGAATTCTATCACTAAATACCGGCAGGCCAAATGGTGCAGAATGTTAGGCGTTTGCCAGCTTGAAGCCCCTGGGGTAGGAATTAAGGGTGTGCACTGCTAAAGAGTCCAGTACTAAAACGAAACAACTGCCAAATTCTCCTTGGTTTTTAATGGTACTCTACTAACATCAATCTGTGATGAATTTAATCAACTAAAATTTAGTAACAATCTCCATAAACCATCTCAATTTGATAATTGAATTATTTGACAACTTATTCGGATAACTAAAGTCATCATTGTTGATAACATATTATTATTATTATCAGGATGTTTAGTGATCCAGACATACATGAAGATGAATATAATCAAATTTATCCTTTAATATTAGTTGACTCAGTATTATGTATCCTTCTTCTAATGACTTAGATTTAGACAAATCAGTGAAGATTTATAAGCGTTAAACGAATCTTGTCTGAATTAAACATCACATATCACTCGGTCACCTATTAAAATTGTGTGTTGATTAAACAATAGACAATTCCTGGAGTTCTAGTGTGAAGACGTGACCAGTGGTGTTTAACCGTATCAGGTGTGAGGCAGTAACCCACCGATGACATGGATGAAGTCGCGCAAAGTATCGCGAATTGACTGAATTGGAAATATCAACTGTTAGGAGCCTACTCAGTGGTCTAATGGTGAGGCATTCGCCACGGAGCCAGAGAGTCCTAGGTTCGATCCCCGGTGGAGTCGTGGACTTATTTAGGTAAATAAGTAGCCGATGTTTTACTGACTAAGCTGAAACAGACCTTTATTAACTAACTTAATCGAATACAGCCTAAAATTGAAAAATCCACTAACTTCTTTAAATGACTTTTATCACCTACTACTGTTCTTCATTACCAATTAATGTAGATAAACTTTGTACAATAGAATTTCCATGAAAATTCATCCAGATATGAATGAGTATTTCAACAGAACATCAAGTGTTTAGAAGATATTGATCGTAGAAATTATTTTCATAATTAACTCATCAAGTATAGTATGTCACAAGCGAGTATGATTTTACGAGTAAAAAAATGATACTAAGACCCCCTCCCCGGTTTATTGTTTAACTAATCACCAGAAAGTAAATGTAATTGAAAATTTTACAGATCACCAGAAAATCACAGGAATAATTTCTCACTTTGATTATAGAACGGACTAGACAGTGTCACTAACATGCACCATGGAAAGTTACATAATCAGGATTCTCATATAACAATGCAAGGATTGTGAATAGTTCATTCGAAACTAATATTGACGTGTCATGAAATACGATGGAAAGTTCTGATTTGTTTTCCTCTTAATTTATCAGTTTACCTGTCAAGAGAGCACTAAACTTTCTATATGAAATTATGTTACCTGGTACACGTTCCCTTACCCCCCCCACCCCCAGTAAAATTTTTAAATGGTTAGAACTACGTCGACGTTCTGGTGAATTCATTGTTCGACTAGATCCTTATTAACATATGGATAGAAATAGCTATTGATTATTCAATTACACTAAGAGCTGTTAATGTATTTATTCATTGTTTAAAGATTAGCTTATTTATGAAATGTATCATTCTATCGAAAGTTTCGTTAAGGTGCATTGATAACATTTTCATTTTTACAAAAGAAATTAGTTTAGATGAGATATACAGTGAACTGAATAACATTTTGAACAGTAACCAAGACAATCGAATCAAATGGTCATGAACTATCTGCATTTGATTGTCTAATTAAAAGAAGATATAAGAATATATTGAAAATCACTATCCTCTGATAATCGATGTATGTATGCATAAGTGATGCGATCAGTTTGAATAGAAGATATAGAATCCAATTAGCTACAACCAGACAATTACCGATTATCAGAAAACCTTAGTTGTCAATATATGCCAACTAGGCTAGGAATGATCAGCTATGTAGTTAACTACTATATTGGATTTGTCTGCAATTACTTTATGTAACGTCGTTTTACAATGTCTATTATCATATACTTCAACAAAGTACACTTTTCTTACCGCCTAGCTAGTCTGAATATATATAAAGACATGTTTGACAACTTAAGTAAATGTGAACAAATATTCATCTCATATCACTTTCATGGACATTTACCAGTTTAAATACATATTCATTAGAAGGACAAAATGGTGAACACCTTTATAATTCACCCAATATATCTCAAAAATTATCCTTTTAAAATGAGAAGACACTTTTCAGAGTTCGATTTCACCCCCATTTTATGAATACACGATACATAGTTGTTATAATGAATGCATTTGAAATAATCACTAAACAGAACAATTCTGTGTTATTGAGATTCTCCGAAAACTTTCCAGATAGAAGGTTAAATACTCCACTTTGTTTCGGAAAGTAGTCAGTGATTAACTCTCTTAGCTGTCTTGGTAACAATAGATTGATGACACTGTCTTTTTCCTATCTTTTATTGATCACATTTCTATGAATCCTAATCATAAGTTTTCATTTTGTTACTTATCTTTATATTCGTGCAATAAATCCGTATCATAATCACACTATCAAATCAGTTCAGTCATTCTCTATAAATGTTTTTCTTAAATGACCCATTGAATTCATCATCATCATTCATCATATTGTTTATTTAAATCAATTTCTGCAAATATCATCTAATGTATTCATGAATGGTTCAATTTCACCTTCCCAACAATTTTAATATTATTCTGATGAGAACGTCTCATTTCTTAGTGTATTAATATTCTACATGCACGTAACCAATCAAAATACGGTAAAATTTATTGGATTCAACGTTATAAACAAATGCTATCGTTTATGTATATCATCGATAGTTTCTAATTGTTGTCTTTATCCTAATGAAGTTCGTGTCAGTTCGACGAGTAACCTATTGGAATCATTTAAAATTCATTCGGTGAGATTATTCTAGATATAATATCTACTTATACAATATACTTTAGTGTATCTAACGAAAAAATGACTATCAATAAGCAAAATAGTCTATCTAAATAACGTGAAAAGATAAAACAAGACTAACAGACGTCTGAAGTGCACCCGATATATGACCAAGTTACGCTTACAGTATTACCAGGGCAACTTCTAACGATTGAACCCACTCTTACCAATGAGAATAAATCAGAAGTCACGAAGGGTGGGAAAGAACTTATATTTGGTTGTGAATAGAGCAGCAATGGAAAAGCAACGTCTAGGCTGGCAAACTAGAGAGAGAGCTGCGTTTCACGATGCGACGTGACGTGATCTGGTGGTGATGCGTGACCGAGCGCCTTCAACTAGTAGTGTCCGCTAAAACAAACATGGTCAGCATCAATGTCGAAACCTATGTAACTATTTATTTTGTGGATTATTTACCGCTACACGTCTAATTAAAACTCATTACCAAAAATAGACTATAATCGTTCATTCTAATAAAGTTATAGTATAAGTGAATGTAGTCAATATCCATAGTCCATTTTGATGAGTAATTCATTTAAAATTCATGAAATTTACTATACATTAATGAGTTTTACAAATAATACTAGACATTTATGTACAGTTTCATAATGAACAGATACTGTTGATACCTTATTTTTAGTCTAATTAACAAGATGACATAATGACATATTGATCAATTTTCCTATCAGTCATAAATTCATACATTTTTGAGTTCAGCAAGTATCTTATCATTTTTTAACTGTTATAATACTTACAACTATTTTACTACTGAATTGAATATCATGAATTGACCCAATTACGATTAAGATTATAAAGCGAGGAATACTCAGCACCTGTTTCATCTTAGTACGTAACTCTTCTTTAATTGAATACAATAGATGGTTCGAATGTTTAACAGTTAAATGTTCACCCTGAAAACTGAAGATCCTTGCCTCAAACTCTCAATGGGCTAGTGGTCATGTATTGTTGATAATGAGTCAGAAACGTGCTATCTAGTGTATTCTGTTTTTCATCGTTTGCCTAGCCCAAGTGAATTTGTGATATAAAACTCAAATTCAAAAAAATGTACACCTCGAAATCAGACATTCCATTACTGTTTGAAAACTTAAAATAAGTATGATTAAAACGCTGATGGTACACAAATCCATATGAATTGGCATTCTGATGACTTTCAATGATGCTCATAAGCAACTAGTGAGGAATGGGAAGGGGATTGATAAGCATAGCAGCATTTTGTACTAGATGGTACTCAGAATATTTTGTCATTAATTTTAAGGAGACACCCATTATGCATTTTGAAACTGCATCATTGTATGGTTCAGTTAAGGGTACTTTAGATGAGTTATTCTGGACACAGTTGACCTAATGTATGTTAAGACTTTGCTAAACTTGAGTTTCATAGAGTATAGGTGGACAAAAACACGAGTGTTTAAATTTGAATTTTTAAGTAAAGTTGAAATGTGAAAATAGTTTTGATGTGAAAAAAATAACTGGGGTACATTTTACTCCTTAGCGATTTGAACTATCCGTGCTTAATTTGTTGCTTGATGTCCTCACAGATTGGTATCAGTTGGACACCAATGAAAACGAAATAGTACGTGAATAGCCATCTCATCCTGGTAGGGGACTCATCCGAAGTGAAACAGTTTGTCACCAATGGCACCGGGTGGTCATCGTACTATATCACAAATTGACGGAGGTTGAAATTCTACTGTTAAACACCCGACTAATTGTCAAAACAGTTAAGCGTTCCCTGTGAGACCCGAAAGCCATAGGGTTAGGGAACTCCATGCTAGAATGAAACATTTGTCCAGTGCTCTATACTGTCCACAGATATACAACCGACATAATTTTGTGACGAATTCAAACAACAAATTAAATACCAATCCTCATAAAAGTCCCCTACTAGGATGAAACAGATGTCCAGTTTTTCTTAGTTTTTGATGACACCCTACCAACATCAACTGAGGACGTATTCAATCAATAATGTAGAGTTACAATCATACCACAAGTCACTGGAAACTCAAATAACATAGTTGTATTACTGAAAGAATTAACAGCAGACTGTTGTGTAGTGAGATTTGATGGATAAATAAACTTAGAATGGATAGAATGCAGATTCGTAGGTACTATTCATTGACAATGTGGTTAAATGTTATTTACTTATGAAACTAAGCCTTTGACCAAAACTGTTGATTTAAATGATATTAAAACATGATAAGTAGCCAAGAAAACAATCTTTCTCATCTAACCAAGTAACGCGGAAACAGTGAAAATAATATTATAGGAAAAAATAATATGAACTACATAATATGAATTAACCTGTGTTAGATAACTGTTGAAAACTAGGAAGTACCAGTGTACGCCTATTTCCCAACCGAGGATCGAAATGAAACCGTTTTTCACTTGACAACAAACGCATATAATTAAGGCGACAATCAATGATCAACGTACTAATATGTACTTCGCAACTTTATTCATTGCTATACATAATGTTTAGCTCATATTTAATATAGTTAAACTACACTAGTTACGTCTTCACAGTAGAAATGATCACCTGAAATTAGTCAATGATGCTAACTATTATAATGGAATGTTTTAGAGATAAAGTGATTAGATATTATAAATAGTTGGAGGATGTCAACATTACAAATCAATCTCTTGACCTAATTGTTAAAGGTAATCCTTGGTTTATTATTATTATTATTATTATTATATAAACAAATAAGATAATCTATTATGTTTACAATTCACATAATTGGTTATATTTGACTTCTTCTAAGTATTCATTAAGCAAATAACAATAATAATAATAATAATAACAGATGGGTTACGGTTAAAATTTCTTCACATTCATCTATTTTTCTCTAGTTGGTTACACTTAATGTACTCAATGAATTAGTTAAGATATCAATTAGAAGTAAAGAACACATATAATTCGATTGATTGTTGTCTAAAGTGAGAACAAAGTATACTCAAGTGAATATTATTTTATGTAATGCATACATGGATACACACATACACACACACATAGTCATCATTATAATGTATGTACAGTCACGTAGTTACATTATTGTTATTATTATTGATAGAATATTTAGTTGAATTAATATCTTTGAATTGATGAAACAGTGAAAGATATTCAATTTTATTATTGTTTAATCAAGCACAATCACTTATTCATATGATCAACAAGAATTTAATAAAGATTGGAAAGAATTCATCAGTTTACAAGTTATGCATACTGATCAACATGTCAACTAGTAGACATTGTACACTTTCATTTCATTGTAGATAAAATGATTATTTAGAAAGTAATAGATCTGTTTGTAGGTTATATTTGTAGGAGATGGATTTCCCAAGGGTACTACAATGAAGTATAAAGTAATTAACAGTAGTTGTATGTTACTATCAGACTCCTCAGAATTGCACATCCAAGACACTTACAACGATTGTAATCAAAAACTTATTACAATCAGAAGTTAACCATTAGACTATTAAGGTGGCTTCCACTGGTGAAGTTCCAACATTAATATGTTTCATAAATTAAGATAATTTAGTAAGAAGATAAAATTTCACAGAATAATGATATATGTATGTACTAACGTAACGCACGTCGACTAATCTGATTATACGCGTTCAAATAATTAATCATGTAAAACGTAGAACCTAGTAAACAGGCGTATAAGTCCAGGCCGCTATATCATATTAGCACGACGAGATCAAATAAGATGAGTATCACGGTTTAATTTAACAAGAAGACTTAAAATAAAATAAGATGCTCAGTTATTGGAAAAGTTTCTAAGAGCTACACTTGGGTTTATCTCTGAAATTCCATAACTACCGTACGACAAGGCGCTGGCTAAACTTATTCTCACCAAAGTCGACCTATTAACACTCTTTAAAATTGCTAATAATAAATTTGACCTTGACAGGCTACCATTTTCCTTGCCTTCCAGGGCAAAAATATTACGAGGAAACTACAGAAAGGTTCATTAGCCCAGAACAAATTATCCAGCAGCTGATTACCGACTCCCCCCCTCTAAAGAATAGTCAACGAGTAGAACTCACTATCTCAACACATAGTAGCAACTCTATCCGTCGAGACATTGAAAAAGTTGAAGAAACTGAGACATTCTCATTTCAAGAACCAACACAAACAATCAACCCTTCTGTCCTAATAAACTGAAACTCAAGCTGTCTATGAAAGAGTACTGGAACTTATGACTAAGAAGAACATAAAGAGTGAATACACTTGTGTGAATTATACCGATTATGAGCTGTACCACTCAATGCCACCAGTCACTGATCACGATTATTAAGGCGGATCTCAATCAAGTAGTCTGCATCAATCAATATGGTTTATACCAACAGTCAACGACACACATTTTGGTTTGGTTATTATCTTCCATTCTATATTAATCATCCAATAAGGTAAGCTCTGGTTCAGCATACTTCATGTATGCCTCATCTACTTCAGTCGATGAGATTATGAATCTTCATCGAATGATTTTTCGTACATGCTAATTTATTCAGTGATATATATGAAATGAGCAGATCGCATAAAGTATATGATGATGAGAACAAAGATTACATCGATTTCATATTCAGAACAATGTGATGCATATTATTTCACTTTATTTCCCAATCGTCTAATTGACCTTTTTCTCTTCTCATTTGTAAATATGTTAACAGGTAATTACTTAATTTAAAGAAATCATAATTATTTATAAGTATAAAGTGTACAATCAATGAATTCTCTAATAATTAAGATGATAATTGTAACACATTACATTACGGTCATTGACTGTATTCACATTGAACACTGAATACTTCTTTTAGTCTTCTTTCATAATCAATATAATTTATTTACTTAACAATTTCTTTTTCTTTTTTTTTTTTTTATTATTTGAAAACAAATATATTACTGATTTATTTATCAGTGATATCTGTTAATGATAAAATGTTAATTTTATATTGAAATCTTATAATGAAATTTGTTGAGAATTGAATAAAAAAGAACTATTTCATAGAAATTAGGCTCTTCTGAATATTCATAATATTATTTCCTAGAAAATGAATACTATTAATGCAGTATTTGTTAAAACATGGAATGAATGTTTGTTATATGAGTAAGACGATAAAATAGAAGACTAGGAACGAATGCGTTGATCTACTGATGTAATACAGAGTGGAAATAATAGTTGTTGTACTAAGCTTTCAGTTGTACATATATCTGAAAAGTGGATACTCTGTTCGACTGTTAAAAGTAATGTAAATAGAGAAGGCTAAAGCCTGATCTATGTATACAGATGTAATCAGTGATGAACCTCTGATTACTTTGCTAAATGATATGAACAATAGTTACTGTTATTATTCAACCATTTATTTACGAACACCACTTATTGTTCAGTTTTGTTCATTGGCTCTATTTGTCTTTAATGTGGTCAATTCTCATCCAATTTATTCAAGCTCTAACATTTATATGTTAATCATCGAAGAGGACGACCTATTCTGTAGGACTCGAAGTTGTTTACTCCAGTATGAACCTCGTCCAAGGAAGTATGAAGAATAGAATCCTGCTTTGGGCCAATTCCAAGTGCATTTATTAGCTTACTTGTTCCTGTAAGACAAGCTATATTGGTCACGCCAGGAATGCACTTTCCAAGCGTATATCCTAGCACTATCCTGCATGGTTATCTGAAAGATGCTAATAATTACCTAGTACCTTAAGATGTTTGTTTTTGTAAGTCTAACTATGTAATCAAACTAGTGACATCCTTGCAATTTACCAATTCTGTTTGATCCTTTATCTGATTAGATTAATAAACCTTATTTTACCATTACGTAAATAATCCAAGTTTGATCAAAAACTCTATTGAAAACCCTTTAAATCATTACCAATCTTGCTTATTTCTGTACAAACAATCCATTTCTTTTAAAATTACATTAGTAACAATTTATTGCCTATATATAGATATAAAGAATGCAACAAGAGACAATGAATTCAATGTATTTTACACATATTACTATCTCAGTTTAGTTTAAAGGTTAGAACTAGCGACTTTTAAGTTGAACATTATATGGTTCGGTTACTTATTCATTTATATGTTTACATAATTTCAAGTTATATTGTTTAAAGCATTACAATCAAAGGTATTCAAAGTTATTTTAATTATTGTAATAATGAATATACATACAAATACATACAACAATAGTTTGATTATTTTCATTCATTCTAATTATATTGAAGATAACAGTTTAGGCTTAGTTATGTATAAGTTTAGTTGTACTCCTTTGATGCAAATTCTTGAAGAAACAGTCTGATGTTAGATTGGAATAATTATACTACATGTAGAAATGGATGATCCATAAAAGTGATAGTACTAATAAAAATAGGAATACATCCGTTTCTAGATATTTTATTGTATACTCTTTAGTACGTATATATAATTTCGAATGTACATTATGTACTATTACAATACAGCAAATGTTATTCACAGATAAACTATTTTGAGTTAGTAGGAGACTTCTTTTGTATTTGTTAATATTTTGGAGACTTTTTAGTTTTATCCTCAAATTCCTTCAGCATCACATTTCAATCAAAATAATATACTTAAGTTGGATTACGACTGACAATCAGAATCCAGGACGAATGTTTCATTTTGTTAGAGATTCATCGTCTGAATGTATTTGCATCCCTAATAGGATTAAACGCGCATCTTGGATTCCGCTTGCCAGTTACAGTTCAACTTAAACATTAATTGTGATTTATAGTTATATCGAGGCAATCCGTTCAAGATGCATATATATGGCAATACAGGCTAATCAGCTTCAGTTCATCACTAATCAGGGGGAAAATACATACTCGTTCTATTGATAACATATTGTTCAGAAGAAATGACCTTATTCCATCTGGTAGGTTGTTATTAACACATTTCCTTTGTTGCAGAATCTTTCCAATGTTGTCGATGTACAATTTTAATGGATGAATTTAATTAAGTTCAATTGCGATGGTAATTTTTGTGGATATTCGTATTTTTGATTGATTGAATATTCCACGGATTGATGATGGTACGGTACCATTGGAACCAGCGGGCACTGGACAGATGTCTCGTTATAGTGTAAAACTCCTCCTGGTTCGGAATCTGGGGTGTACACTGCTGAGGAGTTCCACGCTAGAACAATACAGCTGTCCGGTACTCCCTGGTTTATAATGGTATCCTGCCAACATTATTCTGTGATATATTCAATCAATCAAAGCACCAATCTATAAGGAAATAACTATCTCGACTGGACTATTTTATATACAGTTTAACTGTTTGTGTTCTTTATAGACTAAACATCAATGTAAGCCAGGGGGAACTAGGCAGCCGTTTCGTCTTAGTATGAGACTATTAAACATTAATCACCTTGTTTTCTCCGAGGAATCGAGTTCTAACACGTTTTGAGTGAAACAATTATTATCATTTTCAACAGATGCTCTTCAAGCTATATGGCTAATTGTTGGAAGTTGGAATTCTACCATTGGACTCATCCCAGTGGTGTTAGTGGTTAAGTGTCCTCTGTAAGACTTGAAATTGATAAGTTCGATTCTCTGATGAAATCGAGGATGAAAACTGCTTGGGATATCTATATTATCCAGTACTCTCTGGATTCCACTGGTACCAGTTGACATCAGTCTGTAGCAGATACAAACAACCAAACTTCATACCTCCACTAGCTTACCTTTTCTATGAATAATCATGTTACTCAGTAAAGTATAGAAATCTTTTTTTTATCAGGAATAGGTACAAAGCTGATATCTATGGTGAAGAAGTAATTTGACAATATTGAATTTTAACAAATTACTAGTACAGAATAAGCATTTTTGTTCTAGGTTCGAGACTCTTCAGTATATCGAATCTTAGATATTTCAAGAATTAAACTTAAAGTAAAGCAATAGAATGATTACTGTATAGCATATAAATGAAAAAAGTGACTTTTCTTTAGAATTTATTCACTGTATTACAAATAGAATAAGGCAATAGAAATAAGTTATAATGGATTCATGAACATAGTAGTAGGTAACATTTTAGATAATGAAACTGGTTAGTTATACTACTTGGCATCTAAAATTAAATCATTTTAAAAATAGAAGTATTCGAACTTGTAACGTATTATGTTAGAAGTCTAATGTATTAACCCCTAAACCCATTACTACAATCAATACATCAATTAATTGTCATGTAAAAATAAAAATCATCTTTGATATAATCATTATCAATATTATTAATAGTTCGCAATTAGTAAGAGAAGTTTACTATGTCAGTGAAGAAGAAATAAAGATATTTGATAAAATAAAATTGTCATTTTGACGACCTCCGTTAGTAGAGCTTTATACTCGTGAATTTTAAGTATTACAAGAATTACAGGGGGATTGCATAATGGCTTAGATTATAAAGTAATACTCTGAAATAAAACTAATTATCAGATGAATATAATTTAGGAAAAGCTATTTGATTATCAAACATTTTACTACTTTTATGATGTAACTCATTTCCAGTAGACTAATGTTCATTTTCAAAGATCCCTATAAATACGATTGTATAGTTTTAGTAAATGACATTGTTCAATACACATTGTTTCTTCGTTAAATTTCCACTATTGTTTTATTTTAATGAACCTTGTTTATTCCGTTTAAACACAACTAAATTAACGATAGAAATTAAATAATTTGAGAGAATGACAAGTAAGGGGATAGAAAATACATAGTATAGCACATTAATCACCCATAGTCATCACTCGTGATAAACATCTCATTTTCAACAAGTTATAAACTCTACCAGTCACTACTTCTCACTAGAGCTTAAGAAACATTCTGAAGTTAGTCACTAGTGATAGGAATCTATGCTGCACATTTCTCATGAGTTCCACACTAGTACGAAACGTCTATTCAATGGTCCTTAGTTTCCACTGGTACCCTACCAACATCACTCTGTGACTAATTTAATCAACTATACTTAATCTGCATGAGTTATCTCAACTCCAATAGAAAATATATACAAATGAATATAATTATTACTTACTGTTTAAATTATTTATAAATGGAAGCAGAAGATGACTGTTGCTTTAAATGTGGAATATATATGCACAGTCTATTTTCTAAAGAAATTCTACTGATTATTGTATTCCATATATATATATATATATATATATATATATATATATATATATATATATATATATATATATATATATATATATATATATATATATATATATATATATATATATATATATATATATATATATTATATAATATATATATATATATATATATATATATATATATATAACTAATATCCTATAAAGTGAATTCTGATTGGTGGATTTGAAGTTTAGCGCTAAAATGCCGCATACGCACGCACACACACAGGATTTGAATTAAATCATTCAATGTATTCATTTAGTAAAATAACAAAATTAAAAAAAGAATAGCACAACAAGTGATTTGTTAGAATTAACTAAAAATTACATTTTTATTTTCAATTATTTAATACTTTCTTCTATGAATACTGATTCTCAGCAGCTCTTCATGTATGTAAATATACGGCAAGTAGTATGTGACATTGTTCATATAGTCAGTTGAGTGATTATAGATACATTTGCCAACAGTTCTTAGAGTACATACTGTGTAGAAAAGAAAACAGTTTATGCTAAGTACATTTTTTGATCTTATGAAAATAAAATAGCATTAATATATCCATTTAAATATGATTTACGTTTGAAATCACATTGATTGATCACAGTGTAGTGAATAGTGTTATATTTATCAAGTCCTTTATATAGTTAATCGTATTATGTAGATCAATTTACAATTTGGTTATATGCCTAAATGACTAGATATCCCTAGAACTGGGTTATAATGGAAGGTTGTTTGGATTGGGGCAGAATACCACGGCAGAATATCTCCATATAAATGCTTAGATTGCGCCCCTGTCCAAGTTCCGAATACCATTGGTCTTATCCCGCATCTAGACATGCTCCATGATCCATTCTGCTCACTCTTAGCCGTTTTCTGAAGTCGTAACGCCACGGTCGAGAATCGCGTGTTTGTTAGTCATATATGTACCATGATACAATACATATATTTGATATCTTAGTTCTGTAACCTTCAATGCCGTTGGTTTTGTTTGCAATTCATATTTTCACATGTTATGAATGTCATGACAGTAACTCTTTATTAAAACTCTTGCATGTATGTTAATCTATATAGATTCTGATTATGTCTGTGAACTGACATACTCTTATGTACAAAATGATACTTGAGAATAAAGGCTATTTATTTGGTGATATTTCCTAAATCTTGGGCTTGGAATTGACTAACAAAATGTACCTGTAATCTTCTCCTAGTTTCTCAGTTTATAATTGCTACAATTAAGCTATTCGGGCTTTCAGTGACCTCTTATAACCTGAAATCGATTAACTTTATTAAAAGAGTTGACCGACATGACATTGGTTACTACTCAGTGATTCATCAATAAATACATCCCAGTTATACGACTTTCATAATTAGTTGAGTCAAGATGAGAATAGAGATTGAAACCAGCTATTAGTAAGACTTAACGCATAACCAAGCTAACGGAATAGCCGAATGGAAGATACTGTTATCGAATGTTATATATAGTGAAAGTACTACAGTGGGTTATCTAATCATAATTAATAGTGTTTGTACACAATACAATTTGTGTACTGATGAATTGTTACTGTTGTAATATAATACCAAATCTATTTGGCTTGGCTGTCGGTGTACTTTACTCTCAGCACATCTCTTCTATATCTGTTTATTATGACACTTAGTAACGAGATTGTCTTTTGTAAATTAAAAAGTCGTCAATATTACTGATAAACCTGTGAACATTCTTAAATTACTCCAACCTTCATGATTATATAGTGTATTCAAATAGATGATATGATTCATAAAGAAGTATTATAACATAAAGTCATGAAAACATTATTCCTTCGCCTTATTCTGATATCAACAATCCAACAGAATTATCATCTGGTCTGTTAATGTATTTTATTGTCTAATTAAAAATCACTGTGAGATATAAATCTTTGTAATTTATTATACTTGATCAATATCTTCAAAGAGTTTTGGTTTCATTAAAAGGAAAGTTGTATTATTGAAGGATACTATTATTTTCTGATTGTTTAATTAAGTATCTTCAATTATTCCTATGAATTATGTTGGAAAGTTGAAAAATAATCACTTGGCTCATTAAGATGTCTCAACATCCTTTAATAATCCTTTGATAGATGAGATATTTGAAGTTTTGGTAGTGGTTATAATGTGATATTAACCTTGTACAACATTTAATTGGTACAGAAGGGGAGGAAAACAAATTCAGTTTAATGTAATGCACTATTATTTTTTTTGTAAAGAGTTTGATGAAAATTCTCGTCATTTGATTGTCTTGATATCACTGAAGTTATTTATCTAAGTTATATAACTTTTTTCAAAATTTTATGTTTAACTTGTAGCGGTAAATAATCCCCAAAATAAATAGTTACATAGGTCCTCGACATTGATGCTGACCATGTTTGTTTTAGCCGACACTACTAGTTGAAGGCGCTCGGTCACGCATCATCACCACATCACGTCACGCCTCATCGTGAAGTGCAACTCTCTCTCTAGTTTGCCAGCCTAGACGCTGCTTTTCCATTGCCGCTCTATTCACGACCAAATATAAGTTCTTTTCCATCCTTCGTGACTTCTGATTTATTTTCATTGGTAAGAGTGGGTTCAATCGTTAGAAGTTGCCCTGGTAATACTACAAACGTAACTTGGTCATATATCGAGTACACTTCAAACTTATGAACTCATTAAATCATACTTTGAATCTGTGATGCATAATAATCAACTTATAACAAATTTAAGAGAATACCAATTACATATTCATTAACCTACATAAAATATGTAATGAACAATTTTAGGACATGATGAAGATAACAACTATGGCAACGGTAAAGTGAGAAGGAATAAGCATTTCACTAGAATCATTCGTTGTAATCTGTTAAGTTTTAATCGACTGCCACTTACAACATATAATATTACATAATATAAATTAAACAATATGTAAATGAAAGTAAATACATGTATAACAACATCATCGAAGTGGATAACAACTGTTACAATTAAATAGACATAGTAAACAAAAACTTCAATCTAACAGAATAAGGTGAAAATATTACAGAACTAATTATTTTAACTAACTGTGTAATAGAGGTATAGATAAGAATGATTGATGAATTGCGATGAATCAATTTCAAATAAATGAGATTACAATGTTGAAAAAGTTGAACGATGATGTAATCGAAAGAAACTAAGTGTTTTGAAGGGGAAAAACTAAATGGTTTAATCGATAATGAAAATAATACCATACATGAAGGAAGAGAAGACTAACCATTAGTTCTTTTTAAATACAGAGATTTAAAATTTATAATTGCTATGGCTTTGTTGGTACCTCCTGATTATGAGACTGACTTATTTTATACTGCTGGATTTGTAACTTCGTTGGAACCAACAACTATATATCCCGTATTTTGGTCTTCGTAAGTAACCAGACTTATACACGTCCAACAACCACCAATTACGCGTATGATCAAGAAGTCAGGAACGAAGATGCGACAGATATATATTTGAACCAAGAAAATCCAGCGTCACAACGCGCCAACAATAATAATCATTTTTTACACTGCAATCAAACTTTATAGTATAAATATCAATAAAGAATTATACAGTACAAACATCAGTGTTAGGGGTACCAGTGGCCTCTACAGCTTCATTGAATGTTAGTAGAGTTGAAGCCGGTTGTTTATTGATAACTTTGAAACATTCTAAAGTATCAATTATGTGTCCTGTTTAGGGGAGATATTACGAGATTCCCCTATTAAATGTATTCGGACAGTTCAGTTAGAGATTCTTTGAAATATACACTTGGAATCAAATGTAGGCCTGTCATCCAATTCTACCGACGTGAAGGATTTAGAAAATACATATAAATTTATAGACGAAATCGGCAGTAACATGAATGAGGTACTTATCAATCTTTGATCGTGGTAAGGAAACATATTATATTACATACGACGATCAATTTGGCTTCAACATACTTGCTACTCAGTGATAGTTTCAGTCTTCGGTTGACTATCACAGGAATGCCGTTACATTTAAATTGAAGTTAGAGAGGAATTGGTGACATGTTACCTATAGGTCCTTTTGATATTCACTCATCAATTTCGCTATATTCCAAAATGAATTTGTAAACATTTTTCAATGTTGATGAACTCTCTGCTGGTAATATAAATTCTTACCGATTTGTACATTAGTGTTGGAAAAGTGCCATCTTGTAGTTGATTAGACAGAAACTTATAAAATATAAATAAGCTCAATTCCATGTGTCTTTTCGATTAACTAAACATTTAATCGTCCCATCCTTTCTTCAGTGTATTTCATTATCAAGAAAGTGGGACTTATCATGATTATGTACTATAGAATGTGGATATTTTTATGAGCCATACTGAGAGCAATTCAACGATAAGAGGAAAGCATGAATTTACATTTAGTCAGACTATCTGGACCCTCAATATGATACACTTCATTGTAGCTATCAATAGGACGTTCTATAAATCGCGTTACTATCGTTAAAATAAATTTAATTTCATTTACACTAATTGGTGAATGAAAGACATCAGAGTAAGAAGTAGGGTGAAGTATAAATGGTTATACAGTGAGACATTAGATACAACTAAAATTTATGAATTGAATGGTTGGTTTACAATTTTGACAGAAGTCTAGGAATGTTCAAATTATGTTACAAAGTTAGTTACCATGATTAAATTCCATCTTAAAATGATTAATAGAGTTAAGATATGGAAATAAAAATCAACTGAAAATTTAAATTGATCTTTTTTTTTCTCTTTAATGTAAAGCAACAGAGAAATCACTGAAAATGTCGAGGTTATAAATTTCTACTTTGATTTTCTAATGAATAAATCTGTGATCTGGGTAGAGTTCATATTTATGAAGTATAAATCTGAAGTGCACCCGATATATGACCAAGTTACGCTTACAGTATTACCAGGACAACTTCTAACGATTGAACCCACTCTTACCAATGAAAATAAATAAGAAGGCAATAAAGGATGGAAAGGAGGTTATATTTGATTGTGAATAGAGCGGCAATGAAACAGCAATGTCTAGGCTGGCAAACTAGAGAGAGAGTTGCTCTTCACGATGAGGCGTGACGTGATCTGGTGGTGATGCGTGACCTAGAGCCTTCAACTAGTAGTGTCGGCTAAAACAAACATGGTCAGCATCAATGTCGAGGACCTATGTAACTATTTATTTTGGGGATTATTTACCGCTACAAATCTATTGTTTTATGGTCAAGTAGACTGAATCGATCTTAATATATCGTCTGATTGATGAATAATTTTGGGACTAGACTTCTAAAACCTCTTCGTCTTCATGGACATACTAGTGATTTTGTTTGAAAAGATAATGAAGTCTTTATGGCTAAACAATCCAACCGTAAGAAAACACCACCGTAAAACAGAGCACCACTAATTCAGTATGTCGATACTTTATCTAAATTATTATTATGTCATCGAAAATAGCTGCCTTTCTTTCTAACTAATCAGTTCACTGATGGTTAACTTTTGGAGGTAAGTGCTGGTAGTCTAATAGAAAGACGACTGATACAATTCAACTATGTCGGGTTTGAGGCAGTTACACACAAATTACAATCAATAAGAACATATAAATATATCACAAATTATCTAAGTTAAAAATACTAACTATTGGAAATCGATTGGCTCAGTGGTCTAATAGTTAGGCATTCAACAGGAAGCCTGAATGTGCTAGACTTGATTCCGTGGTGGAGTGATATATGAGTACTACTGAAGAGTCTCATAATAGAACAAGACAGTTGCTCAGTGCTAGTTGGTGATTTCATTGGTTGCCTTACTCAGACCAATTTCTTCATATCAAGTTCAACAATCTCCATAATATATAGTTGTAATTATTTTATCACTAATAAATTAGATGAAATGAACATTTTTATTGAAATAAACAACTAATTAAATTTTACTCACCTCTTATGTAATCAAGAAGACTTGAGTTGTATACTTAAATAATAAAAAGTTGAATTTTCATCTAATTTACTTGTATTAAGTAGGTGTGTTTGTATGCAGTGTAGTTTAATTACTTCAACATTAGATGGTAACGTATAAATGATACGTATATGATGCATATTACATAACTCCAAGAGGATGTTAATGCTGCTAGAATAGTAAACTAAATTAAGAAACAATGAAACATCTTCAACCAGTTTTATAAATTCTCATTTTAAGTGGTAATACATCTTAGATCCTGAACAAAACTATTGAAAAGACCATCAATTAAGTTTTGATAAGTGTTGAAGTTTTATAGTTGTCTATTTTTATTTGCTTCAAAGACGGATATTAATTATTATTTATGATAAAACATCCTTCTTATTTACAAAAGAAAATTATCTTGACACTAAAAGTAGTTTACATTGCAGTTGCTGGAAACTAATAATAAGTAGACAATTATTTCATCTTAGTTAGAGGTACCTCAGCGGCAGGATTCATTATCCAGACAGAGATCGAACTTATAATCATCATTTACATTTAAGTCATTTGTTCAAATAATAGTGTTTATTTTTTTAATCTCTACTGATTACTACTAGTAATATTTATCTTGTAAAAAGTAACTAATCGAGCAGAAGGAGTGGTTTATTTTGTGAAATAATCGAGCAGAAGGAGTGGTTTATTTTGTGAAATTACAGTAAGTGATAAATTGTTGGCATTTCGTTATCTTCTTTACTTTAGGTTGGTTTGGTACTGTCTTATCCTATTAGTTCCTCCATACTCCGCATACTCGTTGATTCTCTCCAAGTCAATTGTCCACTGCCCCAACTTAACACGACGTCCTAATATATACTACTTATATGAAATCTTGCAAATAGAAACTACCACAATCTTACAAGTAACGTAGGTGGGCTCTACTAGTCGTGGTTTTTTTTGTAGAGCTTGGATAATTAAGTGGCTAGTCACTAGTAAACTAGTGACAATTAGTTTCAGTATAACAGGTTGTAGAGACTGTTAAATTTTGTAGTTATTCATCATGGATAGATTTTAAATGGACAACAATTGGAAAACAGTTAGCATTGTTCAGTAACTATCTAACTAGTGATTCAGCATGACACGTCCGGGACCTAAAGTAAATATGTGATCTATCGTGAAGTAATTCATATTCTTAAGTTGTCATCACTAAAAAATTTATAAATTGTCTTGGTAAAAAGGATCTAAATAGATGGTAAATTATACTAATTATTTCATCTCTAATCAGTCTCGTAGAAAATAAATTAACATGTTATTATATTACTTAAATCGTTTAAGTATGTTTTCAAAATAACTTACGCATATTATTTAAGTTGGATTGTGACTGGCATGAGGAATCATGGATGTGCGTTTCATTCAACTTGGGACTCGTCGACTGGATGCACCCGCGTCCTAATGTTGATGTTCACACCAGAATTCGAACTCAATCCATTTCGTGCCAAACGCCACCGCGTTCACCACTAAACTGTTTGGACAGAGACTGACCAGCTTAGTGGATAACAAACCAACTGGGTAATACAAGCCCATCATAGTTAACTTATGCATAGTTTTAAAGCATGTTGAATTTACAAGATCACTACTAACTTCTGTGTGAAAATTACATGCATTTAGTTATGGAATAGTGATCAAATTTCTGTAATCATATATTACTTTCTATGTGAAAATGAATGAGTAAAGAGCGAGGAACATTTCAGAAGTTGACTACAACTTCCTCCTTTGGTCATCAAACTTTCTTTTAATTAACTCATGTAATTCGGTGAATTCAATACATCTTTACTAACAGATAGGTGTAACATAAGGTTTCTTTGTTTATTCTTTTAAAGGAAGAGAACATTTTTCTGTTTCTTAGTTGAACATCCTCTAAAGCAAGTCAAAACTATAATAATGTTGACAATATTTTACCAAGGATACAATCTTTGAATTCATCATGTTTGTAACATGAAAACATTTATATCAAACTTATATAAGTATATACATAACTGTTAATGTTTGTTTTATCGTTTATATTCGTGACAGAATGATCTGAGTAGTGAGGGAGTGAAAACCAAGTAAAACTGGATAAGTTTTTTTCTAACATGGGATTTCTCGGCAGCTAGCAACTTTTATTCTAACAGAAAATCGGACCAAGGACACTATGGTCTCGTAAAAGATGCTTAATCATTAACACCTTCGGGTCGACACTAAATGGTAGAATTTCCACCTTAATCAATCTGTTATATCGCCTCACGATCAGCCTATACCGTCGACGGTAACTGTCACACTATCGAAACATCTTATCTTTACCAGCCATAACTTCTAACAAGAAATCAAGGGACACCTTGAAGTTAATTTCCAGTGAGATGACCCATTATTTTTGATTTAAGATGGCTTTTTTGTAGACTGATGTGCAAGTTACTGTCCTCATATAGATTGATATAGATTGATTATCATTAAAAACCAGTAGGCATTGGACAGCTGTGTCGTCCTAGCTTAGGAGTCTTGAACAGTTCTACTAGGAAGCCAAACACAAGACCTTCAGGTATTGTGGTGAACGCTTAACGCTAGCGGAATCGAGAGCGATGGCTCCTGTAGACTCCCATGCTAGGAAGAAACAGCTATCCAGCTATTTCAAAGGTCATCCAATATCATCATAGTGTCAACATATCTTAGCATCATCAGCCACGACTTCATACTTTTGTCTTATATGTCTTAATAATAAAATCTGTTTTTTGAACAACGTAGAAATAACGATCTTGGTAAAATAGTATGAAAACTTAGATTTCATGTAACGGATCTAGTTTTTACTAGTTCCTTATCAAAATTTACAATATATATGATGTTCTTCGGAGGAAAAAACATTCCGTATGCACATGAACAATAAAAAAAACTTCTTGGTGTAATAGAAACATTAGAAAAATAAGCAAGCAAACAAATGAACAAACTCAGTAATATAATCAATATACTAAAACTATAGTACAAGATTGTGTAACATTTTTAACTGCAGTACGTAGATACAAAATTGAGGGGAGGGCACAAAACTAATCAGCTAGCATTAAATTAATGATTAAAATGTTTAGGTCGCAAAAGAATAAATTCGAGCATTAGAACAATTAAATGAAATAAAATTGAAGACAATTATGAGTAAATTCCAACGGGGTGGGGTGGAGAGGAGGTATGAAACATTTTCATGTGGATACCCATTGATATAATATGATTAGTAATAATAGTATTAGAAATAATACCTTACGTCCGAGGTAAAGATAAAAATAAAATATATTTATTTGCACGCCAGGTCCAACCTACGTTTATGAATAGCCGCAGCTTCTACTATATTATAGGGTCGAATACGAAGGAATCTTGGTAGGCTAGGGCGGATTCTGCATACAACCTTAAAATCGATAAGTTGGTTAGATGAATGATCATAGTCAGTTAAATATTTAAGTATGAAACTTTTAAATGTTTTTCTTCCACCTATGTAGGTGCAAACTATAATATGTTATCATATTCGTGTTTGAAGCAATCACTGGCTTGTGTACCTTACCTTACAACGGAAGGTGAAGTGATGGATGTATACAGAAGCGATCAAACATAGGAGCTTATCCTTTACGAATACAGTGAATGATTCCCTGCTGGTAATAGATAGTCACAGTTTAGCAGCAAATAACTTTTGTTCGACTGATGTGGATAAAATGGTTTCTTAGTGTATTACAAGCTGTAAGAAGAAACTTCCTACAAGTAGAACTCCTAAACACCCTATCCCCAGTATCTTCCATGTACATATATTCATAAATTGCATTAGATATCTGTTTTGAGAAAGCGTTTTTCCAAATAAATCATGTTTTTCTATGATGCATTCATCATTACAGACTTTTCTTGTCCAATGGAGTAAAGGGTAAATGTGATATGTCTTTCTACCCAGTAGTACCCAGTTACAGAAGTTAGTTTCTATTGCATCACAGTTTATAATCATAGTTCATATTCACCTCGTATAGTGTTTTCTTAAAAAGTAACATGCATTTGTACCTCTATGGCTCGATAATGAATTCGTTGATCGAAAATCCCTTACCAATATTCGTACTTTCAGAGAATGATATAAACTTTGTTTGTTGCTGGAAGAGTTTGTTCATTTGCTTTACACTTAATGATAATCGTATCTGTCAGAACATGAACAGACTGGTTTATTTTGAACATTGATCAGTAAAGTTGAATTACCCACACACTGGTGCATTGTTGGTGATATCTTATAAGTTATTATTATGACTATTTTACGGACGAAGTTTTTACACGTGTTTTGATGAAAGCCTAGACTACGCTAAACAAATTTATCGAAAACAACTAAAGTAACAAGAGGAGGCTAATGAATCGCTGCATATTATATGCATTATAAACATAGAATTTCAATGTTAGCTTATATATATCACGTTTGTTTTTGATGTACTTTCAAATTATCTTTAACATGATTCACTCATAGTCTAAAGTAACAAACTGAAGTGATTATCTATTTGCCGTTAAGAGCCGACTCAGTGGTCCAATGGTAAAGTGCTCGCCACAAAGCCAGAGGGTCTTGGGTCCGATCTCCGATGGGATCGTGGATGCGCACTGCTGATGAGTCTCATACCAGGACGAAACAGCTGTCCAATGCTTCCACGTGATCAATGATTGTCTGATTCAGATCAATTTGTGATATCAAAATTGCTTATATTATGTTCGGCAGTAGATGATCAGCTGTTTGTTAACATTTAACTGATTCATACATTTCTTACATAATAGTCAGAAACAATTTCATCAATAAATGTTGTAATAAATATGACAGAACTGTAGGAGTTACCAGTATGATTGAATATTTATGCGTTAAATATTATAGAATTTTTAGAAAAAATAATACTGATAGATACATTATGATGAAATGTTGGAAACTTGATACTAGAACTTAGGAGATCTCGTGACGAGCGCAACTATCAGCGTCATTTGGTCAGCGTCCAACGAAAGAATTCCCATTCTAACCAATTTATTATCGATTTTACTGATCTTTACTGATGAATAGATCTTTAACAAGTAGAAAGCATGTCTTTATATTTGTAGATTGTAAGCAGCTGAAGTGAATCCACATGAAATATATAGATTATTGTTCTTACTTTATTCAGTTGCCTAATTGATAAAACCGGTTACATTGAATCATCATATCTAGAACATTTTCACCTTTATAATGAGTGCTTATTAAGTTCTTTCTTTTAATTATAATCACCTGTTTCTAGTTGCAAAAGTGTTTATTGATAATAACTGGTTCTTCTCTGTTGATGATGCATTATTTCTAGGGATGTTATCTTTTAGAACATTGGTATACTCTACTAGGATTTCATAATTATATTCATTATTATTAAGACCGAATACGATAGATTATTTAATCTGATTATGAAATCTAATGTAGTATTTGACTGAAATGGTATTTCGTTGCATTATCAGTCTCTTCAACAGTGCTCATACATCACACCACCATAGAATCAAATCCAGCACTTTCAGGCTTCACGACGAGCGCTTCACCATTAGACCATTGGGCCAGTTGGTATACAATGGTTAATATTTCTAACTCAGTTAACTTATGATATATTTACACGATGAATGCATAACTACCTAACACCTGATATAGTTAAACTCTATTAATCACATATCTTTTCACTAGATCTCCAAAACTTACCGTCAAAAGTTTTGATCATTACTGAATGTTATAAAGATCGTTAAACATGAATTTATCATCATAAATTAATCTAAGTTAAACATATGTAACCTACACTCATTATTCACAAGTGAAGTACAATTAACTAATACTGAATTACTTGATTATGATAAAATCTATGTAATTTACTTATCTATTCAATTAGTAGTTAGTTAATTCATACAAAATTTCATAATGTGAATTAGTGTATTTCTCATTTCCAAAAAAAATTCCTAAATTACTATTCTTTTTTTTTAGGAAAATATTCAGTGATATCATAAGTTTAACTGTTTGCCAGGTTGTTTTTTTTTCCTTCTCCCATTTATAATTATTGCCTAGTAACAAATAATCTGATATTGCTTATTTTCTAATAGAGAAATTCAATTATTGAAGTTTCTTCTAACATAGTAATACATGTTAATCATATAATAATAAATGGTTTATCTTGTTTAATCTGGTTTGCGTATTTTAGCAAGTTTGGCCGGAAATCATCAGCAACAGCTTACTATGGGAGAGGACAAACCAACTTCCAGCCAAAGAGGAAATTAGGAAAAGACGTTGGAAATGGATAGGACATACATTGCAGAAACCATCAGACTGCATCACGAGACAAGCATTAACATGGAATCCTGTTGGGAAACGGAAAAGAGGAAGGCCGAAGGACACGCTGCGTCGAGAATCGGAAGCAGACATTAAAAGGAAACAATTGGAAAGGATTGCTGAGGACAGAGTTAAATGGAGAATCCTGGTGAGCGGCCTGTGCTCCTCAGCGAGGAGTAACGGGCATAAGTAAGTAAGAGTAAGTAATATAATAATAAGCAGTATAGTAATACTAATTGGTAAAAAAATTTTTTAAGTGATTTTTGTTGAAAAGAGAATGTAATCAACGTTACTTTTCTTTTTTTTTGATGAGTGAATTGATAAACATCGATAGCTAGTGGAATAAATTCTGTGAATTACATTTGTTACATCATACATTGCATACATAAGAGGCACTGGAGAAATAAGAAGCATAGATACTATGGTTAGGGTTGGCCGGACTATAGAGTTATTGGATGATGCAGCTTTGACCCAAGTTCACTTAAGTTAGGAAGCTATACCATCCCAATCTAATCAAAGCGAGTTAGACTGTTAATCGACATCTGTCCAGAATCTACAAGAGTGTATCATGGTTATTTAATATTTGTTCATTCATTCTCAACAGTGCCCATGCATGATCATATACCAAATCAAAGTCAAAATATTTTTAGTTTAATGACAAAATATACTTTTGGCTTCTTCTAATTTCAAACGATTAACTACATAAACTTAGTTGAAGACAAAATCTATCTATGAATAAAACAAAACTATGTAGCTCACTCAACTAGACTGTACTAAACATTCATGATACATGTTTGGTGCTTAAAACAACAATTTTCACATGGATATGTGACCTATACATATTTCGGACAATAATTTATCACTAGGCATTCCTATGTTTTAGAATTCTTATAATTGATTGCATCTGTCAGTCTATCCATTCTATATAGGTATGCAACTTATTAGGTATTTAACGACTGCCAAACTCTGAAAATACCAATGAGGTAATTTGTATATTTTTTTCTTCTGATCTTAGAGTAAACAGATGGTGATTACATTCATTAAACTTATTAAATAATAAAGAGAAACATCATAGGAGCATAGAGAATTGTAAAGATCTACTGTTGACTAGTAATAACAGCTGAATGTTGTTTAGTGACAGTTTCTACATAACTTGTGAATATCTACATGCTAAAAGGATATAAAGCGGGACTTTTCCTTACATTATTATATTTCTTGTTAAATACCGTGAGTATTATCAATATCGATTAACTAAGCAAGGACGATTAGCTTAATTTGTTATAATAACAATTAGCGTATCGTAAACACAAACTGCAAGGTTGAATTTGAATATTACTATGAACTTTTCATTTGGAACCAAACAATTAATTACATACTCAATGTGTAACTTCTTGAATATCTGTCGTCTAAATTTGTTACCAACATAATTAATCAATAAATAATTGTATCTGATTTACCAACAACGTTACATGAAAGTAGATCACTTTCTTGTATCTAGGTAACATTATTATTTTATTGACCCAATTTGGAGTTCTGAATATGTGTATCGAATGTGGGCTACAACTTTTGATTTGTTTTCATGACGTGGCTTTGAGGAGATTAGCTGTTCACTTCAACCTGGTTTTTAATAGTACCCAGACAAAATCAATGTATGTCAAGGACAAACAACAAAATGACATTTGTGTTGAAACGAAGCCTTTATAAACAAAGATTATTCTTTCCGATATATATTACCATCAGATCTGTATAGATCTGTATACATAATCCAAAATGAATAGCTAAGTTTATGTCAGAAATATCTTTCATATTAGCTGACAGAATATGAATTTAGAACTGTCTGAAAAATAAGATCGTTAGTGTCAAAGTGATTAGCTTATAATGTATGTATCCGGTCAAATTGGGAGAGTGATTGATCACGATCATGAGAATAATTATATAGTGATTTAGAGGTGAAATAAATAATTCAAAAAAACAGTCCCATTTTCTAAATTCTACAGTGTAATCAGTAAACTAAGTTGGTCTGAAAGATGTAGTGCATTTATGGTATGCATTTCAAACATTCTAGTTACATATACACTTGTCAAAGCATTCACGTGACGTTATATAGAAAACAATGACCTATACAGCTAACCGGAAACATAGATTGCTGTTTTGGGCCAGCATATCTACACTGTGACTCCTAGTTTCTAATCTGAATTATAGAATACAAGATAATTGAGCCAGCAACCAGGAAGACATTATATTCTTCTCATTCATTTGTACACATGCAAAACTGACCACAAAACGGAACAATGTGGAAAATAATATTCATGCAAAATAAATACACTGATGACTGAAAACGTGGGGGGGGGGGAAACAGACACATTGTTAATTAACAATAGTTCTTGAATGAAAATGATATAATAACAATCCATGGGTGGGTAACTCTCTCACACTCGATACGGTTGAACACCACTTGTTATGTGTATTCACTTGAACTACAGGAATTACCGCAAGGAGTTAGTCATTAGTGAATTGATAATGATTGTAACTAGGTGTTGTGGAGATTATTGTATGTCAATTTAATATCACCGATGGTAATGAATGAGGTCGCACAAGCGTATCACGAATCGATTGAATTAGAAATATCAATTGTTGGGAACCGACTGAATCGTCTTATGACAAGACGTCCACCAAAGAGCCAAAGGATCCTCTTGCCGATCCCTGAATGGAATGTGGATGCACACTAATAAAGAGTTCTATACTAGGAAGGAACAGCTATCCAGTGGTTTCATGTGCTATGTGGTTGTCTAATTTAGACCAATAACTCCTAGTAACCACCATTGAGTTAATAAATGCATAGATTTATTTAAATGTACTTCAATGATTCACATTAAATGCATAAATTTTTGCCATTTTCAGGTGTTATAAGTTGAGCAATAAAAAATAAAATAAAACCGAAGAAATACAAATTCTCATTTTGGTTTATCATTATTTATTAATCAAATGAAGATCAATTTTGCAAATACAATGCTTCAAAAGAGGTTTCTATGCATTCGCTTATGAATAAAATCAATCTTCTTATAGAATCTTCAACATGAGTCACAACTATCTACTATACAACTTAAAACCTATGTAATAGATGATTTCATGAGAGATGAAATTGTTTTGTCATTCTATTTATGCGTCCTACTACTACTACTCCAACCCAATAACTGTTGTTTATATATCATTTGGTCTCTTAATCTTAAGCCTTACTGCCTAAGTCAGATTACTAACTATACAAAATCTCATAACGATTTACCTTGGATTGTGGCTAGCAAGTGGAATCCACGACACCTATTCCATCCAGTCACAATCCAAATTAAATTATGCTTATGAAGTAATCGTCTCAGGATGCTTATATAGCAACGAAGCATGATCAACTTCAGTTCATAACAAATCAATGGAAAAATTCAAACTTATCCAAAATGAAAGTCTCATAATACCTACAAGTTATAACTTAATATCAGTCATCTGTTTTCAAATTAACATCATAATCTTCATTTCAATTCAATGATGCTAACAATCTAATTTACGCAAGTATAATCACATTATTATTTTAAGTAACCTAATAGACTATTAAATAAATTAATACAACAAATGGTTATATATTTAAGTTGGATTGTGACTGGCAAGTGGAATCCAAGACGCGCTTTTCGTCCTGTTTGGGACTCATCGGCTGGATGTACCTGCATCCCAACTTTGATGTTCACACTTGGATTCGAGCTCAGCCTACTTCGTGTCAAAGGCCACCGTGTTAATCACTAGACTACTGAGTCTAGACAGTCACACTTGTGCAACGGACATATATGTAATTCGGATAAGCTTGTATTTTCCCGTTGATTTGTAATGGATTTAAATTGGTTAGTCTCTGTTGCCATATGTGCATCCTTAGCAGATTGCCTCGATATACCGATATTACACAAGTTATATAGCCTAGTGGTGAACGCGGTGGCATTTGGCACGAAGCGGACTGAGTTCGAATCCCAGTGTGAACATCAACATTGGGATTCAGGTGCATATAGCCGATGAGTCCCAAATAGGAAGTAACGCGAGTCCTAGATTCCGTTTATCAGTCACAATCCAACTTAAATATATAATTTGTGTAATATCGCCAAATTGAGGCAATCCACTCAGGACTGACCAGTTTCAATCCATTACAAATCAAATGAAGGAAAATACAAGCTTATCCAAATTATAATAAATGGTTACTTTAAATTTTCCAAAACAAAAAATATTAACATTTATATAATCATCAATTTATTTACTATTCTTACAGTTCATTTAAAACAGTATCATAGTAAACTTTTTTTTAATTTGATTGATTTTTAAACAAATCATCATATTGAACATTGACTATATATTAGTTAACGTCGAAAATAATCAATCAATCAATCAATCAATCCAATCAATCAATTATTGGAAATAATGATTTACAAAATAAAATAAATAAAAAGAAATATTACTTCTTTGTTTGTTTTTAATTTTTTTTTGTTTGTAATTATAACATTAAAAGATACTTATTGTTAAAATGAAAAAAAAAAAGAAAATTGTTTATCTTTCTAATACTTAAATCAATTGGAATAATATAAAACAAAATGCTTTTTCTTTTTTTAAAATTTTTATTTACAATTGAATGATGTACTACTCATTCAATTGTAAATTAGTAACAATAATTAATGATAGAAAAGAATATACAAAACAAAATACAATGAATTCAATGAATCGGTTACCAACATAAATATAATGTGATCTAAAAGTTAGCTTGAAGTGTTTTCGAAGATATTTATTGAAATTTTTATTAATCAAGTGTAAATTATATGTTTACAATTGGGGGGGGTGGAGGTGAGGATGGTTATCTGTGAATTTTTATATTATGGATTCGCCTGAATCAAACAACTGATGTTCACCTGAAAGCACTGGACAGTTATTTCGTTCTAGTATTGGACTCAGAAGTGCGTATCCACGACGTCATCGGCGATCGAACCCAGGATCCTTTGGCGCCGCGGCGAGCGCCTTACCATTGGATCACTGAGTCGGTTCCAAACGGTTGATATTTTAAATTCAGTCAATCCGTGATACGTTTGCTCGACCCTCTCTATGTGATCAGTGGGTTACTGCCTCACACCTGACACCCTTGAACTCCATCGGTCATGTCTTCACACTAAAAATCTAGAAATTATTCCAAGGGGCTAGTCACTAGTGAGCTGATATTAGTTACAATTCGGGGGTGTGGTGTGGAGATATTTGGCTGTCAACATTTATAGCATGCACATCTTTCACCTCCTTATCGTACTTCATATATATCACCATATAACCTTTGAATTATGTCATAGCCAGTGAGATTATTAAGAAAAGAATAATACATACAATTTGATTTTCTTGGTGAAATGTCTTGTTCATGAAGTTTACCAACATGTTATAGTTAAACTTTTGTTATTATGTCAAAGAAGCTGTTATGAATGATTTATTTGGTCGATTAATCAATATGACCATGTGCTCACGAAGCTAAAGTGATAAACGCCAATAAGATTACCCAGTCGGTCTCTGCACTCTTTCTCGATGCCAACTCAATCACAGGCCAAAATAAGAAGACCACAGGCTGGTGAATCAACCAGACAAATCATATCGTATTTCATGCATTGTTTTATATATACTTAAACCAGACTAAGCAGTCACTTAGGTACGGAATCAATATCAATACAAAAAAAGGGAGACAGTGGTAGTAAATTTAGGTAACGTGTATACAATCAATTAAGTCTAGTTAATAAATGGGAAACGGTATACTAACAGTTAATGTGTTAAACAAAAGGATACGGCACGAGAGACATAATAGTGACAGAAATAAAGTGTTTACTTTACACTGAATTAAAGTAACGGAAGTAATCTTCTAAAATATATTTTTGAAAGTTAGTTATTCTTCTTGAATCGTTGAACGTGACAACTTTACAGCTGCCTATCAATGATTTCAGTAAATACCCTTCCCCTAGGTCGCTCCATAATCTATCTATTTAACAAATATTAGGAGATTACTGGATCATGGTAATACATTTTATGTAATGCTGGTATTTTGTTGGCAACGACAACACCAGTGAGGTGTTTAATTTATCAAAAGCTTTTAACAAATATAATATATTACAAGGTGATTAACCTGAAAAGAGGCATATTTAAATTAGGATCTTGGCAGAAGAAATAAAACTATGCTGTTTCTTAGTGTGAGGGAAGAAATTTCAGTGGATTTCTGATATTTTTTAGTGGAGCTATATCTTGCCGAACCTGAGACAGATATCGCCTTTGGAAATTAATGATCGACCAATATCGTCGATTTCCTGAAGTTGTAAGTGCTAAATATTAAGTGGAAACTTATTAGTTTGAATATAAGTATCAGCTGGAGGATCCGAAGATCCTAGTCTTTCATTCCATGATAGGGTTGCGAATGCACACTGCTGAGGAGTACTATATTAAAACAAAACACTGTTGAGTGTTCCTTGGCTTTCAATAATTCTCAAACTGAGGTCAGTTCATGATTGTTCTCGCTTGTATTTATCTTCTGTGGGATAACAATCACATATTCAGTACTTACGAAAAACATGATGATACAATGTATGATATAATTTTGAATATGAAATAGATAATTAGTACCCTCAGTGTCTTATTTATGAGCGTGTAAAATATATTCAAATGTTCCAGTCGGTTTCTATAGCATACCTATGAATATTTTTAAAGATGAAGTAAACGCTTCAATGGCATGTCAATCAACTTCTTATCCAGAAGTGTTATACACCATAACGTTGTTCACCGAAAAACGAAGGCAACACACCAGTTATGACTTTTATTTATTTCCCTTTTCTAAAAGTAGACTTAGAGCATTTTATGCACATTTAATCATTCTCCACTTCTTTATGAAGTCACTAAACGGTATTAAGAATTAATACCGATGATGGTGAATGACTGTATAGTTCAGCTGATAATTCATGCATATTACAAGATTAAGTAACTGAAAAGGAGAAAATACACTTTCAATGACAATTCATTTCTGTACAGTTGGAATATATACAGACTTTTAGTAAAATCATATTCTTTGTTATATGACAATAATTAGAAGGGATTTATAATACACTTGTAGGTACTATTCTTACATCATCTCTTTTCACAACCTTAAATTCTATTGTGTTATGGTATATGAATAGAAATAGTTCATGTTTAAAAAGATTACCATTCTTTATAAACAGAATAATGTCGTTTGTAATACCATCAATATTTAGTAAATGTGTTGTACTCAAAACTTTTGGTCAGCATCTTGTTCATTTAGTGTATGAACACGATATATTCATAAACAATATCTTTTAAAGTTTTAATTTAAATAGTTACTTTTCACTGTTTTACTGTTTTTTCATCTGTCATGTTTAACTGCGCTACACTAAGATGTTCACAGAAGACACCAATAGATAACTGGAGATACGAAAAATGATACCATTAGTGGAAAATAGACTTTAATATGTATCACGTACTAATAGAATGGACGAAAAAAGTGAACTGAAAGAGATGGATGCAACATGCTGATTTGACGTTATAAACGTTGCGGATAACCTCAATGTTATATATACTATAACCAAGCATTACACCAATAGTAAATTAATGAAAGGTTCTATGACACCATAGAATGTCCAACAATGGTTTCTTGATCATATACAAAATATTGACTAAAATCTATGTAGAGAAATTGCTGTTCCACTGATATGTAATCAAAAACTTCTGTTTTAAGTATTATTAGAAGCTGTTATATATTTGTGGGAGAAATTAGTAGGAGTTGGTTGAGGTGTAATAATCTCTACTGTGACAGTTCATAGGACTACTTACTCGTGGTTAAGGTTAATAAGCAATTACTAATAAGGATCACGGATTATCATTAACTGTGAAGAAACCTTACAAAAGTCAACATGAATGATTCAAAGCACAGTTTGAAATACAAAATTACACTGATTTAATTAATATAATCAATAATCATGACATTTAGAACTGGAATAGTTGTTAATACTTAGATGAAGATAACAACTCACACTCAATTATGGTGGAAAGTGATGTGATTTTCAACCCATATATTATGTAAACTGAAACAACAGAAATTATTCAAGTTGAATCGTGATTGGCAAGTGGAATCCAGAACGCACGTTTCGTCCTATTTGAGACTCTTCAGCTGGATGTATCTGTATCTCAATGTTGATATTCACACTAGGATTCTAACTCAGTTTGTTTTGTGTCGAATGCCACCGCGTTCACCACTAAACTATTGAGTTCAGTCAGTCACACTTGTGCAACGAGCACAATGGTAATAGGATGAACTTGTGTATTCCCGTTGATTTCTTATAGACTGTATCTGATCAGTCTATAACAAATAAACGGAAATATACAAGTTCATACTAAAATCAACATAAAGTTTTATATTTGATTTCTAAATAAGTATATTCTTGGAGAATTGGATTGCTCAATACAAACAATTAAACTAATTGTTTATTGGTTTTTTGATGTTGTTGTGTTCGTTAATCTAGGTGTACTAATTATAACAAACCAGAATATGAACTTCATAATAGAATCATCTAGTATAAAACGCTACGAATATGCATCCCATTACATCTTAAAGAAAGATATATGAAAGCTTTAAGATGATTTACTGTATGAAAGAGCCACCAAAAACGAGTAGTAAGCCAAACGGTTGTTTCCTGCTAAGTTGATACTTCACATTATTAATCATTTAACTGATTAATAATTGGTTTCAAAGTGGCTTTTCTTGCATTTAAGAATATTAATGAATACTATACTGACAAGAAAATTTCATTGTTTTAATACACCATTTAGATGATTTTTGATGTGGTGAACAATTTATGAATAACTGTAATGCATCAGTGCGTAGAAAAGGAATCCACTTTCCAGCCCCCCCCCTGCCACCACCTCCATCCACCCCTCCTCAACAGTTTTCGATGTAATGAAAATCTCTTTTTAAACTTATCTAGTAGACATCTTGTAGACATCTACATGAAAAAAATTTACTGTCAGTGATAAGATATTTTTAATCAAAAATACATATGAATAACTGAAATCAAACAAGACAATACAAAATCAAAGTATAAACAAACAGAATAAAAGTTAAACGTAACAATGTTGATATTGTAGGCGTTGATTATTGAACATTGAAATATAATTATAAAATGTTATTAATATCAAATTCCACTACATAGTTACTTTTTTGAAATTGAAATTTTGACTATTACTTTTTTGTTTAAATACTTTTGTTATCTATAAAATTTACTTTTTTTTATTTATTTGATTAAGTATGTCACAGATTGATGTTGGCAGGGTACCATTAAAAACCAAGGAGCACTGGACAGCTGTTTCGTTCTAGTGTGGAACTCCACAGCAATGCGCACCCCAGATTCCGCACTAGAGGCTTCAGGTTGACGTGAACGCCTAACCATCTGCACTAGTGGGTCGGCATCCAATAGTAGAATTCCCACTTTCATCAATTTATGATATGTAGCGCTACGATCATCCATTGTCATTGGTGATAACTGTCTCATTCCTGACAAGACTGAACTGAATCATTCACGACTTCTCACTAGAGCTTCAAGAACATCCTAGAGTTAATCACTAATGAGCTCATTATTATAGTTCAATTAGGATGGTTATTTTTGTGAAGACTGGTTATTTTATTTGATTGAATATATCACAGATTGATGTTAGCAGGGTACCATTGAAAACTATGGAGCATTGAAGAGAAACGCGCACATTTTAAATTCTTTAAAGTAACTAATAAAAATCTTTCAAGTATTTGTTAAAAATGAATATGAATTTCCTTTTTTTTTTAATTTTTATTTACAAGTAAATAAAATATGATTTTTAATTAAATGGAATTAGTGAAATGGAACTTTGTTCAATTTTGTACATTTAATATGATGATGATGATGACAGAAAATTGAATATTTAACTTTGTTGTTTGTTTTTCCCTTTTTTATTTTGAATTTGCTTTTTTTAATTTTTTTTTTGTTTTTGTCATCTATAACATTTTGATAAACTTGAAATTTATCTTCTTTGAAAGTTAGTTAAAATAGTCTACTATAAATGATAGATATTTAATTAGTTATAATGAAAAAATTAAAGTTAAGTATATATGAATGAATTATTCATAGTTCAATGCTCGTAAGTATAAGATTTTAATATGAACTAACCTCAAAGTCAGACTCTTCAATTCGAACGTGAAGACAGTCCTGCTGTATGGAGCTGAAACTTGGAGAATTACTGCAAACATCATCAGAAGGGTACAAGTATATATAAATAACTGCCGACGAAAGATACTAAATGTTCGTTGGCTGGAAATCATCAGCAACAGCTTACTATGGGAGAGGACAAACCAACTTCCAACCGAAGAGGAAATTAGGAAAAGACGTTGGAAATGGATAGGACATACATTGCGGAAATCATGAGACTGCATCACTAGACAAGCAGTAACTTGGAATCCAGTTGGGAAACGGAAAAGAGGAAGGCCAAAGAACACGCTGTGTCGAGAATTGAAAGCAGACATTAAAAAGATAAATAGCAACTGAAAACAATTGGAAAGGATTGCTGAGGACAGAGTTGAATAGAGAATCCTGGTGAGCAGCCTATGCTCCTCAGCGAGGAGTAACGGGCGTATGTAAGTAGGTATAAGATTTTGATGATTTGAAAGTAAACCATAATAGAAAAATTGAGTTTTATTTGAATGAAAAATTTACATAAGAATACGTTTAAAAGAAAGATACAATGGTTGATTAATGTGTAATGACTAATTCAGTGTTTTGTTGAGTTCTTTTGTTAATCCACTTCTAGCCGAAGAAGAAGTTAGGAAAAGATGCTGGAGGTGGATTGGATACAGATTGAAGAAACCATCAAACTGTGTCATAAGACAAGCACTAACTTGGAATCTTAAAGGTTGAAGAAAATCGGGAAGACCCAGGAACACTGCCTCGGGAATTTAAGACAGACATGAAGAGAATGAAGCGCACTTTGGAAAAGCTGGTAAGGAAAGCCTATGACAGATTTGGATGGAGAATGCTGGTGGGTGGCCTATTCTCGACATAGGGTAGCATGTATTGATTGATTTAAGTTCTTTTGTAGCGTTTGTTGTATTCTGTCGATCTAATAACTCGATATCACTAGTACAATGTCGAAAAGGAACATTATTTGTGGATAGTGGTAGTCAGCAAGAATCCATGGATCTCGTACTGTTTGGCATTTACCATCAAGGTATGCCTACAGTCTTGTGGGAAGCTTACACTCCATCTAGGGGATTCGTTCACTGAAATGTTAGGTACCTGTTACTAAGGGGTATCGAGCGGTACGAAACCAAGATCTCAGAATTCTTGTCGACTGCCTTCTAAAAAACATTCCATATTAAGAATATCATATGTTTTTTATACATTAAGCTTTAAATAATAGTGAGGATTAAAAGTCATTCTGTTAAAAACTCGTTAAATAGAAACACGTATATCTAACGTGTCATTATATGTGAGATTAGTTTTGAAACCATTTCCTATTGCTTTCAATGACATAACTATTGACAGTACCAAGTAAGTGAATAGTTGTTCCATATACTATAACGTATGTAGGTGAATATGTATATATATGTCCACTAAATAGTTTGTGCACCCGGCTGGAAGAAATCTGTTGCATATTTCTAGGACTTGGGTTTTGTACTACCGTGTTATTACACTCAGTTATTATCGATTCATAACTATTAAGAATAGTGTAAACAAACCAATTAGTTAGGACTGTTCGCTATTTTTCTGCTCGTACTTATGTCAATAACACAGATTATACTACCTTCACTAGTCGAAAAACTGAGGGAATATAATTTATTTGGTTCTTGCTTATACGTAGACAGTGATTGTATTATGCCGTAATGGCATAACATAACATAAAACTATGAGCCATTTGATGAGCCTGATTAGTATGGACATCCAAGGTTAGTTTAAACGCGAAAGAATACTATTAAGTCAGAATAGATTATTAAACATGAAGAATATTTTCAGAGTAGCATCAGTTTACTATACCATTCATCACATTAGTATACATATAACTATCACCAAACTGCAGATTTAGTCTTCCATAACATAAAGTTATTGAAACGATACAAGTAAAGTCACTGCATATTTTTCTCAGCATCTAGATAACTGAGAATAATTAAATGAAATAGAGCATAAATAAACGAATAAGCACTGCCACCGAAAACTATGGAGCACTGGACAGCCGTTTCTTCCCAGAATGCTACTCCCTAAAAGTTCGCGGAGTCGAGCAATTCTAGAGTCCCATTCTGGAGTTAAGCAACAGTCAAGTGTTTCCTGAATTTTGCTGGTATCCAAGCGACATCAATGTTTGATGAATACAAAGAACTAAACTCAATAAATATCTCCACCAACCTACCTTAACTGAATTAACACTTCACTAAAAATTTACGAATATACCAAATAAATTAATTAACCATATGCTGCTGATATTTGAGAAGAACGAATAACTGGAAATTCAGTAGGAGATTGTTTCTTTACAAATTGACTACAGATCACTTTCGCTCAGTGTTTGATACATACTGATGAAGATCTTATTTTTGAGCTAGGCACCAAAATATAATCCAAGCGGTATTCAGTTACTTAAACTAGTGACAATACTGAAAATAGATTGATTAAATCTGATAAAGGCTAAATACCAGCATAATATTAAGATGATAACTTTTCAGTCATCAGTCAACGTAAATACCTCAATCATATAAGAGGTCATTAGTGGTTTAAATAGTTCATTATTATACGCCGAGATTGTGTGGCTATATAGTACACATTCCAGCCCTGTAGGATGCATCAATCCATCAAGAACACAGTAATGTGTTACTGATAAATCCCGGATAATATAAATTCGAGGTTAAGTAGCGTTCGCCTGTAACATCCTACAATTATTTAACGTTTTTACATTGTTGTCTGTATTATGCATTCTAGATTAGTCAGTATGTTCTTGTTTATTGTAAACAACTGACAGCATCATTGTTGATCATTAGTCTATTAAACTTACTTAGGACGACATTATTTCGTGTTTGTCGATTATACAAGGATTAGTTGCAATAATAACTATTCCATCAATAAAAAAGCTTTGTTCATATCTGAAAACCAAACACTGTGTACTAGCAGGCATAGAACTAATATAGGTATGCCATTACTAATTGTCAATTGCAGTTAAAAGTAAAATGTTAATAAATAATAAATTAAAGTTAAGTGTATCAACAACATGGAGCTATTAACCCTTACATACAACTAGTTAGTGACTATTTTAACTGTGGAGTTTATTGGACAGCAAACTGGGACTTAAATCTATTAGCAATAATTCCACGTTTCGATGCAAGTGCATCCAAATGACGTGTTTCAAATTGGATAAAACACGTCATCCTAGTGTCTAATACCAACCACAGGTCAACAGCGTTAACTGTGGGTAAGCTATTTCATGACATTAAATTGAACACTCACTCTAAACAATTCCTTGAACTCTAAGGAGAAGACGTGACCAGTGTAGTTCGACAATATTGGATGTGAGGCAGTTATACACCGATCGTAATGGATGAGGTTGCTCAAATATATCACGAATCCACTGAGTTAGAAATATTAACTGTTGCATGCTAGTTGGCTTAGTGGTCTAATGATAAAGCGTTCACTGCTGATAAGGGAGATTATGTGTTCCATCTCTGGTGGGATCGTTGACACACTTTGCTGGAGAGTCCAACACAACAGAACTAAACATTTGTCTAGTACAAGTTGTTGGCTAGCAATCGTTGCCTAGTTCAGACCATTTCATAATGCCAAATTAACATTCAGAATTGTAGTAAGATGTAAAGATAGAAGAAAAATAGGTTTAATTCATTTAAGATTTCGTAGTGTCAAGTAAATGTTGATGATATTTCAATTAGTTAATTGATCGGATATATTTAATTATATAGAAGTGTAAATTACCTCGTCATAGTAATGTATCATAAATTTACGTAAATTGTTACTTACTAGTAGATTATCAATAAGTAGTATACAAAATATGGTAATCAGTTACAAAAGTTACACTGTATCAAGATAAATGTTTATGTATGACGTAATCAACTAACTTTAGTAGACAAAATAAATGTTACTTCTGTCGATGAAATTTAGTTATACTTCCTAAATGAGTTTATTAATTGTTCTTCAGTCTTATCAAATGTGTTGTTACTAGTACTTTCTAAATTTTGCGATGAGAAATACTCTAACGTTCTGTTGGAACGGATTCCAGAAACCTCAACGAATCCTCTAGAACTCTTAAAAGAGCCAGAGACGGTCTATCCAATCAATGATCGACAGAACTTTCCAGAATCCTGATGTGGCGCGTTCCGATTTCGTAATAGTTGAAACTTCATAGTTCGGATTGGATGAATTATAATACTGATTTTATTGTTTCAAAAAAACTATAAATATACGATTATTCTATACAGAACTGACTCTCCATTTTACTGGAATAGAGTTTCCTGTTTTCTCGTTTTCTGCCATCTAAATTTGCGACTAGGAGGGTTCAACGCGTTCGAATGCTAAAGTTGGTTGAGACTAGTCAAGATATCACACACGATATATAACACTTTCAATGAATTATGACAAGCTCTACTCAAATTATACATGAAATGTTCTATTATTTGATATTTATACTATAAATGTAAACATTTAGAATATTAATCCTGAAGATGGATAAAATGAACTTCTTCAGTGATATTACTGAATAAATTGTTCAAGTATACAGGTTCTGTTGAATGGATAATCATACAAAACATGACACTTTCTAAACTAATTATTAACCATAACTAGTAATTTGACATTTAAATGCCACTTTCAGTAGATGTTTTATTAGTTTGTTTACACGTTATTTGTATTATACGTATTGCATGTAAGATGACTGAAAACACTTAGAAAATAATCCAGAACAGCTAATCGGTATAGTGGCATTTATAAAGTGAGGTATTAGAGATCATAATACTGAAGCATTTTGATCACAAATAACCTGTTTTGGGATTTAAAGCTAATATTAATTAATTAAATGATAATTCCTTATGTGGAAGAAATGTAAAGATTGTGGAATTTTGCTGTTTTCATCATGTACTACCTTTAGTTGAACAACCACAGTAAACTAAGTACTACTAAACAATCGTTTTATTCTTGTGTAGAGGTAAATAATCCCCAAAATAAATAGTTACATAGGTCCTCGACATTGATGTTGACCATGTTTGTTTTAGCGGACACTACTAGTTGAAGGCGCTGGGTCACGTGTCACCATTAGATCACGTCACGCCGCATCGTGGAAAGCATCTATCTCTCTAGTTTGCCTGCCTAGGCGTTGTTATCTCGTTCCCGCTCTATTCACGACCAAATATAACTTCTTTTCCATCCTTCGTTGCCTTCTGATTTATTCTCATTGGTAAGAGTGGGTTCAATAGTTAGAAGTTGCCCTGGTAATACCGCAAGCGTAACTTGGTCATATATCGGGTGCACTTCACTTGTATGCTTCTAGTTAGTACCTTAGATAAGTGCTTCACAATTTCAGTTATATCGATTAAGACAAATATCCTCATTTATAATGGATTATGGTATGCAGAATATCCTGAATTAACTGAAGTCAAAGAGATATAAACTACTGAATGTTGAACTCTGGAGATGAAGACTTGTAGTCCTGGGTTAAATCCTTGGTTGGAAGGATAAAATAATTCATGCCTAGATTCAATGATTATCTAAGTATCATCAATTTTTGATATAAAACTACCTTTAATCGGATACAACTGATAATGCATTACTATAAAGTGATTCGATAAACTATATCCTTAAAATGGTCAATGATAAACTTCGATGTAACTTAAAACTTGATTTGTTTCATGAATAACAATATTATAAGTAGGTGAATGTTATGAAGTATCTAAATTATTCAATAAGTCTTACCTGTAACAGTTAGTCTGACTAATAATAAACTGTAAGATTTCAAATTGTAAATAGTTCTGTTAGTTAGTTTTAGACTTGATTATTCATTTCTGAATAATGTAGGTATATATTGATAAAAGAAGAATTATTCTTGCATAATTAATAATGATGAATCAATAGTGTATATAGAAAACTCTATTTATCAGATTATCTATGAATTATCACCTTCTTTAATTATTCTATGTTTGATCTCCCTGTTTCATTTTAATGTTCTTATATGTTCTTCATTATTTATGCTTTCATAGTAAATTCTTTAAAAAGTATTACTTATATGAATAATGTAAGATAAATGGTATATGAATGAAGTAAATGATTATATAACTGGTTTAAAGATGGGATAGATTATTCATGTTATCTAATTCCTGGAACTTAACAAAGTATAGTGAAATAGAAATCAAGTATCTATTAGCTGTAGACCAAGTGATCTACCAATTTGATCTATTTTCTTAGGCACATGAATCATAACACATTATACAATCAACAGTTACAAAATATGATGTTGTTTTGTATAAAAGATAACTGTACTACATTGGACAGTACGTAATTACAATGTTCACCTCGAAACTTAATCAACATAGGTCCGATATGTGTAGGTTCACATTGTATGAAACAAGTAAAAACTTCACTTTTATAGCTGTTAGGCAATAAGCTATAAAACTGCTGTATTATCAAGCTTAAAGGTTATGCTGTATATTGATAAACTTAAAAACAAAATGGTTATGCATCAATATATGTGTATATAAAGGGTTAAGGCAATTAATACTTTCAGAAAACTGCAGCCTATAAACACAGGAATAAATGCGTATTCATTCATTTAATGTTAAAGGTGACCACTTTATTGTTGTGTTGAAGGACTGTAGAAGAGTAACAAACTTTTAGGACTATGATTTAGAAGAACTCAATTATTTTAGTTGTGGGTAGTGTAAACATGTAATTTCTATCAATGTTACATTCCCCTTACCCTATACCCTCCCACGTTTAGTATATTTCCTGTTAGTATATCACTTCTTATCTATGGACTACACTTAATTGGTTGTGTACACGTTAACTAAATTCACTACCATTGTCTCCTTTGTTTCGTATTAATGTTGAATTCCTAATTAGTTGTGGGGTTTGGTTTTATGTATATATAAAGGAATGCTTGAAATATAATATGATTTGTTTGGTTAATTCGTTTGTTTATGTTCTTACCATTTGTCCTTAGATTGATTAGACATCGAGCAGACGAGCAGTAACCAGCTAAACACCATCATTTACGTTTGATGATGTAACCTAGTGTGCACAGTCTCATCAGTCAATTGGTCGTACCAATCAGTTAATAGCAGTTTCCTGACGTCATAACAGCTAACAAGTGACTACTTAAAATAGCTAATAAAGAGACATTTTCCACTTGGGAACTAGTTATATCATATGCAACGTAATTTCCAATAACTTAAGTGAAAGTAGACAAATATCCTCTTCTTGTTACTTCTAGTTTTATTTATTAGTTTACGTATAAACTAAAGAGACAGAAAGATAGGCATTTTCATTATCTGTTGGATACATCACAAAGTACCTATTCCCAAAACGAGAAAACACTCTTATAAGCTAAGTAAGTGCCATCCATCAGATATGGGACATAAAATAAACATAAAATATACGTCCAAAATTGTCAGTAAACAATATAAAATCGATGATATTAAATTTCACTAATACCTTTGCAATTAGGAGATTAAAACCTTCAGTTTGTCAATGGTTAAGCTACAGTTGTCTTGGTAACAAATAGATTTGTAATTCTATCTTCTATTTTTAATGACAATAATTCATTGAGTTCTATTCTTATGTTTCTGTATTGTTCCTCATGTACATCAAATCTTTTTTCGCTATTCTCTAAAACTTCCATTCCTACATAACCCTTTGAATTTATATCATCATATTGTCAGTTACGTAATGACTTTGACTGCCTCTATGGGGCTGGTTAAATCGACCCGTACTAAAAAGTGGTTGTCCTTATGCTGTAAAGAATATTTACATGCATGGTTGAGTAAAATATTAAAAAATCCTATAAACAGCAACATACTGTCACATTTAGTGAACAGCAAATATTGGATCAAAATGGAGAATAAATTCTCTGATTGTGACACGAACTGATCAACTTACCTAGAAAATCCAGATTATGGCTACTATAAATAACTTGAACTTTTAGGGTTAGCTCCAAAAAAGTCATCTTGTACATTTTGGACAGATTCAATTGACCTCTTTGTTTACTACTATCTACGACATTGTCACTCATTGCATTAGCTGACTAACATAAACTTCCACTTCACAGGCAGCTTTTCTGTTTATCTCTAAGCCATTTCATCCCTAAATACCTATTCATTTTTTTAATTTATACTAATTTCTTATTATTATTAGTACTCTTAGAATGTTTCACTCAATTCACATGATTTGTTCATCATTAGTATCGTAATTACCCGGACATCAATTCTCATATCACACTAACGCCCTGGCTTCGATCTTCGGTATGGTCGTTGATGCGTGCTACTAAAGAATTCCATACTAGGACAAAGCAATATTACTTTCTGGTTATCTAATTCAGACCAATTATAGATTATAAATTAATATTAGAGTAACACATGATGAAGATCTAATTGACGAAACTATACCATTCACTTATTTGAGTTGTTCTAGTTTACTTATCTACAATTTGTAACCAATTTATTCCCCCCCTACCCCACCCCAGCTAATTTTAAATAAATAATTTTCAACTGATTAACATAAATGATTTTCTTTTCTTTTAATTAGTGACATTAACATGTATTACTTAATTGTAGAATATTGTAAGTAGTAATTATAAACTTAATAGAATTAAATTAACTAAAACATATTTAACATTTACATGTTTCCTGTTGATCTCAATCTAATCTGGTCTTACAGTAAAAGTATAATAATCCATATTGTAATGTGTATATCTAAGTGAGTGTAAGTGTTATCTAATTCTATATTAAACAATGTTATCAGTTAATTCTATCAAATCATAAGTTCTAGTTGCGTGCAACAATACAGCATAAATGAGTTCTATAACACTTACAATGGTTCTTTCCTGTTAGTTTATTTACATAAATCAATTGAAGACGATTTATAAATTGATAGATGTATTCGCTAACTGTATATCTTAGATAGATAAAGCTTGATTTTAATAAGTTTCGTCATGTTCTAAATTAATTGATCAGTTATCTACTATGCAATAGATTTTGGGTTTGCTGGTACCCAAAAAAGATTGATTATATTCTAAGATTGATTTTCTGTAGACTATGTCATTTATTTTGGTTGTATGAAAAGTTAACGATTTATTCTTGCTATTATTACTACCCCTCTTGCTTTATTCTCAGTTGCTGAGGTACAGGAACACCTGCTCACGGAGCGGGTGTTTTGTATTTCAATTTAAACATATTGGTAAATATGTATAAACTGACTAGTAAAATTCATGGTCACACAGGATGAAGTAGTGATTTTGCTAGTATTGTCTATCACAATGAAAAACTTGTTTGATAACGGATAACCGGCTGGATAGGTTCTTTTTAATGTATAACTTAAAAATTAATCCTATTCGCTATTTCACTAGTATCGAAGTTATATAGTAGAATAGTTGATTCCTTCTCATATGTAGCACATTACACTCAATTCCATTCGTGTTTGTTCGTTAATTAATCTATCAATGCCTGTTTCCCCATGTGGAGCAGAGGCCGCCGACAAGCGTTCTCCAACCAACTCTGTCCTATGCCTTCCTTTCCAGCTTTTACCAAGTGCTCTTTATTCTCTTCATGTCTGTTTCCAATCTCCAACGATGTGTTTCTGGGTCTTCCTCATTTTCTTTGGCCTTAAGGATTCCAAGTTAGTGTTTGTCTTGTGACACAGTTTGATGATTTCCTCAATGTGTGTCCTATCCACCCCCCCAGCATCTTTTCCTAATTTCTTTCTCTGCTGAAAATCGATTTGTTCTCTGCCGCGACAGATTGTTGTTGATGATATCTGGCCAAAGGATGCAAAGTATCCTACGCAAACAGTCGTTTATAAATGCTTGTATCTTCTGAAGGATACTTTTCGTAGTTCTCAATACATGTTTCAACTTCATACAACAGAACTGTCTTCATATTTGTATTGAAAATTTTGACTTTAATGTTGTATGACAGTTGGTTTGAGTTCTAGATGTTTTACAGTTGTATAAATGCTCCCCTCGCCTTACCAATCTACGCCTTCACATCTGCATCAGACCCTGCTTGCTTACTGATAATGCCGCCCAAGTATGTAAAGGTTTCTACATCTTCCAGAATTTCTCCGTCATGTGTAACTGGGCTAATGTTCGTTTTTCTGTATCGAAAGATCTTGCTTTTCTCTTTGTGCATGAAGAGGGCTATTGCTGCAGAGGCTGCTACCACACTGTGCGTCTTCATTTGTATTTGCTGCTGTGTGTGGGATATAAGGACTAGATCACCTGCAAAGTCCAAGTCATCTGGTTGCATCCACGTTGTACACTGTGTTCCTAGATTTTCTTGAGATGTTGCAGTCTTAATGATCCAGGCAACCACCAGCAGAAAGAGGAAGGGCCAGAGTAAGCGGACTTGTCTGACACAGGACTTTAATTCGAATGAATTTGTGAGCTGACCTCCATGCACAATTTAACAGTGTAGTCCGTCGTAAGAATTAGGTATGATGTTGACTATCTTCTCAGGTACGCCATAATGTCGAAGTAGGCTCCATAATGTTCTAAATCTACGCTGTAAACTCCGCCTTTAGCTCTCCTAGGGCTACTGCCGGTCCCAAAACCGGGTAAACGAGGAGGGTTGGATATGGGGCTAGCACCCCCATCCCGTAAAACCCAAACTTACTAAAAAAAACGCTAACCAGATTAAACAAGATAAACCATTTAAACTCTGACCTGGGAGTGGAAGGATATATGACGCCTCATGATGAAAGCCGAAATTCTTCGGAAGTCGTGAGGCCGATGCCCTCCCCTTTTAACAACCAGAGCAAATAATTTTATAGGTACATGGAATGTTCGGACAATGTGGGAGAGTGGAAAGACAAGTCAAATAGCTGCAGAATTGAAGGGATACAACTTAACAATACTCGGAATCAGCGAAACCCATTGGACTCAAGCTGGACAGAAAACATTGGCTTCGGGAGAGACGCTACTATACTCCGGCCACGAAGAGGAAAATGCTCCTCACACCCAAGGAGTTACTCTGATGCTGTCCAAGGAGGCACGTAATGCACTTGTGGGATGGGAACCACACGGACCCAGGATCATCAAAGCATCTTTCAAAACAATGAAGAAAGAGATTACAATGAATATTATCCATTGTTATGCACCCACCAACAATGGCAACGACGAAGACAAAGATCAGTTTTATGGTAGACTGCAATCAATTATAGAAAAGTGTCGAGGAAACGATCTGACAATCCTGATGAGAGACCTAAACACTAAAGTCGGAATGGACAACACTGGGTATGAAGAAATCATGGGACGACAAGGACTGGGAGACAGAAATGACAATGGTGAAAGATTTACAAACTTATGTGCCTTCAACAAATTGGTCATAGGTGGTAAAATATTCGCCCACAAACGCATACACAAGGTTACACGGGTCTCACCGGATCATACTACAGAGAATCAAATCGATCATATGTGTATCAATAAAGAATTTAGAAGATCAATGGAAGATATAAGAACCAGGAGAGGAGCTGACATAGCCTCAGACCACCACCTGGTGGTCTCTAAAATGAAACTAAGGTTAAACAAGCAGTGGACAACTGGAATGGCAGCAGCACAACGATTCAATACAGGATTTCTCCGAGACACTGACAAACTCAACGAATTCAAAATATCTCTCAACAACAGGTTCCAAGCCTTACAAGATCTGCCGTAAGCAGAGGAAACCACTATGGAGGATAACTGGAAAGGAATCAAAGAAGCACTAACGTCAACGTGTCAGGAGGTTCTGGGCCGCAAGAAGCACCATTATAAAGAATGGATCTCCACTGAGACATTGAGCAAAATTCAACAAAGGAGGAACAAGAAGATAGTAATCAACAACAGCCGAACAAGAGCAGGGAAAATAAAGGCTCAAGCTGAATTCTTAGAAGCAAATAAGCAGGTAAAGAAGAGCATTAGAGCCGACAAACGGAAATACATCGAAGGCCTTGCAACAACAGCGGAGAAGGCTGCAAGAGAAGGAAATATGAAACAGCTATACGACACAACGAAGAAACTGGCAGATAAACATGGTAAACCAGAGCGACCGGTTAAGAACAAAGAAGGCAAGACACTCACTGAGATTCACGAACACAAGAATAGGTGGGTAGAATACTTTAAGGAACTCTTGAATAGACCAGCTCCACTGAACCCACCCACCGGACATCATAGAAGCACCTACAGATCTCCCGATAGATGTCACTCCACCAACGATAGAAGAAATCAAGATGTCCATCAAAAAAATCAAAAGTGGGAAAGCAGCAGGACGTGACAATATACCAGCTGAAGCACTCAAGTCAGATATCGACCTAACAGCAAGGATACTCCACGTTTTATTCAGGAGGATCTAAGAAGAAGCACAAGTTTCGGCAGACTGGAAAGAAGGACATCTTATCAAGATACCAAAGAAAGGAGATTTGAGCAAATGCGACAACTACAGAGGGATCACGCTACTGTCGGTACCAGGGAAAGACTTCAACAGAGTATTGTTGAACAGAATGAAAGATTCAGTGGAGGCTCAACTTCGAGACCAACAGGCTGGTTTCCGTAAGGATCGGTCGTGCACGGACCAAATTGCAACACTACGGATCATCGTTGAACAATCAATTGAATGGAAATCGCCACTGTACATCAACTTCATTGATTATGAGAAGGCGTTTGACAGTGTTGACAGGAGAACACTATGGAAACACTACGGCGTAACACAGAAACTCGTCAACATCATCTGGAACTCTTACGACGGAACACAGTGCAAAATGGTTCATGGAGGACAACTGACAAATGCATTTTCAGTAAGGACCGGAGTCAGACAAGGTTGCCTGCTCTCAACTTTTCTTCTCCTCCCAGTGGTTGACTGGATCATGAAGACCTCCACAACTGAGAGGATGCACGGAATTCAATGGACAAGTAGGATGCAATTCGATGATTTGGACTTCGCCGATGATCTAGCTCTTTTAGTTCATACACACCAACAAATGCAAGCAAAGACAACTAGTGTAGCAGCAACTTCAGCATCAGTAGGCCTGAACATACATAAGGAAAAGAGCAAGATTCTCAAATACAACACAGGGAGCACCAACCCAATTCAACTTGATGGAGAAACTCTGGAGGAAGTGAATACTTTCACATATCTGGGGAGCATCATTGATGAACAAGGAGGGTCCGATGCAGATGTAAAGGCAAGGATTGGCAAAGCCAGAGCAACATTCCTACAGTTGAAAAATATATGGGACTCAAAACAACTGTCAAACAAACTCAAAGTCAGAATCTTCAATTCGAACGTGAAGACAGTCCTGCTGTATGGAGCTGAAACTTGGAGAATTACTGCAAACATCATCAGACGGATACAAGTATTTATAAACAACTGCCTACACAAGATAGTGAATGTCCGTTGGTCGGAAATCATCAGCGACAGCTTACTATGGGAGAGGACAAACCAACTTCCAGCCGAAGAGGAAATTAGGAAAAGACGTTGGAAATGGATAGAACATAGATTACTGAAACCATCAGACTGCATCACGAGACAAGCATTAACATGGAATCCTGTTGGGAAACGGAAACGAGGAAGGCCAAAGAAAACGCTGCGTCGAGAATTGGAAGCAGATTTTAAAAGGATGAACATCAACTGGAAACAATTGGAATGGATTGCTGAGGACAGGTTTAAATGGAGAATCCTGGTGAGCAGCGTATGCTCCTCAGCGATGAGTAACGGGCATAAGTAAGTAAGTAAGTAATCGACGCTGTCGAATTATTTCGCGTAGTGGAGGGAATTCATGGTAAGTGGTGAGTTCCATTCAATTGATTGTTTAACAATGAACCATTGAGTCGAAATTTGGTCGGTAAATGACCACACACGACCGTACTTAATGTTAAACTTTAATAAATTCAAATTATCCTATAAACACTTCTGAATTATGAATATTTTATGTTCAATGCTATCGTTTGAATATTATTTAAGTAGACAATTTAATTGTATTCGAACCCAATCTATTCTATAGCTTTAATCAATCAGTCAATGCCTGTTACTTCAACAGAATTCTGTTAACAACTTCATCCTGTAAAAAGCAACCTTACTAAATAAAAACTAATCCGAGAAAAACCATTCTTTAGCTTACTATCAACCAAAAAAAATTTAGCAGACTATACATTCCTATAAAGAATATCACATGTTGTTTACATTTAGTTTCTTTTTTTCGCATTCTTTATTCAAACTATAATTTTCTATTATTTTAAATCATTTTTTGGCACCATTTCAAAAAATAACGTTACTTTCTCATTTTCTATTCTAATCTACACTGTAAAATAAAAAAATTAATATTTTTAGACATGAAATTTTTATTTATGTCTTTTTTGATTATGTAATAAGCAGACGAATTTTATCAGAGCTATGTAATATATTTGCGTAATACAAAAATAAATGGACTGGATAGGCAAAACAAGAGTATAGGATAAACAACCTTCATTGTTTATCGTTAAACACTTAGTTGAAACAGGTTACATAATTGATATTAAATCATTATTTGTATTGTTGTATAAAAGTGTTTTAGGACGTATACTAAGGTGTGTTGAAGCCTTAGCTATACAGAAGTTCGAACTTCCCTTTTGTGTTCAAAAATATTTTGTACTTTCTCTCAACCTACCTTGGTAGTGTGTGACTTACATTGTTCGCTTTATGAGCCTTGTTTACTTGGCTTAAACTCTTAATTGTCAATTTTGATATCACTAATTGATCTGAATCAGACAACCAATGATCACCTGGAAGCTCTGGACAGCTGTTTCGTCTTAGTGTGGAACTCCTCAACAGTGAGCATCCGTGACCCCAGCGGGGATCAAACCCAAGATCCTCTGGCTCCGTGGCGAACGCTTTACGATTGAACCACTGAGTCCAGTGCTTCCAGGTGATCAATGATTGTCTGACTCACATCAATTCGTGATATCAAAATCGACAATTAACTATCTCCATAATCCCCCCCTAATTATACTCTTAATTGTCTAGTAACCTTTATTTTTGATATATAAATGCGTTAACAAGTGTATGTATGATCAGACTGTTCGAAATGTATTGCGTAAATATATCACATAACTATGATAAACTACGTCTTTTTATTGCATTAACAAAATTTATCAAATGAACAGTTTGTTTTAAGTATCCACTATTGTTAAATTATATTTGTTATTTACATTTTGTTATCTATACACTTACATAACGACAGTAACATGTAGAACCAATAGTCTGGTATATTTGATATTATCTTGAAACAAATTGATTGTTTTTTTTTGTTTTTCTACTTTAATACTGCATAACATTCCTGTTAAATAACATACAAAAGTAAACAAACACGACTACATTAAGTAGTATCATCATCATCATCAGCAGCAGCAACGTAGAAGTGGTATAATTGCAATAGATTTATTGTTACATTATTCATGTATTCATTTAACTGACTAATTAGTTAATACAGTACAATTTTAGATATTTATGAAAGTTATTCAAGAGTTAATTTTTAAGCGAAGCTAGTAGAATGAGTAACGTTGAAATTTAGTTCCGGAGTGAAATCGGTGATATTTCTTTTCTTTTATTAGGAACTCCTTACTCCTCCCCCTCACCCCACTCTCCCGCCCACTCCAACTGGCTGTACTTACATTTCATTGTTGATATTGATACAAAAGGCTCAAATTTAGCTTATTCTGATGAAAAGGTTTACTGATATCCAGGTTAGCATCTTAGCAAGTTAACTTACGTCTAAACAGTAATATCGAGTCAGTTTACTTAGAATACACATAGGTCAATGGAGACTGATTGTCGTTAATAATACGTACAATAGGAATATTTAGTTATCTACAGATGTATAAAACGTCATAGAGATTCATGCTAAAAAGGCATTCATTAATAGGTTACAATAAACAAACCGGTTACATTGGTAATAACAAAAGACTAAGTAAAAGTAAAGTATAGGAACGGATAAATGAAGTTGGATATAGTAAAGTATAGGAAGCAGAAAACATGATATTTGGAACCATCTAGCCCAGTTCACGAATGGACTAATTATCGTTTCAATTTATTAAACCAGTGAGAAGACAATATTTATGACTAAGTTGTTTATCTGAAAATAGAACAATTATATTACAGAGGATGTAAGTATATCACGTAGTAAATAAATAACTTATCGCTTTTTAGTGTTGTTACTGATGTTAAACCAAATAGACGGCGATATAAAAATTCGTTTATGTGACTGAGAAGCTATCAGGTGATTTTTCAAAGAATTTGAAATGAAGGCTAATTATGATTTGCATCCTTCACGAAAATCTCGAATGTAATGCAATGATTCATTTATAGGTAAATGAACATCACAATGGTTCCAACCATAAAGTATGTACATATGTAGTTTCACTATGAATCATGTTTCGTTCAAGTTTTTTATAGAGAAAGCATAATATAATGAGTCTTGTTTCATGGACAATACAAAAACCTGTTACCATATAACAATACAGCTATTTGTACATATCATATCCTCTGTTATTTGAATCATAACTGTAATTGTAACTTAAAATCCCAACATTTTGACAAATTTAGGACCCTAGAAACTATTCTTGGAGTTACATTACGCCTTGTTCATCGTTACCCTACGTTTTGCACTACTTCGCATTATATTTCCCCAGTTTTAGAGCACTTTTGGTCTTAAGTTAAGGGGAATACGTTTGGGACTTAAGGCTAGAAACTGCAGTTATCGTATGGATTCATATTAGTAACAAGATCTAGAAATTGTAGCTAAAACTAGGAGTTTTTTTATCATTCCAACTATTAAACCTAATTCTTACCACAAAACTTGACAGGAAAATTATATTTCTAATAAAAAAGGCTAATTTTGACCATAATATTTATTCTTTACCCCATACCTCTTGGCTATGATATTTTGTCGACGGTATGTAACTTTAGTTCACATTCATAGCAACCTTGACTCCAGCAGCGCACCTTATTTCGGTTAGTTTGGAAGTTTTGAGTGGTCACTTAAATGCTACGTCTACTCTTTTCTATACTATATTCTAACCGTTTAATTTTGAAAAACGTGTATTATTAAGAAAATTGAAAGTAAAGAGAATGCTTCCAAAGACCATTTTACGCAATTGTAAATCTAAAGTTGTCATATCTCGAAAAATCAGGCGTACACAATATATGGAAAAAGTGACCTCTATAGTACCAATCAGTGCACGCACATGTCTGCCCCATGATTACTAGTCCCCAAACCAGGATGAAGAACACAAGATATCTAAGTCAACAACCAGACAGAGAGATTATAATTTACTCATCCATTTATATGCATACAAAGCCTCACCAGCGGTATAACAATAGGAAGAATGACATTTATACACAACGTGAACAATAATGACTACGGACTGGGGAGGCTCAGATACATAATCAATTGATTACGGTTCCTAATTTATAAAAGATATGAAAACACTTTCTAAGTCAAAGGGAAGTTAGGGAGATGGGAATACGGAGATAAGATAAATAAACTAATGGATATTCATAAACTAAAAACAAATGAAACAGTCTTTTGAAAAACTGTTCGGACAGTTAGTTTGCATTTTTGAATCGTCCAGTGGAACAAAAGTTGGTACATAAAAGTAGAGTATATTGACCGTGCCTAAATCTATTATCAATATAGGCGTACCGGTAGAAAAACGCTTTTCGATCAAACAGGTGACTACTTATATTCATGTGTCTTTCCATTCCTTGCTTTAAGAATACCATTAAACAGTGAAAACATTCATCACTATATAGTTTTTCATGAGAATCTTTCCACATTTCAATAATTGCAGACAGGTATTACATTATACTGTTTGAAACCCGATGGACGTGGGCTCGGTCCTCTGAAGGAATCGAATGTGTACACTATTCTGGAGTCTCTTACTAACTCGAAAAATAGCTGTTTAATTTTCCCAGGTTTTTAATTGTACCCAAGTGACCTCAGTCTATGAGAAATACAAACAAATAAAAAAGAACCACTTAAAACATCTAATCAGACCAACTATCTGCTGATTATTTCCTCATAGAAGTGAACGATGGCAACATCGTTTAATTATTCACACATGATAAAAACTCACGTACAGACTATTGTTGTTAAGCTAGAAATCTTCTTGAATATATTCATTTAAGAAGATACCTGACACCTTTCAAAAGTAATTATATCTTCGCCATCTTGGCCATTATTTATCGAATTCATGGTAATGCTTGTTGCTACTGTATAATAAACAATTAATAATCTATGATGTAAACTTCAAAAGTTGATAGTTATATCAATCATCTCGAATAAATTCCCGAGTTATTATTGCAAGACAGTGACTATTGGATTGAAATGGTTTGTGGAGATCGGTATTTCAGTTGATTGAATACATCATTGATTAATGTTGGTAGGATACCATTGTAGCAGTAGTGCGCAGCCTAGATCCCGCCTCAGGGACTTCTGGGTGGAGAACACCGAACCCCCCACCCCCAATATCACTAGGTCATCATACAGTGACTAACTTCAAGATGTTCCTGATGCTCTATTAGGAAGTCATGACTCGTGGAGTTTAGATATGTTAGGAGTAGGACAGTTATCACCAATAACAATGGATGATGGCGGCGCTATATATCATAATGGCTATTGATGGTCGCCACTTCCACATGACACTTTACAGTAGATTACGTAATATCAGAATTATTACCAACAACCATATCATACTTGATGATGTGGTTCAGTTTAAGGGGTTCTCTTTGTTCATATATCTGTTCATCCAAATGACTGAGAATGGATTAGCTTATGTAACCTATATATAACATTGTGTTGCATAAACATGCATGTATCATTATTAATTATTTTCGATATCTATGTACTGATACTCCCCCCTCCTCATTACAAACTATCCATATTTGGACAACCATTGAAAAATAGAAAATAATCTGTAACCTCAAGGTTATGCACCAGACACAAAACCTTTGGGTTCTAAGATTATTCCTTTTCTGAATTGTTTTGATGCATTGACGATGAACCCCCCCAATGGTTTCTAGTTGGCAAATATTCAACCTATGTCTAATTTATTGATGTATCTTGCACTTGATTACTGACAATACTACATTCAACTTTAACACTCAAATACTTTCAACCCTTCAAGTCGTAAATCAGAAGTGTTCAGTATTTAAAGGCTTCACAGATATTTTTGGAAGTCATTCCAAGATGTATAATACAAAAGTTTTATTATTCACAAATACTAGAATTGAACACCTTAATAAAATCAGGTTAACTGATAGAACAAGTAGTTTTTTTTATACTTTAATCTAAAACATTTATTTAATGGAAGTGAGAATTCTACCATTGGATGTCGACCCACTGGTGTAGATAGTTAGACGTTCGACGTCAACCTGAAACTCCTCGTATAGAATCTAGGATGTGCACTGTTGAAGAGTTTCACACTAGAATGAAACAGCTATCCAGTTCTCCCTGGTTATCAATGGTACCTTGCCAACATCACTCTATGACATATTCAATCAAATATAATTATTTCATAAAGTTTTAATATAGTAAATAACCTTAATGCCTAAGTATATTTTATATATATATATATATATATATATATATATATATATATATATATATATATATATATATATATATATGTATATTCGTATTTCATTGTTACATATTCTATATTGTTATACTCAAATCATTATGAATCACTTGTCATATGAAATCATTTTGACTAACTGAATTTTCATAAATTTCATTTCATGTATACAATTGTCTTTCATTGTTTTTTCATTCTAGTCACCTACAATAGATTTAGATTCTTTATTGACCTATTATATTACAAAAAACTTAACAATTAATTATTTAATTCATTTATATTATGTAATGGATTATGTAATTAATTTTATAAATTCAATAATACACGTATAAAACATTATGACACACTGGTAAACTGACCTAAACTTGATCTATTTTGGGTGTATGTATAAATAACAATAAATAATAATTAATTAGTGTATATTTATCATTAACATTAATAGATACTAAATTTACATAATATTCATTAAATAATGAATTCAGTTTAGTTATTTATATTCGTTACAAAATCAAATGTAGATTGAGTATCAAGTGAAAATGACGGATCATTGAATAATTATTTTGTCTTTGTTTATGTAATGATACTAAATTAACATTAATATGTAATGAATATAAATAACTAAAGTTAATTAGGATAAGTTTGTATTCTCCTGTTGATTTGTAATGGACTGAAACTGGTCAGTCTCTGTTGCTATATGTGCATTCTGAGCAGATTGTCTCGATATAGCGTTATTACACAAGTTATATATTTAAGTTGGATTGTGACTGAAAAGCGGAATCCAGGACGTGCGTATCGTCCTATTTGGGACTCATCGGCTGGACACAGTAGCCTAGTGGTTAAAGCGGTGGCGTTTGGTACGAAGCGGAATGAGTTTGAATTCCAGTGTGAACATCAACATTGGGATGCAGGTACATTCAGCTGATGAGTCCCAAATAAGACGAAACGCGCGTCCTTTATTCTGTTTGCCAGTCACAATCCAACTTAAATATATACTTACTTACTTACTTATGCCCGTTACTCATCGCTGAGGAGCATACGCCGCTCACCAGGATTCTCCATTTAACTCTGTCCTCAGCAATCCTTTCCAATTGTTTCCAGTTGATGTTCATCCTTTTAAAATCTGCTTCCAATTCTCGACGCAGCGTTTTCTTTGGCCTTCCTCGTTTCCGTTTCCCAACAGGATTCCATGTTAATGCTTGTCTCGTGATGCAGTCTGATGGTTTGCGTAATGTATGTCCTATCCATTTCCAACGTCTTTTCCTAATTTCCTCTTCGGCTGGAAGTTGGTTTGTCCTCTCTCATAGTAAGCTGTTGCTGATGATTTCCGGCCAACGGACATTCACTATCTTGTGTAGGCAGTTGTTTATAAATACTTGTATCCGTCTGATGATGTTTGCAGTAATTCTCCAAGTTTCAGCTCCATACAGCAGGACTGTCTTCACGTTCGAATTGAAGATTCTGACTTTGAGTTTGTTTGACAGTTGTTTTGAGTCCCATATATTTTTCAACTGTAGGAATGTTGCTCTGGCTTTGCCAATCCTTGCCTTTACATCTGCATCGGATCCTCCTTGTTCATCAATGATGCTCCCCAGATATGTGAAAGTATTCACTTCTTCCAGAGTTTCTCCATCAAGTTGAATTGGGTTGGTGCTCCCTGTGTTGTATTTGAGAATCTTGCTCTTTTCCTTATGTATGTTCAGGCCTACTGATGCTGAAGTTGCTGCTACACTGATTGTCTTCGCTTGCATCTGTTGGTGTGTATGAACTAAAAGAGCTAGATCATCGGCGAAGTCCAAATCATCGAATTGCATCCTACTTGTCCAGTGAATTCCGTGCATCCTCTCAGTTGTGGAGGTCTTCATGATCCAGTCAACCACTGGGAGGAGAAGAAAAGTTGAGAGCAGGCAACCTTGTCTGACTCCGGTCCTAACTGAAAATGCATTTGTCAGTTGTCCTCCATGAACCATTTTGCACTGTGTTCCGTCGTAAGAGTTCCAGATGATGTTGACGAGTTTCTGTGGTACGCCGTAGTGTCGAAGAAGTTTCCATAGTGTTCTCCTGTCAACACTATCAAACGCCTTCACATAATCAATGAAGTTGATGTACAGTGGCGAGTTCCATTCAATTGATTGTTCAACGATGATCCGTAGTGTTGCAATTTGGTCTGTGCACGACCGATCCTTACGGAAACCAGCCTGTTGGTCTCGAAGTTGAGCCTCCACTGAATCTACCATTCTGTTCAACAATACTCTGTTAAAATCTTTCCCTGGTACCGACAGTGGCGTGATCCATCTGTAGTTTTCACATTTGCTCAAATTTCCTTTCTTTGTTATCTTGATAAGATGTCCTTCTTTCCAGTCTGCCGAAACTTGTGCTTCCTCTTAGATCCTCCTGAATAAAACGTGGAGTATCCTTGCTATTAGGTCGATATCTGACTTGAGTGCTTCAGCTGGTATATTGTCAGGTCCTGCTGCTTTCCCACTTTTGATTTGTCTGATGGCCATCTTGATTTCTTCTATCGTTGGTGGAGTGACATCTATCGGGAGATCTGTACGTGCTGCTTTGATGTCCGGTGGTTGGGTTCAGTGGAGCTGGCCTATTTAGGAATTCCCCAAAGTGTTCTACCCACCTATTCTTGTGTTCGTAAATCTCAGTGAGTGTCTTGCCTTCTTTGTTCTTAACCGGTCGCTCTGGTTTACCATGTTTATCTGCCAGTTTCTTCATTGTGTCGTATAGCTGTTTCATATTTCCTTCCCTTGCAGCCTTCTCCGCTGTTGTTGCAAGGCCTTCGATGTATTTCCGTTTGTCGGCTCTGACGCTCTTCTTTACCTGCTTATTTGCTTCTAAGAATTCAGCTTGAGCCTTTATTTTCCCTGCTCTTGTTCGGCTGTCGTTGATTTCTATCTTCTTGTTCCTCCTTTGTTGAATTTTGCTCAATGTCTCAGTGGAGATCCATTCTTTATAATGGTGCTTCTTGCGGCCCAGAACCTCCTGACACGTTGACGTTAGTGCTTCTTTGATTCCTTTCCAGTTATCCTCCATAGTGGTTTCTTCTTCTTTCAGTAGATCTTGTAAGGCTTGGAACCTGTTGTTGAGAGATATTTTGAATTCATTGAGTTTGTCAGTGTCTCGGAGAAAGCCTGTATTGAACCGTTGTACTGCTGCCACTCCAGTTTTCCACTGCTTCTTTAGCTTCAGTTTCATTTTAGAAACCACCAGGTGGTGGTCTGAGGCTATGTCATCTCCTCTCCTGGTTCTTATATCTTCCATTGATCTTCTAAATTCTTTATTGATACACATATGATCGATTTGATTTTCTGTAGTATGATCCGGTGAGGCCCATGTAGCCTTGTGTATGCGTTTGTGGGCGAATATTTTACCACCTATGACCAATTTGTTGAAGGCACATAAGTTTGTAAATCTTTCACCATTGTCATTTCTGTCTCCCAGTCCTTGTCGTCCCATGATTTCTTCATACCAAGTGTTGTCCATTCCGACTTTGGCGTTGAGGTCCCCCATCAGGATTGTCAGATCGTTTCCTCGACACTTTGCTATAAATGATTGTAGTCTTTTATAAAACTGATCTTTGTCTTCGTCGTTGCCATTGTTGGTGGGTGCATAACAATGGATAATATTCATTGTAATCTCTTTCTTCATTGCTTTGAAAGATGCTTTGATGATCCTGGGTCCATGTGGTTCCCATCCCACAAGTGCATTACGTGCCTCCTTGGACAGCATCAGAGCAACTCCCTAGGTGTGTGGAGCATTTTCCTCTTCGTGGCCTGAGTATAGTAGCGTCTCTCCCGAAGCCAATGTTTTCTGTCCAGCTTGAGTCCAATGGGTTTCGCTGATTCCGAGTATTGTCAAGTTGTATCTCTTCAATTCTGCAGCTATTTGATTTGTCTTCCCGCTCTCCCACATTGTTCGAACATTCCATGTACCTATAAAAATATTTGCTCTGGTTGTTAGAAGGGGGGGCATCGGCCTCATGACTTCCGAAGAATTTTGGCTTTCATCATGAGGCGTCATATATCCTTCCACTCCCAGGTCAGAGTTTAAATGGTTTATCTTGTTTAATCTGGTTAGCGTTTTTTTAGTAAGTTTGGGTTTTACGGGATGGGGGTGCTAGTCCCATATCCAACCCTCCTCGTTTACCCGGTCTTGGGACCTGCAGTAACCCTAGTAGGGCTACAGGCGGAGTTAACTTAAATATATAACTAAAGTTAATGCCTATCTTCACTTCAATTCGATTAATAATAATCAGAACACTAGTGATTAACTTTAGGATGTACTTTAAATATTTTGTGAGAAGTCGTGATTGGTGGAGTTCAGACTTGTTTAAAGTGAAAAAGTTATCACCAGTGACATTGATGGATTGTCGCGATATGTCACAAATTGATGGGGGTTGGGAATTCTACCATTGTGATGAAGACGGTTAAGCATTCCATGTAGGGCCCAAAAACTCTAGGTTGATTACCCTGGTGAAATCAGGAGTGAGCACTTCTAATAAGTCCTATAGTAGGATGAAACAGATGTCACGTTCTCCACGGTTTTTAGTAATGCTCAATTAATATCAACCTGTGACGAACGCAAACAACTAAAGAGCCAATATGTATATATTTCGAATCTCTCAACTCAGTAGTATTGATGGTATTTATCTAAAATGAATTTTTCACATGTTTAGTATTGTCAATAAGGTATCATGACTATCATTTCAAATAAACATTACACAGTCTTATAGGACGTAATAAATCCTTTTGTTTGTATATGGAATGAACAACGCTAAGATGAATTCAGTTATTTAGTTACTTTGCTTCATCTACTACTTGTAAGTCATTCGAAGCAAAAACATAATATGCGTACTTTATACCGGAAATAAATGACAATTACTGCAAAAGAATTAATCACTACTCAAACAGCTGAGTATTTCAATATGTTTGTATATTTATGTTGATGTTCAAGTGGAGTGAATTCGATAAGTCTAATTCTGCATCCTGAACAGATTACCTGGATAGTGAGACCGACTATATGTATCAGATGGTAACTACACATTCAAAATATGTATGCGATCAGTAGATTGGTGGAAAAGGTTGTGGGATCATTAAGATTCGAATCTATTCACATTCAGCTGACACGTCAAGAATGTAACGAAACGCACGTCCCGCATTGCGCTTGCTAGCTATGATCCAACATAAATCATCGTTTAAATGAACATATAAGGAAGATCATTGACAAAGTATTTTAACAAAGAAGAAACAATATTATTGGTTGTTTATCATATTTCAAAGTTGGAATAAGAAAACAAAATTTAAATCTCGTTAAGGTCATAGAATAAAAACAAAACACCAGGTAACGAAACCTGTAACTGGGACCACTCTGTTAGTTTGAGAATGATGACTATTTTTAAAATACATAAATTTTGTTTAAACCTTCTTAATAATAGCACACTTGGGGCAAATTTTACAAGTTCTGAGCTGATGAAGTCGTCTAGAATGACTATGGAAGCTCTTCACTCAAACTATCCAGTTTAGTAAAATTAGCTTAAACAAACCCATCCTCCTGAGCTATAAGTTTTTTTACTAACTCAAAACTGTGACATTTGGAATCCATACAACCTATTCTCGTGGTAAATGATTGTAAAGCAGTAACATTGGGCGTTTTTAGAATGAGTTAAATTGATTTCATCATGCATGATCTAATCCTTCTTTATAAGCACAAAATTGTACAAATCACAAGTGATTTTTAAGTGTAATGTTGAATGCAACAAGAGTATAATCGCTTTAATTTTGGTTTCTAACTATTCGTATGATGAACTTCTGATCAAAGGTGTCAGGAAAATGTCAAGGTTATTCATTTGTCTTGATTGTTGCGAATTTTATAAATCCAATTTGTCACCTTGAATTCTTCCATTAAATGAAGCCAAATTATTGTAAAATTATTCTTCTGAAATTAGATTCCCCCCCTTCCACTGATGATTTAGCCTATTGATGTGAATGAGCGCTACACAGCTTTACACTATAATGAAACAATACCTACTTATATATTTCACAATTTATTAGTTCTGTTAAACATACTGAGGTCAAGAACTGTCTTGTTATGTATATTGATTGATAAGATCAATCCAATAGAGAAGTTTCATCTACGATATCTTCTAAAGTAAAGTGCACGCATTTAGATTGATCGCTAATGAACATCTATCAAACAGGTTACATAATGTTACGTGTTTTAAATCTTAAAAGTTTAAACAGAATTAAACATGTAGAAAATGCTTTTTTCATGGCCATTTAGCAAAACTCACTTAACGATTATAGTTTTAAAGTAAAGTAACAAATTTATGACCTAATTATAAATCAAAGTTAAACCGGTAATTAAAGAAATTTTTATTTAATTATCCTCTTGGGACGTTGACAAACATGTACAGACAAATTTAGTAATCAGGGATCGAATTCTTCACGCATTATCTGTTTCTTAAATACTGTGAGTACATTTGGTTGACGAGTGCCACATAAAACGAAACCTGATACCAATATTTCCTACTGAGTTCTTCCAACCAAACTAACAGTTCCACAGTCTGTTAAATAATCACATTCTTTATTTCTCTATCTTACTATGTATTTAGAAAGCACTTCATCAAAATGAATTTCTGGTTCATGACTGATAAAGGATTAGTCATCAATTTGATGTCCGTTTGTTATTTTACGAGGACGATGAGGTTTCGTAGATCAAGTTACAATGTGTCCGTTAGTCTAAATGACTGCTTATCTTATAATGAGCTGTGGTTTATTACAGGTCGTAGTGAGACTGAATATCACATTTGTAAACGATGCGCAAAATATACCTGTGTGAATAGTGAATCAGTTCACCAGAAGGCAACAGTTTCGTCAGTTTCCATTAAGCCTTACTCTGACAAGTGCCTAATACCACAAAATCTAGATCTAGAACTTTCTGCTGACCATTGCAAAGTAATCATTAACCTAAATATGCTAATATGCTACCGTTTAAAATGAAATGGCTAAAGTCTAAATCAATCATTTCAGTTTCTCTATCACATAAAAGCTAATGAAAACATTTTCAAATAGATGAATACTACTTAAATTAATTTCAGTAAACAAAATGATATGAAAACATTTGCTGCACAACACCATTAAAAAAGTAAATTAATTTTAGTAATCGTAGTAAATTAAATTGCATGACCTCAACCCATCCATTCCGCAACCTGACGTCTCACTGCAGTTAATCTGAGTTTGTATAATAATTCCTAAGCTTCAGTGAGCTTTGAAAGTGATTAGAGAATTCATATGTTTTTGGAATCACTATGCAAATTGACTTTAGTTAGTTAATCATACAACAGCTGTTTTGGGATAGTATGCAACTTCCTATAAATAAACGTTTACGTCCAAGGCGAGCGACTGAACCCCCAAACTACATGTTTTGCGATGAACATTTAGCCCTCAGAATAATGTATTGACTTGCAAAGGTTGATATTTATATCTTCAGTCAGTTCGCTAAATTTTTGGAGTGACCTCGTCTATTACTACCACTAGATAACTAACATATCCCTGGCATAACTGAATTCCGCTGTTCACATTAATTAACTAGGACGCTAGGAATTACCTCCTAAGATTAGTAACCAATGAACTGGTACTGAATATTATTAGGTAATTATTGTAGTAACACATGTATATTTATTAAATAAAAGTAAGTTAAAACTGAAGTAGACATAAATATTTGTAATAGTGAAATGGTTCAAATTCTCAGTAGTGTGTAATCTTGAAACGACAAACTGTTATCAAAGTATTTGCACTTAAAGTGATCTCCTTCTACTAATCAGGATAATCAAATTCAATTACTGATTTTATTACTAACTCTACAGTCAAAAAGTAGTATTTTATGTGGAAGTTAAGTAGTTAGTATTGAGTTTAGATTAATTCATATTTGACAATAAATAAATAATCGTCACACCATAAAACAAATTAAAAGAAATAAGAATTCTAACAATGGATGCCTGCAAGTTTATTGGTACAGATGATGAAGCGTTTACCGAGAAACTAGAAAGCTCTGGGTTGGATTCCCTGGGGGGAAATAGTGTGTACACTACTGAGGCATCCCATCCTGAGACGAAACAAGTGTCCACTGTTCTCTGGTGTTCAGTGGTACCAAAGTAACATCAATCTGTAACAAATACAGAAAACTAGGTTTATTTAGTGTCACCACGAAAACATTTCAAATTCATACAAATATGTTAATTAGAACATCGCACGTTTTCAATAGAATCTTCATCAGCCCTCAATTAAGGACCAATCAAGTAAATTCATAAGTCATGTTAACGAATTTTCCTGTTAGAATTTAATGGAATCTTCCATGAATAAAACAAAGATATGGCCATATGAAATGCAAATCCTTGTCGCTGCAGTATAGAGGTGACTTAAGAATGATTTGCATTTATTTGTTTACTTTTTCCTTTAGTTGATTCATACTACTTATTCACTACTTCATTGTTTAAGCTCATCACTCAAACACTACTTACCAGACAGATCTTAGTAGTCAAGTTTTCAGCTTCTTGTGTTGTCGACATAAACAGTTACCAAAATGTGTTTGTTATACTGTATTCGTTTGTAGACAAAATGTAAAAGCTTCTAACATTAGTTACTTACAGCCTTTTAGTAAATTCATATTTTTAAGGCTCACAATTTATTTTAATTTGTAGTATTCATTTTTTTGTAATTGAAGGTTATTTTTAGTAAAAGTAAACGTGTTAAGGGCATAACTATAAAATTGCTGAGTTACCAAGGCATCCAATGCTATGCAATTCTAACTTCATGCAATTCATAAAGTTAAAAGCTCATTACTAACTCCATTTGGTGATGTTTGTTTGATGCTCGACACGGTTGAATTTGGCTAATGATGAAATATTGCCGAAATTTCAGGGATTAACCCTTGAAACTACTCACTAGTAAGTATGTTATTATTATTACCGTTAAGATTTTAGAAATTTCGTCGTTTGTATTCGTCACAAATTAATATCTTTTGGGTACTTCTGAGAACCAAGAACCACTAGACAACTTTCATGTTCTAATATATCGATCCTCACTTGAACTCCAGGAATATATTAAAGTGAGTCACTAGAGAACTAATTAATATAATTGGACTGACGTGGTATTATGGAAACAGGTATTAAATTTAGTTGATTATTGTAAAAATTGACGAATTATGTGATACATGCACACATAGATTTATAATTTTTCTATTGCATGTCAGTACATGTTGACAATTACATAACTCAGTGATCTTCAGAATGTTTCTGAAGCTCTAGTGTGAAGCCGTGACTAGTGGATTACAGACTTGTCAGGAGTTAGACACTTATCATCAATTACAATGGACGAATGTCGCGCGATATATTTATATATATCACGAATTGAGGAAAGTGGGAATTCTACCATTGGATGCGGACCTAGTGATGCAGAGGGTTAGACGCTCACCTTCGACCTTAAGCCTCTCTTGCGGAATCCGGGATGCTCACTGCTGAGTTCCACACTAGAACGAAACAGCTGTTCAGTATTCCCTGATTTTCAATGGAACCCCGCCAACATCAATCTGTGATATATTTAGTCAACTAAATTACCAATATCCACAACAATAATCATCTCAATTGAATTTCTAAAATAGCTTGAAATTATGTTGAAATATATAGGTTGTTATTAGTGAATACAGTCCATTGTTTGAATGCAAGAAAATGTTATTATTTAGCCTATGAATACTTTAAAAATCTTTAGAAAAAAACTGAAAACATATCAAAAATAATATTCTGTGTATTATTTACAATTGCATGGTGACTAAGTGGTCAAAACGTTAAGCATTCATCCAGTAACTTAACTGTTCTGATTTTGACTTCCAGAAGGGAACACAAAAAACACAGTGTTGAAGATCCCTGTAATAAGAAGAAATAAATGACTAATGTAATCTTGGTTTGATTGTCAGTTTAATCATAGTCAAGAATCCGTTTCTAGATAGTAAACTTCAACCCTTAATAAAAAGCTGGCAATCTTACATTAGATTGAGATGGCCTATAGAGGTTCGGTATTAAGTTCGGTTGATTGAATTCGTCACAGGTTGATGTTAGTAGAGTGCCACTGAAAACCAGGGAACGCTAGACAGTTGTTTCGTCCTAGTTTGATGCTCCTCAGCAATTTAAACCATAGATCTTTCCCCAGGGTCCTCAGTTTGGCGAACGGCTAATCTTCTGAACCAATGAGTTGGCATTCGATGGCATAATTCACACTTTCATTATTTCATAGTGCAATACGACGAACATCCATTGTCTCACTGCCGACAAGTGTTATGTAAATGAGAATTCTACCAATAGATGCCAGTTATGTGGTGTAGAGGGTTAGGCGTTTACTAACTTACATCTCCTCGGGTGCAGTCTGGAGTACACACTTTTAAGGAGTCTCATACTTGGACTCAACATCTCTCTAGTGTACGCTGGTTTTCAATGGTACCCTATCAATATCAATCTATGACGAATTCAGCTAGTTAATCATAAGTCATAATTAATGAATACTAATTAATAGATGTATATTACAATCATTCAAATGGTTACTGTATTATTAACATAATCTATACGTGATATAAATTCTATAGATAAATTGAATTATATACCAATCATAAGCACATATTTTACTGACATATTGTGTTGACAATGTGAAGGTCATTGTTTGTTCTCGCTCACTTTAGTATAAATGTCAACTGGAAACAATATAACCGATACACATACCGAAATACTTGTGAACAATAACATTTTGAGTAGAGGGAGAACATGTTGAAAATTAGTCATCTATTAAAATTGTAAGTTGATGATATTTATTCTAATATACAAATTATCTATATCTTTTCTAGTATCACTGGACGAAATAAACATACATTATTGTTGTTGTTTAATCAAACAAATAAACTATATACTAGTTCAATATTGAATAAACTTGCTAGAAATCGTACTGAATTAAATGATGCTAAAAAAGTTATTATTAAATTGGGTAGTGCTGTAGTAACAAAACCAGATTTAAGTGGATTAGCACTTGGACGATTAGCTGCTATTGTAGAACAGATAGCTGAACTTTGTCATCAGGTAATTCAATTCTAATGATTATACAATTATGTTTATGTAAGAGATAAGTTAATTTACAAGTTCTGATTATGTCAGCATTAAATAGAGGTATACAGTTGGATTATTAGAGGAAGGGTGTGTGTGTGTGGGGGGGTTAGATAGGTAGAGAATTAAGACATTACAGGAGGTCATTTATTCTTTTAATGTATACAAATGAAGTAAGTAAATGAATTTAGGTAGAATCAAGTATTCGCTAATGTACTTAACTAGTTTTATATTCACAAATTGTCTATTATATTGTTTGTAAAAGTTCCTACTTTCATTTTGATCATAAATAGGATTAAACAGATTAATGGGACACATAAGCATTGGAATGAAGGTATATCCAATTGACAGTGTCCTAGGTTACACTTTCATACACAACTCAAATGAGTTGTATCCAGTATATTAACCGAATTTATTTGCTTTCGATACGTTGGTAAGTACTACGTATTCGAATGTGATTTTCATATTATTCACTGTATTCACATTAGTTTATATTTTCATCCAATATGTCAAGCTGTGTAACAAAAAGACTTTATTGAAGTTAGTTCTTAATAATTCCCCAAGATTATACACGTACTCACTTTATGAATGGTAAAGTGTTTGAAAATGTTGAGTAACGCGTATTTAGTGAACAGAAGAAACTGTACTGCTATTCATTGTTTATGTTTGGTAATATTCAGCAATTCTAAAAATCGTCACCAATGCCTATTTTAATTAGACTGATATTGTAGGATTATCAGTTAAACCATATAATTTTCAGATTGGTTCATTACTTAAATTATACATATATAACTGAGCTAAAGGAACCCTTCATCTGTTTTACTTTGATCTGAATTTTATATTGTTCATCAACTTGTATTAGATAAATTTCAAAGTTCAGGAAGGACTCCACAACACGTAATCATAAATTCGCTTATGTTTATTAAACCTATTTACTTAAACATAATTTGTTGAAAAATTTTCTCTTCTCAACAATATCATTCATTCATGTATGGTAAATCGGAGTTTATACTTGCATTCTAATTTAGGATAGTCTCTAATAACCCAGAATGTTGAATTAAAGTAGCATTGTAGAGATAGTAATTAAGTTTAGTTACTTTTATTCATCACAGATTGATGTTGATTAGGTACTAGTAATCATCATACTGTATCACAAGTTAGTGGAAGTGACAATTCTATCATTGGACGCCATCCAACCAAATCGTACTGAGAGCCAAGCGTACTTGATGAGACCTGTAAACCGTAGATTTACTGTTTGTCGAAATCGTTGGCTAGTACCCAACAGACATCAATCCGTGACGAATACAAACTATTATACCTAAAGTTCCATTGTATGATTCAACATATCAATCAGTAGTAATGAAAGTTAGTTTGAAATATATACTACTAAAGAGTATATCCTGTATTTTGTCAAAACTATTTAAAAGTACCAATTATTAAGAAAAGTTTATGTAATAAACCTGTTTGTTCATTATTTACAAAGAAACTTGTTCTCAACAACTCATAGAAAGTTAGATATCATTCCAATGAATGTAAATACAAAACGATGACATAATTCACGATTCTTCTTATTGTATTGTAAATTCTATTTCATGAACAGTGTAATTTCAAAGTTAAATTTAATACAGTGTCTGTTGAATATATATTGAGATAGATAGTTGCTTCGTCTATCTCACCATATATGACTCGAATGTATTTTTACATTTCCATTTAAAATAACATAGAAACTAGAAATAAGTTTATAGTGAACTGAATAATACTCTCATTCACTGTTTAGTGCCCAGGAAATTGTCAAATATTACAACAATATTCATCTTGTTGGCATTATCTCTTCGTTTTCATATCAGATAAATCTTGAGTGTTTTTTATGACTGCATGTTGATTATGACTGCTTGATAATGAACTGATATTGGCTAAATTAGTTATATTGATTATTCAGCAGATGTTGAATGAAATAAAGTACCTTTTTCTATTTTACATCTAACTAACATCATCAGTGTCAATAAAACAACAGCAATATATGATTTTAATATGCATAATGCTAATTTCAGTCAACTCATAGAAGCTCAATTTGAGTTACTAGGGTGCAAAATCAACCACAATAATCACGGGAAGATTGAGTAGCTGTAGGTAATTGTCTAGTGACCCACTGATTTTACTTAAATCATCATCAGTACTCGAAGTTAATACTGAGAAAATTCTACAGTGAAGTCAAAATACTCAATTAATAGTAGAAATCTCATGAGTTAGCATAATTCCACTGTCAATAATACTGGTTTCCTAAGCAACTGGAGTTAGTCTTTAAATATCATAATTGAATTATTCGACTCTCATTAGCCATATGTTTCTGATGTCTTATGAAAATTCTTGTTCCTGTTTAGAAATTCAAAGACACTTTACTCACTATCATAACACACGGAATAGTAATGTAATCTGGAACTTGAATTCATTCTGTTGTTGTAATAAATGTTGTGAAATACATGGATAACACTCATTTTTCTGAAGAAGTCATGGTAATTGACATCATTCACTTGAATAATAAAATCTGACTACGAAATCTTTTATGCGAATACTATATTACGTCATTAAATTGAACAAAGTTTTTGCAAGTCAGTTTAGGCCTGATTGATATGAATAACATTTTGAAAAAGCTTGAGAACAATGCCTTAATCATGTGTGTTGTTTTCTTAAAATTTCATGTACAACACCTTAATTAGTACTAACTACTAGAACCGTTAAGTTTGTATATCCACACCGTTGAATATTGACTATTCAATAACTTGTAAACAAATGTAAACTATTATTGGCGCTGAATTCAATATACTTAAAGTATGATTATAAAATATTCAATCAGAAATGACATTTATGAAACAAAACACCTATTTTTAACTCTAGTACTAAACCAACGACAAGTTTTATTTTATGAATAACATGTATAATACATGTAACTGACAATCAAATATGATGATGTTCTCTTCAATGGTGCATATATATACATGTAAACTAAACTTTAGAATATTGAACAAGTTCTCTATGGCTATTGATAATAAACTAGTTAATTATTACCTAGGTTATACCCGACCGTAGCTGTTACCTTGACATGGTGGTCGGGCTTGCCTATCGTCATGACCCAACCGAGCTATATTGGCTGGAGCGCTTGTTCCTCTAGGTCCTACCATGTCCTACCTAGGTCATAAGCAACGTTTGCTGTATTCACTATGTTTATACCTGTGAGATTACACAATTTTCTAGTCAGTACTGAATAGAATACAAGCACTAATGTTGCTTATTGGTTCACAAGTTATTAACTAGATGTGTTCAAATGGAGAATGCTACGCTTCTCAGCTACATTCAATTATTGTTTAACTGTTGTATATTATAGTGTTATTTCTATTAAATATTCCATTTCATCTCAATTTCACTGTAATTGCATTTTTCATGTGAGATGTTCCATACTGTTATCTGTCGTGAAATGAAATAATTAGCAATATGTTGAACTTCAGAATGCAATATTAAAACATCAGAATATCCTAAACATTTAAAACACTATGGATAACCTTAGCCTTAGTAATCAGTTGTACTGTTTGCATAATATTTGCAATTGTCTTACAAAGCATAATGAATAGTCATTTACACGTAATGCAATTAATTATGTCACTTTAGTGAAAAGTATAAACAAACATATTTGTATGTATTTGTTTACCTGTACCAATCAGTAGTATCTGTGCATGTTATTTGGAGTAAGGTGGGGTGGGTAACTTGGTGACTAGAACCCAATACATTTGAATTTATTTACATTTCAGTAATTTGTTCATTATCCATAAACAAATCATTAGTTCATTAGTGTTTCTTTTTTGTACAAAATGTTTATACTTCATATATACACATCGATGTATATTAAATAAATAAAAATTAGCATATCAACATACATACAGTTACTAATGTAGTTTGCATTAGTTCAATAGCCTACTTATATGCCATACACGTTATAAACACAACATATTCATCTGTATATCCTACATTATGGTAATGTTCTAAATGTACCTTATACACCTTGGCTCATTTTTAATAAAAGTATTAAGATAATAAAATTTTGATTAATTACTGATTAAGTTGAATTTATAAAGCATTAATGAAAAAATTATTGAATCAATAATTGTTTGAGTTAGATTATGACTAGCAAATAGAATCCAGGAAGCGTGTTTCATCCATTTGAGGCTCGTCAGTTAGGTGTGCTTGCATCCTAGTGATATTATTCATGCCAGAATTCGAACTCAGCTTGTTTTGTGTCAAACGCCAGTGAGTTCACCAGCTGGTATGAACATCAACATTGGAATGTAAGTAAATCCAGCCGATGAGTTTCAAATACGAAGAAACGTACGTCATGGATTTCGCTTGTCAGTCACAATCCAACTCAAAAAAATACATATTTACTACCGGTATATCACGGCAATTCGCTTAAAATGCACATATGGCAACAGAGACTAACCAGTTTCAGTTCATCATAAATCAACGGGAAGATCCAAATACATTCGTATTGAATTAATAAGATTATTTCATCAAGTTAAATGATGTGTATATTTGATGATAACATTCACAATATCAAGTGTACACAATTTGTAAAGTTGAACAAACTATAAAGAATAAGATTTACAGAATTGAATAAATTTATCACTTCATTATTTGATCTTATCACTAACAGCAGACAGTCTAAAGTTGCTATGAGTTACATAGAATTAAATGTTTGATATGCTTTATCTATTGAGAGTGGGATCACTATTCTGAATAGAAGTTATTGTAATTAGAATAGCAATACATGATATACTTGTAATTTGACCTGCATTCATGAGTAGAGCAGAGTAGATTCATGTAGATACAGTTAATAAACGGGGTGGGATAGGATAGGATGGGATAACATAAAGTTAAAGAAGGAGATTGTTACATAATTGTAGAATAATCAAAACAGATGGTTACATAATTATTCAACAAATTGTGAACTAAAGATAGATCATGTAAATATATATCAGATAAATGTCTGCTGTCATTTGATGTTTGTTCATCATGTATGAGTATACCGTCAGAAGAAGAAGTTAACACAATTCTTTGACAAACTGGTTTACTCCCATTACTTCAAAATGATTTAGGAAATCTACTGTCATTCTGTACAAACAGAATACAATTCAAATTCAATAACCAGATGTACAAACAAACCAACAGAGTGTCTATATGCTGATCACTTGAGCCTATATTTGTAGATATCTTTATTGCTAACCTGATGAAAATGAAAATGAAATCTAACATGGAGACTACAACATAGTATTCTTGGTGTATATCGATGATATTTCGATTATATCTAACGATATAAGTCACCCTCTTTACTTATTTTATCACATTTATTGTGCTCATGAAAACATCCAGTTTACATGGTGATCAACTCAGTTGTTTAGGCTAGAAACAGAATGGATGAAACAGTACTCAAATTATAACAGCTTTTGTCGTGATGGTCACTACCTTTGTCAAGTAAAAACTCTCCTTAATGGAGTCAAATTGTTATGTTCAAATGATAAAATTGATGAAAAACCAGCAATAATTAAAAACTACCTTACAGATAATGAATTTCTGAAAAAATTTATCAAGAAATGCCGAGTGACATATCCTAAAAATGATGAACATCCAAATGTGAAGAAGCGTAGACTTCGTGCATCATTAGAATGTATTTAAATCTTCCTGTTGATTTGTCATAGACTAAAACTAGTCACTCTCTGTTGCCATATATGCATCCTGAGTGGACTGCCTCATTATCGCGATAATTTACAAGTATTGTTCGAGTTGGATCTAGGCTAACAAACGGAATCCAGGACACGCGTTTCGTTCCACATAAGACTTATCAGCTGGATGCGGTGAACGCAATGGCGTTTGGCCCGAAATGAACCCAGTTAGAATTCAAATGCTAACATCGAGATTGGGATGAGTGTACAATTAGCTGAAAATTCCTAAATGGGCAAAATGCGCATCATGTATTATGCTTGCCAGTCATAAGCCAACTCAAATAATTCAAAGGAGATGTAATCTCAAAAAACATTTTTGAAAGAATCATGGCTGCACAGTGGTCTTCATATGTTCTGTAGTTCTTCCATGTGATGCATTCCACATTGAAGCAAAGTAATTCGCTAATGAACCAACAACTCTAATCTTAGTATCTAAAAGGGCTGTGTAACATCCTAATTCATATTGCGATTAGAAAAATTTACATTATACTTCGCTTCGCATGCTGTTTCATACGTTTTTTTTCTATTTGTTTGCATTATGAAACGTTAACTCTGAGTGATGAAATACTTACAAATGTCGTAATGGTCTTTGAAATTCTCTTTGCAAAAACAACAATAAAAGTGATACCATATCTACTGTCATCATACTGATGAATTTCGTTTATAATTTGTAGTGATCAATTCTGTTGCTGGTAAAGTTGTTCTTGTTCATACACAGTTTGGCTTGATTGGTTTAATGTTTATTTCTAAATACGTCAAGGGTATTAAAGTGAACCATTGTTTTCAAAATATTCTCCTTCAAGATCTACATTTATAAATACGTTAATATGAATTTACAATTATATTATGTAATAGGGTAGGTAGTAATTATGTAATCAACATTGTAAATGTGTATGCCAAAGTTATGGAATGAAATGAGTAAATTACATGTCAATCGCTTCTTTAAATAATAAAGGTGATTGTAGACAACAACTAAAGTTTATATACCAATACACTAGAAAGGTTAATTAATCTAACAAGAATAAGAGTATATATCATGTTAAATGATGATGTAATTTAATCAATGAGGTCAATGTTCTGCTTAAAATAGTGTTAACACACAGTAATAAGATGAGAATATTAAATATGCTAATCGATTTATGCTGGAACTAACTTGAATACTGTCTACATCACCTAACCGATTTCATCCAGTAATCTACTATTTAACAGTCTTACACATGTTATTCAGTCATTTACCTATAACCCTACATTGTTAATTGTATCTATAGGATTCGATAAATATTAATTACTTGACATAAGAGTTTAGTTAACCTTTGTTTAAGTCTTTCTTAATTATCCATTTCTACCTTATGTTTATTACGTTGAATATGCTTGACACTACTAGGGTCGTCAATGCCTTCTTGTCACTAGTGGAGCGATAGCATTAGGACGACATCATCTTGAAACAGATGAAAAGAAAAGCAGTCGGGGAGCTCGTGCAGCTATTGGTATGGCAGAAATGGTTACTTTATATGATCATTTATTTGAACAGTGTGATCTTCGAACAGCTGCAGTAAGTTTTGTTATTTACATGCGTACGTTTCATATGAATTTACACAACCAATAATGGTGACACTTGTGCCTAAATAAAACCATGACGTAATCTAATTTTGCTGATTCGGGTTTGTATATTTTTGCCATGAATGTTCAGATTAGAATGCTGATAAATAATTGTTTCCATACGGTGCTCTTAAGCTGATGTTATAAAAACTACTTTATTACATTTTAGAATGACAGAAAGCAGTGGAATCGAAGAACAGGATATTATTCTAGGTACATCATAGGAATGAGTCCTAAATATCGTCAAATCTATGGTCCGGATTCGAATATATTCGAGATTAATAGTTAGGAACTAATCGTTATTTTAAGTTTGGGATGGATGAAATATGGCGTAAAAGTGTTGATACTTAGGCTTTAGTTAGAAAGCCTAACCAGTAAAGTTCAACAATGTTGGGTAGTGGATACCCATCAATGGCAGTCAATGTAGTCTTACAGTATATTATGAATTGATCAAAGTTAGAAATACCAACCATCGGATATTAGCTCTAGGTCTGAAGGTTAAGTGTTATATGCTGAGCCTGAGGGTGTAGGCTCTATCCTGAATAGAAAGATAAGTTGGTATTTTTGAATAATCACATTATTAAAGTAAAGACAGAAATCTAATGTTTCCTGTTCTTCAGCATTTTTCAATCTACGTCACTTTGTGATACCAAGTTCAAAATTTGATTATCTATTTATTTTTCCAGATGTTACTTACACCTGTCGATTTTGACGATGATCACCGACGTGCATATTGGCGTACAGCACTTCAAGATCTATTAAATCAAGGTGTTGTGCCAATAATCAATACAAATGATGCAGTTGCTTGGAGTAAAGAAAATCCTGCTGGAGCATCATGCACAGTAAGTTATATTTAGTATAGTGAAATATAAAATGAACTAAGTAAGGAAATCCAGACTATGAACTTCAACTTTGTTGTCTAAATAACGTCACATTTAAATCATTAGAGTAATTTAATCTGAAATCATTTTTATATTGATAGCCATTAAATGACTATTGAAAACGAAAAAACACTGGATTGTTCTCTATTATCAATGTAGAGCACCCCAACAGAGTGCATCATCGATCGTTATAGGGATTAAATCACATACGGCATCAAGTCATGCTACTTTTATATGAGTATATTGTACTACCTGACTGCTTAAACCAAAGTAGATGGAATGACTTTTCAAATGATAACTTATTACTTTATAATCAAGTGCATTAGTCACAAGCCACAAACCTAGATTTCAATAGAACTTACAATATTCATTGGAGAGAATAGGAGAAAGTGTTATACTGGGTACCTGGCAACTTTGCAACATACTAGAATGTGACATATGTATTCCATCAAATTCTTGGATCCTAAACGTAAGTCTATGTGCACCTATTAGGATAGCGTTTCAAGCTGTAAAGTATGCTATTTCGGTTACAAAGGTTGAAACCTCTAGAATGTACTTTTATTCATCACAAAAAGAATACATCATACTATCTGGTATTAATTCGTACTGAGTACTTGTTTTAACTTCAAATAATGAAATGCTTTAGGTGCTTTGATTATATGAGTTGTAACATGTTGTCAATTTAATAGATGATATTGTGACACTGTAGTCATGATTAGAAACAACTGGTTCCCGATTAAACTGTTTGAGTTTGTTTTGCTGACCAAGTGATCTGGGCTAAATCTTGCGAAAGCCAGTGAGTTCATAATGCTGGGGCATTCCAAACCAGCTTAAAACAAAATATGTAGTGCTACCCGCTTTTCCAAACATCTTCAGCTGACGTTGGGTTGGAGTGCATAGTAACTTCAAATTTAAAAAACATAACAAACCTCGGTTTTAATGCTAATTATTGATATATACAGATAGAATCCAACTTGATTCTATTTTTGGCTTAGATGATGGGTTTATTACTACACCCGTTGTATCACAGGCGAATAAATTAAGAATAGATAGATTCACCATTTAGTTCCCGGCTAAGTACAACCATCTAGCACCAAAACATAGTATTCGAATAGTCGAGTCACATAGAACAATAGACATATCAAAATTTCACTGATAGAACTCTTGATTAATAAGAATAAGACAATCATGATATTGATCACTAAGCATTTATCCAATAATGTTTTATGCCATTTTTTATGCCATAATGCACAAAGTACCATCACTTATTACGACAAGTTAAACTATTAAATTATGCAATTTATGTTTCTAACCATTTTTATCTTACATCAGGATACAGTTATGGCTCTCCCAGTTCGTGATAATGACAGTTTGGCTGCACGTCTAGCATGTGAATTAAAATCAGATCTGCTTCTTTTAATATCCGATGTTGATGGACTATACACAGCTCCACCTGGAAGTCCTGGTGCACGATTTATAGCAGAATATGAAGTAACAAAAAAACCCGAATATGATATACTCTCACCATCAGTTAATGGTGAATTAGTAAGTTTTGGCGAAGCATCTTCCGTTGGTACTGGTGGTATGCAGAGTAAAATTGCATCAGCTATTTGGACTGTTCGACAAGTGAGATAATCATTTCATATGTCTTTTAATGAATTTAAACACATTAAATTTGATTTGTAAGATAAGTAAATACGATGTAACATTTCAAGCACTTAATCATCTAAATAATGTATAGACATTTCCATTGTAACAAACGTAGTATTGATTCAATGAATCCCATCTAGATTAGTGAGACACAATTCGGTTGATTACTATACAAACAGAGTATATTATGTACAAAGATGATCTTATTAGAACGTCTCAACCATATATTTCATTAAGATATATTAACTGTAAATCCATTGTAGATGGTGATTATTTTGAATACAATCATTCTCACACTAACGGAATAATACAAACTTCACCGTTGTCTTTGCCTATTCTTTTATCTTGTAGTCAAAATGTTCATCAGGGTATTAACTTTACTAGTCGACTTTCCAAAAAGATTCAATCAATTTATTAAATTATAAGTAATCATTATAAATGGATCCTTCATGAAAGCGATAAATTATTACAGCCATTTTTAAATCTATATAACAATTGTATTGATAGGTTCAAGGGATTTGAAGCCAATACGAATGATCATCTATAGTTTTATGAAAACAAAGGTGAACAAATATAATAGTTAGAAATGTTACCAATGAACTATTTGCTCGTCTACAAAACCCCCCTCTCATATTCGTAGATATCTTCTATAATTGAGTAATGTTATTACATAAGTTGGATTGTGACTGGCAAGTGGAATCCAGGAAGCGCGTTTCATCCTATTTGGGACTCATCGGCTGGATGTACCTGCATCCCAATGTTGATGTTCACACTGGGATTCGAACTCAGTCCGTTTCGTATCGAACGCCACCGCGTTCACCACTAGACTACTGAGTGGCAATTCGCTCAGGATGCACAATATAACAACAATGACTGACCAGCTTCAGTCTATAACAAATCAACGGGAATATACAAGTTTATCTTAATGAGTTATGTTAGTTTAGATTTTGTAATGATTCTTAAACATATAAAACTTTGTAATACTTTATAATTTAATTTATTAATCAACTACAGGGAACTTCAGTAGTTATAATCAGAGGTAGTAGATTTAATTGTATTACGGATGTATTACATGGAATGGATGTTGGTACATTTTTTACATTAGAAGAGAAAAATGAAACAGATAATCAACTTAATACTCATGAAGAAGCAATTAGACAAGTTGCTGTAAAAGGTAACTTTTATTGTATTGAATTCAATTTGAATATTATAATGATATAGATGAATTAAACGATCACATTTAAAGGATGATAATGAATACGCATTACTTTTAGTTATTGTTCCAGGGCTATTGGTTTATTGAATTTAGTTATGTATAAGTTTGATGAGACCGTAAGAGAGATATGTGTGCTGTATCTATCACTTTCATGTCATTTCATAACCTTGAACTGTCTTGACAACTAAACATACTGACATTATTAGCTTTTCTGCGGAACCAGTGTCGAATCAAATTAATTGAAGAATATGTTATCTAGCAATACGATTCATTAAGTAATGATGTCCGATTATATTTGAAAACACAATACATCCAAATCTCACACAGATTTTTTTCGGTATTGTGTTCACTAAAGAAGCCGGAAATCATCATTTTGCATTTGCATTTCTCTGATGCATTAAGTAAGTAAAATAAAACATTCTAGATCATTCTACATTCAAGTAGTTCGTGATGAAATTTAACTTCTTAATGAAGTTGTTTAATATATAATACTGATAATATACAGTACTCATCTACGTATGGATAGCCTAAGTGGATGCAAGTGTACATTAAATGACCTGAATTGATGTAAATATTTATGAATACCCAAATATTAACACAAAAACCTATTAGCATGGAGAATCATTTTATACGACCAACAAAAAAAAGCTGCAGTTATCTACAACTTTTCATACGTTTATTGAACTGAGTGTTTCATACTTGATCATAGTCTTCATTAAGGACTTCATTTCAAGCTATAATTACTTAACGGATACATCGGGATACTCTACACTGAACTTGTCATTAGCAAATATTTGGTTATAACGTTACTCGCGTGAAATATATGCTTTGATATGAATTACACTTTAATAGTAATAAAAAAAAGCCACTTTATGCCGTTGCACAATAAAGAAAGAAAGACAATTCAGCAAAGAAAATTATTTATAACGATCTCATTTACTATAGCTGTTTATATGGTCATTTTACCAGATATTTATCTGTTGAAAGATAGAATGGGATTGCGCAATAAATTATTTTAAAGTTTAAGATATCAATTTTTATACCACGAATTGATCTGAATCAGACAATCAGTGATCACCTGGAAGCACTGGACAGCTGTTTCATCTTAGTATGGGACTCCTCAGCAGTTCCCTTCCACCACCCAATCAGGGGTCGAACCAAAGACCCTCCAGGTCCGCGGCGAATGCTTTACCATTGGACCAATGAGTCTGCTCCTAACGGTTGATAATTCCAATTCAGTCAACCTCCATGCTATCGGTGGGTTACTATCACAAATTGACTGAATTGGAAATATCAACCGTTAGGAGCCGACTCAGTGGTCCAATGGTAAAGCATTCGCCACGGAGCTAAAAGGTCCTGGGTTCGATCCCTGATTGGGTCGTGGATGCGCACTGCTGAGTCGTCCCATACTAGGACGAAACAGCTGTTCAGTGCTTCCAGGTGATCAATGGTTGTCTGATTCAGATCAATTCATGATATAAAAATCGACATTAAAAAAATAAAATATCACTAGAATCTGTCTAATCATTGTGATTTAATGATAAAGATAATTGAGGTCACTTATTCATTAGTAACTGGAATCATGATGTAATTGCCATGATTAATTATCATGATCTATATGTCAATTGAATCAGTTCACTTACTGTAGATGGTAGAAAATAAGAGTTTAATAGTTTATTGTTTCATAAACAAGTCCTTCTAAAGCAATATATGTAAAATTTACATTTTAGGTTTATTGAATCAAGATGATAAGAATATGTATTTATGCAGAGTAAAATGAATTCATTTCACTTTGTTGGTTCCTCATCAGCTGCTACATATAACCTAGAATGATACTCTTTTACAAAATTAACATACTCATGATGGAAATCAAAATTATATAAACATGTTAAATATGTTAACATAACTGAAATGTTAAAGAAAATGCTGTGACTATATCTATCTGACACAAAAGAAAGTACCAGAGGGTAAAATAGAGATTAGAGTTCGAATGATTACACAATGAGAAGCGGTTGGAAGTTATTCAGAATAATATGAATTAAGCTCAGTTATTAAACTTAAAATGACCTAATTCAATACATAAATTGGTATTTCCAATTCAATGGTCCAATGGTAAAGCGTTCGCTGCGTAGCCAGGGGGTCCTGGGTTCGATCCCCGATGGGGTCGTGGATACACACTGCTGAGGAGTCCCATACTAGGACGAAGCAGCTGTCCAGTGTTTCCAGGTGATCAATGGTTGTCTGATTCAGATCAATTCGTGATATCGAAATTGACAATTAACTATCTCTACAAACCCGTAATTGTAATATAAGTTGAACTTAACCATCTAAAAACAGTAATGCAACGAAAAATGTTAAATCTGATCTAAAAAGAAATAGAAGGTAAAATTGATGTAATACATCAACTTTGACGAAAGAATAATAACAATGAAATTAATGATACCAAAATTTAGGTTACCAGGGTAAACAAAGGCTAAGAACAGTTTATTTTTGGATATATAAGTTTGGTTTTAATCGTTTAATGGCAATCACTTCAGCATATTTTAAAACATTTGAAGCTTTTGTCTACTGAACAATTTGAATGATTCATTGATATGAATCTGGTGTCCTATACCACTCAAATGTCTAGCGATTGCATTGTTAAATGTTTTTATTTCGGTGAATCATAGATTTTTGGGAACATGTTCATTAAAACGTAAGTAAGCCCTTCTTTCTATTATGCCGATGTAACTGCTTCTGCAGGTACAAGTAGATTTATACAAACAGTTAGCGATAACATAAGAAGGATACCTGTCGATTTTCGATTGTTTCAGTGAACATGTTTTTATGTACGGGATAACCAGTTTTGCAGCATAATAAGCTTCAACAATATTACCACCTTCAATTACAATAATCAACTCACTAGGGATAAATGTAAGGATGCTCCTGAAGCTCTAGTGGGAATTTGTGAATCGTGGAGTTCAGACTTGTTGGGAGTGAGGCATTTATTACCAGTGATAATGGATGATCGTTGCATGAATTGGTGAAAGTATGAATCCTACCACTGAATACTGTCCCAGTGGTGCAGAAAAAAAGGTATTTGGCAACCTGAAGTCCAAGGGGCATAATCTGGCTGTCACTGCTGAGTTCCACATTAGGATGAGACTGTGTTTAATGCTCCATGGTATTCAGTGGTACCCTATCAATCTGTGACGTATCTAATCAAATTTTGTGTTTACTTTATAGATCAGTCAATTTCAGGGCACTCAATTTAAAAGGTACATTTTGATATTTAAACTTTTAGGAAATATTGTATTCAAAGGTTAAAAAAGGTGGAATTCGTTAACTGAATGTTAGTAGTTAGGTAGATTTGGTGATTCTCACTGTTATTTTAAATGTTGTCAAGTGGAAAACTAACCGTAAACATCTACTTTCTGAAATTGTCAGTTTCTTATAATCTATGTAGAGTATGGAACAAATATGTGCTAGCTCATTTCACTATGGTGTATCAGTAAAGTGAAAAGAAATTAAGAAAAGTATTGACAAAGGATAAAAACATGGCGCTGAGAATATAATTCATGAAAACTAGAGGAAAGTTCAAAAGTTAAGATCTGAATGAAGATAATGAGTGGATGTTTCCGCGTCAATGTGAGCCATATCAAACAAAGTCATTCAACTTCTAAAACCACTGACTTTGATCAACTCAATGACTTAGTAAATTACTTATTTTTATGATTGCATTACGATCCAGTGAAACATTGAATAAAGCTGAATAACTTACTAAGGTATGCAGCTCCAAATTTGATAAGAATCTTATTACATTAAACTTTAGATGTTGATTTGATAGTGCAACAACATCTATTCAGTGAAATAAAATAAAACTTTAAGATCCATAATAAAACTATTTAGGATTAAGTTGAGATAAAAGTGGCTATGGAGAGTTAGGTATTTAATTTGATGTTTGTATTTGTCACCGATTTATCTTGGTTAAGTACCAGTGAAAACCATTAAACACCGGACAAATGTTACGTCATAATAGGAGGCTTCTGAGCAGTTCACGTCCTCGATCATAACAGGAAATCTAGTTCAGGGCTTTCAGATTGAGCACAATTAACAAATAAAATACTGATTTTCACAAAACCACCTCAATTCAGCTGCAATAAAATGACGTTGTGAATGATGAATTTATGATAGGCTAAAAAAGAAACGGTTAACTCACGTTTTATCGACTGTTCATTGAGCTAAATTACCAAATATTTAGAGTGAGATTTCTACCATTAAACGCCGACCAACTGGAACTGGTAGCTAAACGTCTGTGACTAACCATGAAGGTCCTCAATTCGACTCCCTAGCTTTCTTTGCTACTCATTCAAGATCAGTATGTAATAAATGCACACATTATATTGTAGGTCAACATTAGACTCAAAGAAAATCATCAAACTTTGAATATTAATTCTCTCAATGATCTACTGTGTGCTGAATAAATCATTCCCATAGGGAATTGTGGCTTATTGTAATTGATAATTTATATTAATCTACATTGCCTATGAGTAACATAGAATTAAATGAATATTACTAAACTGTTAGTTGTTTACCTTTTTTGTTATTCTTCATAAATTAGCTCGAGAGGCTAGTGTACAATTGAATTCCTCTACAGGTGAGGCTAGAGCAAAAGCAATTGAATATTTGGCTGATAAACTTTTAAAACATGAAGATGAAATTATTTCTGAAAATGAAGTTGATATAAAAGAAGCTGAGACTGCGGGTAAGTTCGTTTGATAAACTTTCAGTTAAAAATATTAATGAATATGTTTTTTTTCTTCATACATCACAGATTGATCTCGGTTGAGCATCTTTGAAAACTAGAGAACAAAAGATGAACCTTTTGTCGCAGTATGGAACATCTCGATATTATGCACATTGAACCTTGTCTATTAATCGAATTTAGGATCATTAGACCACGTGATGATCACTTGAATATCATGATCACTAGGCTAAATATGGATATAAAATGAAACCTGATAAAATTAGGTAGTTCATATATGAACTGTAACTGGAATCTGATATATTCAGCTTTATTTTAAAAAATAAAAGTTATAAGAATAGATTGCTTTTCATGTGAAACAATTGATTAACCTTCCGAAAAACCAGTTTCAAAGAAATCATGAGCTGTATAAATTTGATATCACGAAAGTAGTTTGATTTAGGCAATGAATGACGACTAGTACTGGGCGTTTACCCACCGATAGCTGCGAATGAGGTCACCAAAATATGTTGCAAATTAGATGTTCAATGCTTCCTGGTCGATGACTTATTTAGTTGAATTCATGATATCAAATTAGCGTTATACAATCGCCACAACACCAAATTACAAAAAACTGTTTCCATGAAGAAGCAAAGAACGATACTTAAGGAAATACGTTTTATAAAGGATACATAACTTTATAATGATGTATTCATTCATAGATTAAATCGTCCAGAATGACGATGCGAATTATTAAATTACACCATCCAGGTTAGAGAACTCAGTAAAACCAAAACAGATCTTGTGTTTCCAGCTACAAGTAACAAATGTAGAACATATTAGGATAAATGTAAGGATGTTATGAAATGTAAAGTTTTAAAGTAGACTGATAACTGAGGCGAATGATTATAACGCTGCCCTGAAGTGGATGATTTAAAGTAGAATTTAGAATTATCAAAGTGGATCACCGTCACTTATTTCAGTTTTATCCTTTTCGTTGCTTTTTTTAATGATGTGTTCCCGACACTTTTTGGCACTTTTCAAGCTAAACATTTATACTATTGAATATTGAAGTATTTATTACACTGACTAAGTAATCAAAGTAAACATATTTTGTAATTTAACTATAATAAAGGTATTTCATCTATCCTACTGGCTAGACTACAATTAAGTCACTCCAAAATAAAAACACTTAGTGAAGGACTTAGACAGATTGCTGCTGAATCACGTAGACGTCATGGTCATGTTGGTTGTGTACTTACTCGTACTAAATTGGCAGATAATTTAATTCTAGAAAAAATTACTGCACCTGTCGGTGTATTGTTGGTGATATTTGAGTCGAGACCAGATTGTTTACCTCAGGTAACTTGCAATTATATTTTGTTGTATTGAATATGTTAAGGGAAACGTTGTTCATGAAAATTTTAGAATCTTGAGTATACAGTTTTAACGATTACTTACCATATGCATTCTACCAAACCTAACGAACAGATATAAATGACAAGTTTGCAGAAAAATATACGCCATCTATTACACTTGATTCAGATTTTAATATTGTGAGTTGGCAATGGATGCTCAGTACCCTTCATTCTGAATACACATTTTTAATAAAATTTATTAAAATCTTGGTGATCATCACATATAATGGAGTGGTATGAAGCATCCCATATGTTCTTAACTGGATTAGAAAATTGATTTTCATCTTCAATTCCACACCAGAAAACATCTTTTAGAGGATTATATCAGGTTCACTATTTGAAATGTATGTATGTATGTATGTACAATCAACATAGAACCTGGCACATGTGTGCATCGGTTCATGTTGCCATACCACCATGGCACCGCAAGATTAACACCACCACCACTAGTAGAAATCACTTCAATAAAATAAAATAATAATAGTAACAAGGAGTGTGAACATATAGAATATGGTTCAGAAAGCGTAGAAAGAAAGCTATAAAATAATTTAAAGCTCATGATTTAAGGGAGGATAATGAGTGAATACATCTGCACGATTGTGACCGATTCTGGGCCATGTCACTCAGTGTTTCTAGCCACTGGTTACGGTAATCACGAGGACCCCATCCACGTAGTCTGCAGCTACCGACACGACTCAAACCTGCAGTCAGTGACTTAATGGAATGATACCATGTTTTCGTTTGGCCACCTCTAACTCTCTTCCATCCTATTCCTATATCAGCCAGCATTGCTTGTCGAGGAAGACGGTGGTTGGGCATACGCAACACATGTCCCAACCACCTCAGTCGATGAAGATTCACAACCTCATCGACTGATTTACCACACTTGCCTAACACTCTCCGTCTAACCTCGTTATTACTTACTCGGTGATCCCAGCTAACGTGAGCGATGTTTCGTAGACATCGATGGTCAAAAACTAATAACCTTCGAGTGTCATCTACCCTTAATGGCAACGTCTCACACCCATACAGTAAGACAGAGTGAACTGTTGCGCAGTACATTCTTCCTTTCGTTGAGAGACGAATATCTCGTCCACGTCATAGGTGACATAAGTTGGCAAAAGCCAAACGAGCTTTTTGAATTCGTACTGAGATTTCGTTAGAGACTAACCGATTAGGGCTAATCAGACTTCCGAGATAAGTGAAGTGGTCGACGTGCTCAACTACTTCACTCCCTATCTTTAGTTCAGGTGTTGACGAAAACCAGTCCTGGAGCAATAGTTTGCATTTAGAGGGGGAGAAACGCATTCCGAACATGCTTGCATTGGAGCATATTTCTGTTAAAAGCTTCTGCATCTTATCCGCGTCTTCGCCAAACAGGACTATGTCGTCAGCATATTCTAAGTCAATAAGTGGACCTCCAGGTAGGAGGTCAATTCCTGAAAAGTCAGACGATGAAAGTATAATTTCCAACAGTAAGTTGACTATGAAATTAAACAAAAATGGGGAAGGTGGACAGCCTTGACGGACACCACTTGAGGTTACGAGTTCAGATGACAGTTCGTCATATGCTCTGACACGACTAATGGTGTTTGAGTAAAGAGCCTTAACAAGTTTTATGTACTTTTGGGGCACGCCTTTCAATGACACTGCCATAGAACTTCACGGTCTACAGAGTCAAATGCCACTTACAAGTCAAGGAAAACCACTATTGTCGGCCGCCGAATAGTATGTCTGTGTTGTAACATCTGACGAACGGTGAATATCTGGTCTATACAACGGCGACCAGGTCTGAAACCAGCCTGATTTTCTCGTATTTGGAGATCACGAGTTGCAGTTAAGCGTCTGATAATTATAGAAGCTAGTATTTTAGACACTACATTAGTCAAACTAATTCCTCTGTGGTTATTGCAGGACGATTTTGACCCTTTCTTATATACTGGGACGATTAACGATCGACACCAGTCAGACGGAATTATGTCAAGTTCCCAAACCTTACTCAAAATATCAGTCAGTCTGGTTGTCAATGTGGGACCACCATCCTCAAACACCTCTGGGGATAATCCATCTGGATCCGCTGCTTTGCCTCGCCTTAGATTGGCTATAGCTTTTTCGACTTCGACAAGAGTCGGGGGACTTAAGTCGACTTTCCATTCTGTCTGTCTCAAAATAGTGGGAAGTTTTAGAGTTGCTGAAGGTCAACTAAACTGTTCCTTGAAGTGTTCAGCCCATCGTTCTAAACGTCTAGACTGAGAGCTAATAAGCGTTCCATCTTTTTTGGAAATCGTCTCACTAACGCTGGATTTTTTAACCCCAGTTTCTTTTATCAACTTGAAAAGTTGTCTAGTGTTACCTAACGCCGCTGTCTTTTCCGTTTCCTTTGCTTTCGTTACCCACCACTGCTCACGGTCGTTTCGCAGACTTTTCGTCAGTTTATGCCTGATTACTCGTCGCTCATAATCGTGTTCGGAGCCCGATGGAATAAGTCTTCGGAGGTCTATCAAACCAGCAGAAGCCATTTAGATCCACTGATTTTTTTTGATATGTTGATTTAAATCCTTGATAGATATGATTGTAGATGCCACAGCTGTTTGAACATCTTGCCAAGCATTATCTAGTCGGGACGCATCTTTATAATTGCCTAAGTGATTCCTCAGTTGTTTCTGGAATTTAATCTTGGCTGTTTCATTGCTGAACTAAATTCTAACAGGCTTTCCTGTGGTAGATTTTTTTCGCCCGGTAAGACGCAGGCAAACGCGTGCTCGCACTAGAGCGTGGTCGGAGTCCAAACATGTACTCTAGAAAGATCAGCAATATTCTATCGAGCCTCTCCAACGGTGACTAATCGCAATATGGTCTATTCGAGTCCACCGTTGAGTACGGCCAGCAGGTCTCTATGTTAAACGATGTCGCTCCTTATGCTTAAAGTTCGTGTTGGCTAGAAATAACCGATTATCTAAGCAAAACTGCAGCAGACGGTCGCCGTTATCCGTTCTCTGAGCTGGAACACTGAAGCATCCACCTAAATGTCTTGCAGATTAGTTCAAGCTACCTATTTGGGCGTTAAAATCACCAGCCAAGATAACCAAATCTGAGTTTTTGGCCCTATGAAGTAGTTCAGAAAGTTTTCTGTAAAATTCGTCTTTCACTTCATCCAGGCTGCAGTCGGTGGGAGCGTAGGCAGGAACAACGAAAAGACAACGGCGTGTGTCTCTATCTTTCCGAGTTCTTACTGAACCATTTAGTCGGACGGCACATAGGCGACTGTCGACAGGAATCCATTCAAGAAGCGCCTGTTCTGCCTTCATACTTAACGCAATATCTACACTGGCGAGCCCACGAGAAGTTGCTGTTGAATCGCCAGATAAACGAAGAGTGTATCGCGAAGGTTGTTCATTCTGACTAGGTGAGGTCAAGTGAATGACCACGCTAGGATCCTGTATGCGTGTTTCGGAGACAACATACATCAATGGAGCGGGATTCTAATGTCCTAGCTAGGGAGGCTTCTTGCTCTATTTGACACAAGGTTCGTACATTGAATGCACCAATGTGAAGTTTGGAGCATGGTCTTAGTATGTTCGGGACGCTATTTCGTGGGCCGGAATCGCTAGCACTAATGACACAGGATGAAGTTGACGATAAGGATTTAGGCTTGAAGGTGGGGGCAGGATAAACATTAGGAATAGAAGAAGGAGTTTGATTAAAATGACGATGATCTTGCGTGTTGTTAGCGGTATGAGGGCGGTTATCTCTTCCCAGTTACCCACGCTGTGGAAGGGTTCTTCTTGATGTACCTGAAAAGCAAAATGGGGTGGGGTTGGTCTGAAAGACCTGGAAGCGTGACCGCAGTGCCCAAGGAACAACTGCTTGAGGCCGGTCACACACGGCCTTTTTAAGAGAGGTTTTCGTTGTTGTTGTAGCTCCGTACTTGTTGTAGCCTTACTGCCGGAGACGGAAATCCATGGAGTAAGGGGAGATTTGCATTTTTAGGGTCGACCTTTTCTAACCCCGCCCTTTGTGGGAAGGCAGCACCGCTGCTATGCTGGTTGTACGAAGAAAACACCTTACTGCCGTCACACCTCCGTACAGCTGGCAGTACAACTTCGTCCTCGGACCTTATATTTGCTGCTTTTGGCCTCACCGCTCTTCAACCGACCTGCCTGGCATGGTAGGACCTAGAGGAACGATTGTTCCAGCCAGTATAGCCCTATTGAGTCATCACGATAGGCAAGTCCGACCACCACGTCAAGGTAGCAGCACGGTCGGGTATTTGAAATGAACATGAGCTAAAAGGGTGATGATGTTCATATCATTAGTTGCCAATAGTTCATGTTACCTTGCCTTAATTAACATGCAGGGATAAAATTATCGGGTCAATCCTAGGGTAGTGAAGGAAGTAAAAATATTAGTAGAAACAGTGAGAAAAAATAAGATGAATTCGGAAACTTAGAATTTGGGGTAGGATAAAGAATGGATGCACCTGTGTCAATGAGAGCGATTTTGGGCCAAAACATCTAAAGTCTGTAACCACTGGTTAAAACAATCAGGCGGACCCTAAACTGGTAGTCTGCACCTGTTAATATGGCTTAGCCCGATTGTCAGTGACTTCATGGTCTGGTGCCAAGAATCGGTTTGGCCAGCCCTAGCTTTCTTTCAGCCTATTCCTACAACAGCAGAATCGTTCATCGAGGTAGGCAGTGGTTGAGCATATGTAACACATATCCTAACCACATTAGCTGATCAAGATTAACGACTTCATCAATCGATTGACCATCCTTACTTAGTATCATATTCGTAACCATTATTTTACTTACTCAGTGGTCCCATAAACACGAGCAATGATTCGAAGACATCTATGATGGAATACTCGTAACGTACTAATTTTGCCTATTCTTAATTATCTTGCTGCATATACATCAAGTAGAATGGATCGGATTGCTGCTTAGTAAATTCGTCCTTTGATCTGTAGATAGGTGTCTCGTCTATGCCACAAGCGAAACAAATTATCGAAAACATCTTTCATGAATCTGTTAATGGTCTATATTGTAACTGAATGTGATTTTGTTGATGGTATTATCCATAAATGTGTAAACAATAGTTGATAGGTAGTAGTAATGATTATAAAATTAGAAAAATGTAATTTTAACGTATTATTTTGTCTAAAATTAATTCAAAGTTGTCAAGTCCCGATGATGTCACTTACAGATATTAAAAACAAACGAATATGAAGTGTATAATTATCTAAATAGGTTTGAAATTAACAAAAGCGTCGTTAATGTGCGTAAACGCTGTACTGTTTGTACAAACACCTTCAATTATAACACTTCCAATTGAATCATATTTACAGAACATAAAGAATTCAAATGGTCTAAAAAAAAACAACAAAAGCTTATAAGCTGCCAAAATTATTCATTTATATAAATTAGTTAATTAAGGTAGAAGTTTGATTAAAGTTATCAAGTCATACAATATCTAGATCATTAGTGGAAATGAGTGAATAACCAACTATCAAACAGATTAAAGATAATACAATCTAAATCGTTAAGAAACTTAAATAGGGAATGCTAAACAGAAGAGAACATAGAAAAAACAACATTCAGTAAAACAGGGTTTACAAATAAACTTGTATCTACCCGTCAAATTTGTTATGAACTGAAGCTGATCAGTCTCTGTTGCTATATATGCATCCTGAGCGGATTGTCTTAATAAAGCTACTAATCACAAGTATTATTTTAGTTGGTTTATGACTAACAAGTGGAATCCAAGACGCGCTCATCGTCCTATTTTGGGACTCGTCGGTTGGATATACCTGCATCCCAATTTTCATGTTTACACTGGGATTCGAACTCAGTCCGTTTTGAGCCAAACGCCACCGCGCCCCAGTGTAAACATCAACATAATGATTTTTCCATTACTAAGAGACTTGAATATCAACTAGGTCTCAGTTTCTGTCAGTTAACTCGATGTTTTATCAGTTAACAAAGAAAAAAGATGGATAACTAATAAAAACTAATAATAAACCTGATCATACCATGAAGCTCAAAGCTTAGCTCATGACATAATTAAACTGAATGAAACTTGGGTGATTAGAATTTTCAATATGCTCATTACATCTAACGTTTGATACGCATGTATAAATTACTGAAATGGATAAATTGCAGGTAGATATAGTATGCAATCGTCAATATATTCCATTATACAGCAATAAAATTGTTAGTAACTGAATGACATTGGTAAATTTAAGGAGTTTACTAATCATAATATTTCGTTCACATTATTCTGTTATTTATCTTATTCACGTGATCTGTCGGATAATAATGTAGTTATTAAATAACATAAATGTCATGTTATTAGGATGTTCATCATAATACCAATGTGCCCGTTGAAGAAATGTGATTGTCCGGACTCAGTAGTCAACTGGTGAACGCGGTAGCGTTCGACAGGAGACGGAGTGAGTTCGAAACCCAGTGTGAACATCAACATTGGGATGCAGGTATATCCAGCCGATGAGTCCCAAATACGGTGAAACGCGAGTGATGGATTCCACTTGCCAGTCATAATCCAACTTAAATAGGGAATGCTAAACAGAAGAGAACATAGAAAAAACAACATTCAGTAAAACAGGGTTTACAAATAAACTTGTATCTACCCGTCAAATTTGTTATGAACTGAAGCTGATCAGTCTCTGTTGCTATATATGCATCCTGAGCGGATTGTCTTAATAAAGCTACTAATCACAAGTATTATTTTAGTTGGTTTATGACTAACAAGTGGAATCCAAGACGCGCTCATCGTCCTATTTTGGGACTCGTCGGTTGGATATACCTGCATCCCAATTTTCATGTTTACACTGGGATTCGAACTCAGTCCGTTTTGAGCCAAACGCCACCGCGCCCCAGTGTAAACATCAACATAATGATTTTTCCATTACTAAGAGACTTGAATATCAACTAGGTCTCAGTTTCTGTCAGTTAACTCGATGTTTTATCAGTTAACAAAGAAAAAAGATGGATAACTAATAAAAACTAATAATAAACCTGATCATACCATGAAGCTCAAAGCTTAGCTCATGACATAATTAAACTGAATGAAACTTGGGTGATTAGAATTTTCAATATGCTCATTACATCTAACGTTTGATACGCATGTATAAATTACTGAAATGGATAAATTGCAGGTAGATATAGTATGCAATCGTCAATATATTCCATTATACAGCAATAAAATTGTTAGTAACTGAATGACATTGGTAAATTTAAGGAGTTTACTAATCATAATATTTCGTTCACATTATTCTGTTATTTATCTTATTCACGTGATCTGTCGGATAATAATGTAGTTATTAAATAACATAAATGTCATGTTATTAGGATGTTCATCATAATACCAATGTGCCCGTTGAAGAAATGTGATTGTCCGGACTCAGTAGTCAACTGGTGAACGCGGTAGCGTTCGACAGGAGACGGAGTGAGTTCGAAACCCAGTGTGAACATCAACATTGGGATGCAGGTATATCCAGCCGATGAGTCCCAAATACGGTGAAACGCGAGTGATGGATTCCACTTGCCAGTCATAATCCAACTTAAATAATAAATGTCATGAGTTATTATTATTATTATTATTAATGTTACTTCATTTAGATAGACAGTTTTACTAGAATTATTGTTCTTAATCCTGCCAAAATTATCTCATCAATTTATTAACATTCAGTCACGTAGTTGTAACTAGCCTAATATAATCCAGGCATTAGAAGTTATTAATTGCTATTGATCAAGTTATAGTACGGATACTAAGTCTACGTTACTCACCTTTGAAGTAAACTTTGTTGATAATGAATAGTTTAAGTCGATTTTCAGAATTTCCACTCTGCCTAGAGTTTTTCTTGATGAGAGATTGTCACGGAATGAAAGAGTATAACTTACCGAATCAAACTCACAATAGTAAATACCACATTAATAGACGGTACTATAAAACTACTCGGATCACAAATGATCTTCCCCCCCCCTTATTAATCTGTTACTATGTATGTTATATTTAGCTCCTCTCCAATCCCTCTATCCCTCTAAAGTTATACAAAACTTATTTGTCAAGGTTTGTAATGTCCGTTCACTGACATACAGTACTGCATGTCATTTAGCCTTTGTTTGGATGTTCAATAACTAGTCGGATATCATACATCAATGATGCAACACAGACACATCTAGTTTGCAGGTCTTAAATGGGATGAAACATGCTGCCAGTATTCCATTGCTAGCCCCAACAAAAATTAAACTAAATTTTGTATTTCAAACGGTTTCATATCACATTGTCATTAATCAACTAGATGGTTTCTATTAAGGTTGCCGCACTTTCAATTGCCACAGCCAATGGTTTATTAGCAAAGCCAGGATCTGAAGCTCTACATACAGTTCGTGTACTTCATAGACTTGTTGGTGAAGCTTTAGAAATGGCTAATCTACCACCTACAGCTATTGGACTACTTGAAGGACGTAAAGATGTGGATTATGTTTTGCGTGGTGTAGATAAACAATCTTTTGTTGACTTAATCATTCCAAGAGGTAGTTCGAAAATGATTGAAAGTATACGTAATTCAGCAAACAAAGCAGGTACGGGTGTACCTGTAATGGGACATGGATCGGGTGTTTGTCATGTGTATGTTGATGTAGCAGCTGATCCTGAAAAAGCTTTGAAGATTGGTAAGCAGTCTTTTTTATTTTTAATAAATAGAAGTAAATGTTTTTGTTTTGACCACTCTAAAATTCTTTCCACTTAAATAATAGTGTATTTGGATGTCATGCAAATTATGGATTTTGAATGTGACCTCATGAATTCACATGGGTGATATTCACTGAAAATCTGGAAGCCTTGGACAGATACTCGGTTTATGTTCGAGTTCTCATTAATAGGCTCACTTTTCCTAACTTGGGGCTAACCCAGGATGTTAAGGATTTGTTGCGAACGCCTAGTTCTCAGAACACTGATCTCTCGCCTCAACTAGTTGGCGATACACCGTGCGAACTCAGATAGTGCTTTCACTGGTTGTCCAACCTAAGTTTATTCACGATATCAATGTTTAAGTGTAGAACTGTTACAAAACCTAAATATCATTTATATCAGCACCTTAGTGACTAAATTCAGCAGTTAATTTCCAGAGTTTCGGTGAATAGACGTGACTGGTGGAGTTCGAGCATATCTCGTCTGAGGCAGTTAATCACCAAGAGAAATTGGCTAGGTCGAAGAAAATTTATTACGAACTGATTAAAGTAAGAAATATTAATTGTTGGATTGTCTCAGGCTAAATGGTTTAAAGGTCAAGTATTTTCAGCAAAACTTGAAGGTAGTGAACTCATTCCCATATAGAGAAGTCACTAATGCTAAATACTGAGGCTTCCCAAATTGGAAAAAGGCAGCTGTTTTATGCTTTCTTGTTTCTAGTAGTTGTCTAACCTAGGTCAGTTAATTATATCAAATGTAAATACGACTGCTGTTTATCAATGATATGCAAAACCAACAGTTAGTTGCTAGTGATCTAGATGCCAACTCCGTTTATATTTAGCCAATAACTTCGACTTACTCTTAAAATGTGGGAGTCGGAAACGTCTATTTATCGTACCACGTTAAATATCAGATAATATTTTACAAATACGTTAACATTTGACTGTGTTTTTACTTCCGACTTAACTCGTTATAACTCTCTCGATATTCTGTAACGAAGAGTCACTATGTGGTTTGGTGACTTGACTAATGTGAGAAGGATACGTTTCCTCAAGAATTTTGTACAATATGTTCCCTTTATAAATCTGATCAACGCAAAAGCAAGATTTGCAGAATAGAATGGATTTATCAAAGCACAAGTGAATGTATTTGTTGAGGAAAGTACGTTTGAAAGACAGAAAGATATGCTTCTACTATGATTTCTGAACATATTCCAATAAAACGTGAGGTTGAAGAAGACAATGATATTCGTGAGTGAAATGTCCAAACATTTCACTGATGGTAGACATATGCTAGCTGTCTTTAGACCTTTAAAAATAATCAATAAACACAAATGATCACCATTTCTATCCCACTTTTCTGAAGCTACTGTTAACAAACACTTTCAACTTGACTTCTGTACACACATATAAAGCTTGGTTAATCACTCACTGCCATGATAGAAGAAATGAAGTTGTTGAAATGTGTTTTAACTACATTATTTATTTTCATTTTATTCGATTGACATTTATTCATGACGTCGGTTCAAATTATCTTTTTACTAACTTTATTATATGTAATCATTCAGTTATTATTATACTTGGTTACTAATAACTGTTACGTCACATTCTCTTTATCCAACTATACTCTCAAGTGATTAGGATGAACTTGAATCTTTCCATTGATTAGACATAGACTCAAACCGGTCAGCCTCACTTGCCATATGTACATCCTGTGCGAATTGCTTCGTTTTAGCTATTAATCACAATTAATGTATAGGTTGAATTGTGATTGGCAAGCGAAATCTAGGATGTGCTCTTCTTCCTATTTTGGGATTCGTCGGCTGGATACACCTGCATCCGAAATAAGATAAAACGTGTGTCTTGGATTCTGTTTGCTAACCACAATTTAGCCTAAATAATACTCTCAAGTATTTTCCTATTTTTCCTATTTTTGTCAAGTGTTCCTTATTATCTTCCAATCTTTAGGATTGTTTCTATTTCTGTTTCAAAATCAATAGTATCAGTTGGTTAAAGTATGTATCATGTTATTTCTAATAATATTAGTAATAATAATAGTAATTATTACTGTCATTATTATTAATGTGGATTCAGGCAGTTTTCAGTTGATGAGTATCCATGAAATATAATGGATTTATTCGATTCTATTCTATGTTCTTGTTATTTTTAGATTGTTCATAAACTAAACAGTTCTATATTTACTCCAAATGAATTGTATAATACTAGTATTAATTTGATTTTCAGTTAAAGATGAACTGAATTGAGATGATTTGTGAGGATCGGTATTAAGTTTAGTTGATTGAATTTATCACAGATTGATGTTGGTAGGGTACTGCTATAAATTTGGAAGCACTTAACAGTTGTTACGTCCTAGTACGAGACACCTCAAAAGTATGAACTCTAGATTCAGCCCCAAAGGCTTGAGGTTGGCGAATTTCTATGCCTTTACACCACTGGGCAGGCATCCAACGGTAGAGCTTTTAACTTGTGATATATATAGCACAACGATCATCCATTTTCATTGGTGATGACCATCTCACTTCGGGCATGTCTAAACACCACCAGTCACTATTTCTCACTAGAGCTTCAGGGACATGCTAGAATTAGTCACTAGTGAGCTGATTACTGTAATTAAATTAAGATGTTTTGAGGAGATTGGTGTTAAGTTTAGCTGATTGTATTCGTTATATATTGATGTTGGCAGAGTATCATTATAAACCAGAGAACACTGGACAGTCACTCTGAAGCCCTTGAGGTGGGATCTAGAGTGTGTACTGGTAAGGAGTCCCATATTAAGACGGATCAGCTGTCTAGTGCTCCCTAGTTCTCAATAGTACTTTACCACTATCAATCTGTGAAGAATTCAATCAACTTCAGATGAATTATTTCAACCCTTCGAATTCTTTGACTTATTTTGTCAGATGGTTTACTTTCTAAATTTATTTAAAATATGATTTCACAATTCTACTACCCATCAATCAATTCATAATTATAAGTCAGTAATATAGTGTACTGGAGTCAGTCTATATTGTCGTTGAACAAATACTAAAGTGAATTTTGTCATAGATACCTTAATTTTTTTACTATCTAACTATATTTTTAACAAAGTTTGATTTGTAAAATATCAGATTGAAACCAATGGATATAGATTCTTTGAATTGAAAATACTGAGCAAACTTAACAAAGTTTAATTTGTTTTACTATACTTAGCTTTAATCTAATGACTTCACTTAAATGATCTGTAGCGTTTTTTGTTTCATTCATAGTTAAACCATCTTAGTAAACGATTCATATTTTCAATCACAAAGAGGATAAAAATGTTTCTATTAAATTGTCTATAATAATCATAGTTGATATAAACCTATCTCAGTATTCAGCAACATATGTCACGTTACAGTTCATGTACCATCCATCAGTTAAGTTTTTTATCAGTTGTTAATTGAATTTTTAACAGTATGGATATTCAAAGCTTATTAATTGTTAATTTATTTGTTTGTTTGTTTTATAGTTATCGACTCAAAATGTGATTATCCATCAGCATGTAATGCAATGGAAACTTTACTTGTGCATAAATCACATGCTGAATCAGGATTATTAGAAAGATTATGTAATCAATTGCAGGCTCATAAAGTTAGTTATAAAACAATTTACTATCAGTGATAATTAATATTGACAAGGTACCACTGACAACAAGGGAGCACTGGACAGCTGTTTCGTTCTAGTGTGGAACTCTTCAGCAGTGTGCACCCACGATTTCGCACCAGGGTCTTCAGGTTGACGCGAACGCCTAACCATCTGCACCACTGGGATGGTAGAATTCCCACTTCCATCAATTTGTGATATATATAGCGTTCGCGTCAACCTGAAGCTCCTGGTGCGGAATCGTGGGTGCGCACTGCTGAAGAGTTTCACACTAGAACGAAACGGCTGTCCAGTGCTCCCTTGTTGTCAATGGTACCCTGCCAACATCAATCTGTGATATATCCAATCAAATCAAATAACCAATCTCCACAAAAATAACCATCTCAATTGATTAATTAATAACAAAAATAGAGTTATCGGTTTTATCATGTTACATTCTGAGGTTAGTTATATTCATAAACTGTCGGACTTTAGTAAGTCACTGAGTTTTGAGTATCTATGATACAATAGTGTAAAACTCATTATTAATCTAGATGTATGTATTCTGATGGAGTTATTTCAATGCAGTTATTAGTTATTAATTTTGTTTAAGTATTCATTATGTATATTTTCATAGAAATAGACTCCCTGTCACTAAGTCATATATGACTTAGTTTACAAATGTCAAATGTTTGAAGATAAAAAGTCCATTCTATTCTCGTATTTTCTTAAATGAATAATTTGTTATAGTTGTAATAGCTTATTTGTTTGTATGAAAATCCCTCCATGTTATTTTTTGTATAGAGTAGTTCCTTTACTTGTATTTTATCATTTTATTGTGCTCCGATTCTGTAATAGATCTTGTTTCTTTCTGTTTCCCCCCCCCCCCCTTCCCTTTATATTATAACAGTATAGGATTTTACTCACAATCAGGTTCTTATATATCCTTTATTGGTTACCATATGTTACATGCCATCGGTCTTCAGCTTTGTGTTACTGGGTTTCAAGGTCTTGTTGTAAGCTATATTGGCTTGATATCTTACCTGTCTATGCTTGAGTGATTTGACTCAGTTGGTTGGTTGCAGTCATAATTTGGTTTCTTTATTTATTAGGACAAGTAACTAATTTGATGTCTATTTACTACTTATTTGTTGAGTTGTAGATTAATTGTACAACATGTTTGAATCCCTTTGATTGTATATGAAAGGGGAACTGTTGAGGTTTGTGTTTATTATTAAATATAGTACCACGTTTTGCATCAATAAATTGTGTTATTGGATATCCTGTTGCGAATTCTTGCGTGACTCAAGAACCAGTTGGCCCTATACAGAAACGACGTTAACTTTCAAACATTATCGGTAGTTTTGGTCTTTTCAATAGTGTCTAGTAATTAATTCAATATCTGCTTATTTAAATTATAATTTGTTATCGTATTGTCATTATTCATTTTGTTGTTGTAAGGTGAAACTATATGCTGGTCCAGGAATGGTACGTTTAGGTGGGAATTTAACAAATTCAATGGAACCTGCAAAGAATTTATCTCATGAGTATGGAGATCTAGAGTGTACTGTAGAATTAGTAGAAAGTGCAGATGAAGCTATTGAGCATATTGCATCGTATGGGAGTGCGCATACTGAATCGATTATAACAGAAGACAGTAAGATGTTAAATTTTATGTGTATATTTGTATATAGGTGTTTAGAAATTATTATTTCTAACATTAGAAAACATAGAGTATGCAGTGTAAATAAACTTTACTGTCTCACAAACTTTATGAAGTCTCAAGAACATCTTTATACAATATTCGTAGCACTAGATGTCTTGTATGTGCACTGAAGTTGATAGGTCCATGAAATTCCTATGGTGAACAGCCACATGACGTTTATTCCCTAGTCTTCGCCAACATTCCTTATATATTCAAGTCCCTGGAATGACATACATTTGAATAACTGGGATTAACTTTTTAACCGTTCTACTCTAGACATAATGAAAATTTCCTTTATCTATTGTTCTACCATAAATGCCAAAAACCTGATAGATTAAAATAATTAGTACTTAGTCATCCCATTTTACGTTCCTTCCTCTTCTATACCTCTCTTTTCTTATGACTGTCTCATGTATATCAACAAATGTGTCAAAACTTTGAGACAACTGAAACCACTGCATCATTTCTCTTAATATATCACGACAATCCTAGTACCATTGCACTCCTGAAATTACGCCCGTTAATTTAGACGCTAATATAAATGACGTTTCCTTATACATACTACAACCATCAAATACATTTGTAGCGATTTCAATCTCAAAACTAGGAAAAGAAGCTGTGTATCTTACGTCTGTTCAAAAACTTAAGCCATCCTCTTTTGAATGTGTATATGCATACTGCAATTAACCTCCCTGCTTTGTATATGTTTTAAATGATTACTTATAGTTTCTTAATCTACGTATGTATATGATATGATTATGACAGTAGATACTAGAACATTCAGGCAAAATCATTGCAGTTTTTGATAGAATTCCCATTTAAGACCAATACATTAGAATTTATGCTACCTATATACAATAAATAAGAAAACTAATCGTAACACCTGAACTAATAGAAAAAGGTTCCTGATTGAAGATGAATTGTTGTAAATACTGATCTTGAAGTATAGTTCTTAAAATCAATGACCATTTACAATGATGTTCAACAAACTATTACTGTCAAATAGAATAAATGATGTTGAAAATGTCTTATAATATACAATACAGGCAGGTATTATTACTAGTAGCATAAAATGTAAATAATTTTCTAAATTCATTTCTCAATAATTTTTAATCTTTATTATCTGTAAATATTTAGTGACAACTGCAGAAATGTTTCTACAGAAAACGGATAGTGCTTGCGTTTTTTATAATACAAGTACAAGATTCGCTGATGGTTATAGATTTGGCTTAGGTACGTTTACGTAAGTGTAGCTCATAGTACATATATATATATATATATATATATATATATATATATATATATATATACTGGATCGTCATACAGAATTCATTCCAGTTTACATGCATGGTTATAAATAAACACAAATACACATGAATAAAGTTGAAATTAACAAGGAGGGGATTTACTAGAAAGTAGCTCATAGTGTCATGATAATAATAGTAGTACTATTATCAATACAGTTTGGAAACTTTACTAAAAACATGTTATTATAATTGTATTAATAGTAGTAATAGTGCAATCTAAAGTCAAATACAGAATAAATATCAATTTACAGAAGTGAATAGGTTGTTTGATGTAAGGTTAGTGTACATTATTCATAGTCACTACTACTACTGATGATTATTTGAATGGATTGTTGAATACGTTGATGTTAAAAACTGCAAAGAATAACAATGTCGGTCTAAAGCATAAACATCTGGGGTGGTAACATACTAGTAGCATGATCATTAATACCATTAATATCGTGTAAGTACATGGTTGTTGATAATAAATAAATAGTGCACTCTAGCTGAAGTACATATAAAAACGATTAATAGCAGCAACAAATCATTACGAGCATTTTAGATTGGACTATGCTGCATGGGACGTAGTGTGCTTCCTTTTCAAGTGAACTAAGAGCAATGATGCCTAGAAAAAAACAATATAGAATAGATGGATTCTGTTTAGATTTTACACTTGATCATCTAGAACAAGATAGCAAGCAAAAACAGAGTAGCATAGAACAACACCAAAAATATTCAAGAGTTAGTGTTTACTCGAGGATTTCATTAGATTTATTAGACAAACCAACAGTAGGACTAAGAGTGAAGAACATTTACATAAAACTAGGTTGAGTGAGTGAATTGAGTGGTGCGTGTTCACACATTTAGAGCCCCAGTTATTTCACTAGTAGGATAGGAGGTAATCGTTAACGTGAATACTTTCAATAAGGAATGAGAAGAGAGGGAATATGTCGTAAAAATGAAGACATTGAATCTGTTTTTAAAACAGTTTGTAGTAAGTTGTTCTAACGAATTTATTCTAAAAGCAATTCATAGAAAGGGTGGATATATATATATATATATATATATATATATATATATATATATGCTCATTCAACCACTAGCTATCATTGTGACTTTGGTATTATATATGTGAGGGACGATTCTACTAAACAGTCAATTTAAAAATATTGCATAATGGCATTTCGCCATTACCGGTAACTTAAGCACTTTCCCAGATATGCTTGTTCAGGTAACCAATGAATAGAACTATAAGACAGTCAATAATAATTGTATATCAGGAGGATGGTCTTATGAAGATTGTGTTCGCTAAAACGTAGATCATAAAGTAATAAAAAACAAGGACAAAATAAATACCCAGCATAGTCTGGGTCAAACTGGAGACATTTGGGACATGTTAATGCCACGAAGCCAGAATGCCAGGGTTTACATTTTTAGTTTCCGTTAGCTTGAGCCACAAAGTGAATAACAGTAAATTTCACTGGTGGTTTTTCTCCGAAATTTCTGTATACATAGTTAACGACTTACCATTTTAACTTACCAGTCTTCATTTCAAAGCCAGTAACCATGAGACATAATAATTCTTAATAGAGATATTAATTTTATGATGAGAAGAAAGTATCCGTCAGGATTAGGTTTCACTTAGAATACCATTTTGATGTAGGATTTACTGGACAGTGTCCTTCTTCTGGTTAGGGCTTGTACTTTTCGCTGTCGAGGACTTGTATCAATCAGTGTTTATTCACATATACGAATATACTGATTGGTTGGTATTAACTTTGGGTTTAACCCCTAGGTAGATTAGTTGATAAGACGTTAATGTATGAAACGAGATTCACAGCGAGCACCAACGCTAAGTTGTGGATATTCTTAGCTAAGGGTTTCCAGGTATGACAAAGCTATAGTCTTAGATTTTACTGCTAGTTAAATACCAAATATTATAAGTTAAAGCATTGTATTGTGAACATACAAAGCTGCTAGTTAGTAAGTGTATATCACCCTTGCTGAAAAAAACGCACAACTAGCTTAATGAATAACTATTTTTATCATGTTAACTACTTACTTCTGCAATTTAAATCAGGTGCTGAAGTTGGCATAAACACTGGAAGAATTCATGCTCGTGGACCTGTTGGAGTTGAAGGTCTACTAACAACAAAATGGGTTTTACGTGGTAATGGACAATGTGCTTCAGATTTCAGTTCAGGGAAATTAACTTATCTGCATGAGTCTTTACCAATTGAATAAATTGATATATTGGTTTATATTTATATACCTGTAACTTGAAGAGAATGTCATAGTTATGTTCATTTTATAAATCCCTATGTAAGATGAAATAAATGAATGAACCAATGATATGCTCTTTTAAACTACCTTGGTGATTCGTTTGTAACTCCTTATCAATACTCAGAAATTTACTGTACAATAATATGCCGAATTTCGATGATCAAATCATGTGACAACCGATGTTGCAAAAAGTAATCATAACATACTTTAAATGAAGAGATCATGGAGATTAATTGGACACAACTGAAGAGCAGGAATGACGCATATAACCTTATATTACTCACTAGGTTTGAAATCAAAATAACTGACCATCAAATTTGACTATGTTTGTCAATCAATCATGAACAAGGTAGAATTTGAAAATATGTGGACATAGATTCTATTTGCATGTTCTATCATCTTAGTCGATGAAGGACTACGACCTTTTCAATTGATTTGCTATATTTTCCTAGTCCTGTGTATCTAAAATCAATATTGCTTATTTACTAATTTCATGAAATACACGAGATATTTCGAAGATTTCTATGATCAAAGGCCTGAAACCTATCCATATCTTCTATCTTATTGACCTATGTTTAGGTTAAAATAAAGTGAAATGCTAAGTAGTAAACTATGTCAAGGGTGAACCAGTTAACACCAGTAATATTTACATAAGCCTTCAATTGATATATTTCTCAGTTGAGAAACTTGTTAGTTGTTTAGCGTCGTATGCATTAGTGATACTATAAAGTACTAAGGTTATTATCTTTCGGTTTTTGCCACATCAATCAAGATGTGACTATTCTAATGCGCGTCTGTATAACATAATAAAGACAAATAACTGAATACCTACAACCGGATAATGTCATCTAAGATCACATGAAGGAACTGACAGTAGTGGTGATGCATAATGACATGATTTATACACAAAAGTGTTAACTTTTAATGAAACTATGTTGTACACTAATGAATAAATTATTTTAATCTCTAAGATAACATGATTTGTGTATTAGTTGACCAACTAATTATTATTAATTTGTGATACAGCTCAGTTTAGTTGACAATAGCAGATAATGGAATAAATGTATGTACCAAAAACATATGGATGTAAGGTTAGTGCAAGTTGCCGTTTGTCAGAAAACTGATCGATGTGGATCAAAGACATGTCGTTGTAATGCCTCTAAAGATGATACAAATATGAGAGGGTTTAAAATCCACATAGAACATTTTCATTAGTGTTGTGGAGATAATTTGGTGATGCGTGACTAACAACATGAAAATCACATCTACAGCACCCCATCAGTTGTTCACTACCATCAATCATGAAACAAAACTTGCCGTTTTATCGAGTAATTTAACAACGTTCTTACTTGGTTCATAAATTATGATCAGCAACTAAAGTTTGTGCAAACATAAAATTAGTTACTATTCACTTAAAATCAGAGTGAACACCATCCAGTTTAAAATAGCGAAATATTTTAAAGAACATTAAAAACTAGGAAACGCTTGGCAGATGTTTCATCCTGGCCCACATGCACTACTTTAAATTCCATGAAAAAATGTTCAGGACCTTAAGACTTTCTTATCATTAAGCTGGCAATTGATGCCCGAGCCTAATAATTCTTAGATCGAACCAAAATAGTCTCGAAAGTAAATTCATGATGAAGCCGCTGATCAGCGCATTTTGGTTTTCAGTAGTTGTGAACCCATATCCAATAGCTGTTCGAAACGACATTCTCAAACAGGTGCCAAATTCTCTTTACTTTGTAAACTTTTCATCAGGTAACAGATTTTCTTCCCATTCTAATATTTTTCGTCATAATATAAAACATACAACATCTACCTTTTATTTTAAATCAATTTATTTCATTCTGACTAGTCTTCCTTCAAAGTCCTATTAGCGATTGTTCTTTTCTCTATTTAAGACCGTTATTTAACCGTTAAGCCTACAAACATTCACATTGGAGTTGATATCCAGGTTTACAACTGTATGCTTAAGAAATTGCAAGTAGATAAGTTGGAAAACATTTATATGCAATAAACTAATTCACACACTTAAACATATAAAAAGAAAGAAGGGACTTTACAGTTTTATTTAGAAAGAGAAAACTTAAAGCCACACCTACTACGTCAACTACTTCCTGACAGATACAAATGCACATTACAATAAACAAATACTCTGACAAAATTGTAGCCGTTAACAGATTTGAATGAATCAATCAGCGGGAGAAATATAAAGCTGTATTTTGCGACAAGTGGTTCTTCAAGCAAGTCTGAAGTGCGTAATATATATATATATATATATATATATATATATATATATAATGTGTTCTTTTTGTAAACAATACGTATGTGAAAAATACCAGATTACTAGGTATCAAACTATATTTTATTTGTACTTGTCACGAATTGATCTAGGGAGGGTTTCATCAAAAACTTAGGGAACAGAGGACAACTGTTTTACCGCAATATGGGATATTTTACAGCAACAGGTACCCATGACACTATCGGGGAACTGGAACCAGAACCTTTAAGGTACGTCTCGAGCACTTAGCCATTAATATCACTGAGTCGGCCATCGTCAAAGGGTAGAATCCCCTTTCCATTCGATTAACTTGTGATACAGGGTAACAATCAGTAGACACAATTGATGATAACTGTCTCACTCTTGACATGTCTTAAACCCACTAGTCAAGACGGCTCATTAAAACTTTATTAACTTCTTGAAGTTAGTCGCCAGTGAATAATCATTATATATAATTCGATTACCGACTAAATTACGGAACGTAAGTGGTGAGAAATCTGGCATCAGTGGCCGGATTAGGGATACCTATAGTTAGGCGTTTGCCACGGGAATGGAAGATCCTGAGTTCGATTACCCAGTGCAATTAAGGGTACGTACTGTTGAGAGGTCGCATACTAGAACGAAACAGCTACTCAGTGCTTTTTGGCTATTAAATGTTGTCTAACTCAGTTCAATTAGTGATATCAAGTTTTAATGTATGAAAGAATTTAATGTAAAAAAACTCTAATAACTAAATCTGACTCTACTAATCCATGAACTGTTCTAATCTTTCAGACAAAAAAGCATGAAACCACTTTATGGGAAAAAAGACTACAATTTAACCTACAAACTAAATTCTGTATGAACTATAGGCAATCATCGGTGTCCAACTATTGTTTACTTTAAATGTAAAATTATGTATAACTTAACAGTATTGTAGTTTTGACAAAAATTCTTAAATCTAGTATTCTACTAAGATCCATAGTTGGTTTCTTGTGAAGATGCTCTTTTTAAATATCTAAGAGGCATGTTGAGATCACTGTGACAAAATTTATGTAATATTGTAACAGATGTATATGATTTTAACTCAGGAATGTCGGAATAAACTGTCAAGGAGACTGAAAAAAAACAGTAATCTATGATGTTATATCTCTGTACACTAGTATTCCAATTGCTTACTGTTGGGAACTTAACAGTAATTTACTGGGAAATGATTATACACACTCTAGCAGATTCCACTAAGTATCGGTTTAGTCAAAAAATCGGTAAAACTATAATTGAATCCAACCTTACTCACTTTCAAAGAATTTTATGCAAACAAACTAGTGGGATCACACCAGTGTCCGGTTGTATCTAACCTATTGATGGGTAGTGACATATTACTATTGATTACGCTTGGATATGTAGATAACCGTTGTGTCATTATCGAAAAGACATTCCCGAGAACATTTTCTAGGTTAATAAATATATTTTTTCAATTCAAATTAAACTCACATTCAGAATTGGAAATGAGTATGAGTCTGGTAAAAAATAAATTCAACTGAAAATTAATGTAACCTTGTACAGTAAATCAATACACACATGCATTTATCATGTACATTGACTTCTTTTTTTTAAATGGACAAATTCAAACATCAAATTTATGATAGAATCTGTGAACGATAACACATTCCAGTCCATGGAACTAGAAATTTCTAGAAGACATGTGTTATATCTTGATATAATCGGCTGATCAGTACGCATGGAAAACATAGTGTGACCTCGATAATTACCAATCTGTGCCCGAAACATGTCTGCGCGTTGACTACCAGTCCGCAAGCGGAAATGAAGAACACAAAACAACTAAGCCAACTACCAAACTACCAATCAATCGGATTATATTTCACTCATTTATTTACATATACACAAAACCTCCCCACAAAACCTGTGGGGAGAATAACATTTATACAAAACGAGAATAATAATGACTAAAGACCGAGGGTACGAGTACACGATTGATTGATCATAGTTCCCGAATAATAAATGATATTACAACGGTTCGTGAGTTTAATAGGAGGTAAGGGTGTTTGGAACTTGACAATAATAGAAATAATTGGTTTACATATACTCAAAATAAGCGAAATAGTCTTCTGGAAACAATTCAAAAAAGTAGCTGTTATTCTTGAATCTCCCGATGTAACAAAATGATGGAACCTTCTATATCGAAAAGAAACTTGGGGTGGACAATATCTTTTCATATTTTCTGTCTAATAAATAATAAATATGGTCTCATCAAATCGCTTTACTAGAGAGCTAGAAAGCTATGCTTAGTAGATGAAACTGACGAAGGTGCAACAATAGGAAAATGCCCAGAAGATACTGAATATCCACATAGACACATAAGGAAATGTTGTGGTGGACAACTAATAAAACAGATAAAAAACCTGCATTCATCCGACTGACATTTAAGGGTGATCAAGTAGCAAACAAAATTAATAATCGACTAAAGACAGGAATACATTACATATTTCCTGTCGCAAAATTGGTCCCACTACACGCATTAAGATGTTTAGTATACCAAACGAAAATTAGTAAATACCTGTCATATGTCACTTACAGCTGTATTTACCAATTTAAAATTAGTTGTGAAATCAGATACATTGGAAGGACAGAACGACGGACATTTGCACGTTCTGTTGAACATGTTCTAGCGAACCTAAGCCTCAGACGACCAAACACTGCACACCTCAATTACAAGACATCTTTCAGATACCGAAAATGTAGCGAACACGTTGAACTCATGTGAAATAATAGACAAACAGAGCACTTATATAATGTTGAGACTTAATAAGACCATCTCAATTATAAGGCTAAATCTTGACCTATATATTCACAAGAAATTAGTGATTACGATTCGACTGCCTAGGTGAGCAATACAAACGATGGTTATTACTATTACTTTTGAGCCATTCATTTATGAACATTGTCCACTTTTTGATTTCGCTCATTAGTTTGATTTGTCTTTAATATTTATTAAACGATCGGGTCACATTCAATTTATTACAGATCAAACATTTATTTCAGTAATATTATGTAACGAAATTATTGATGCCTTAGCAATTTTTCAGTCTTCCGTGTCTCTTTGATTATTTACATTAATAAATTTCTTTCGCATTACGTAATCAGTTTAATCTAAATTGATTCTAGAACTGTCAGTCTTTTTATCTGTAAATAGTCTATTGAAAACCATGTTAGATTCAAAAATGTTTGAAAGGGAATAAATGGAAATCTGCCTTTTTATAGACTCAAGGATATTGCGAAGCCATTTTGCCATAGGATGGTAATGGGGTCCCTATATGTCAAAAATAAGAGCAGGTAACTCAGGTTTGTGTGCCTTGCCACATAATCTTAGAATTATTGGTTCACTTAGTTTGATGAGAATAAACGTATCCTCACTAACTACATGGCCCATAGATCCATACTCTTAAAGAATTCTATGAATTGATATTCAGTTCTTCCAGTATTATTTTCCACGAAATCATGTTACTACATGGTATAAATTTGACTTTTGTCAACGTAGGCATTTCAATTAACCAGAATTATCTCTGCACATTTCTTAGGTTATGTTATTAAAGGATCATAGTTATTACTTGCTATCTTGCGTTATTCTCAGTGGTAGTTTGATAAACGATACTTTTTTGTTGGCTATGTATTGAGATACTGACTACGGAAATTGAGAAGAATAGGTTTGAAAAATTGAAACTCCTAGTCTGAAATTGATTTTTCTACTCGACTATTATAATATTCATCAAACTACTTCCATAAAATTACTTAATGTTTATTAGCATTATGCCAAAAGTAGTATGTATTAGCTACTGTATAGCTTTAAAATTAAATACACTGAAAGAATTCGTTATTGAACCGATTTTTTCTCAAAGTAGTCGATAGTGGTAAGGACTTGTTGAAACCAAAACTACATGGAGATATATTTGATGACAGTAAACTGTACTTGTTGAATTTAACAACATGATGAATGTCACTGTTGAACTATACACAACTCAGGTTTAAATCCTATTTTATCTTTGGTGGAAACATAACTCATGCCGTTTGTTGACTTGTTGTGCAACACAGTAAAGTAACTTTTGAACAGTAACTATGAAAAATACGTCAGTCTTAAACCTATACTCAGAAGTTAACAGGTTTAAAGTGTAGCACCTTAGGTTTGGGCACAGAAATGAATTGTCACTTTCACTGTTGGTACTAACAATAATTTTAATAAACTCCAGGCATGACATATAAGTCCTTATAAATGATGTTTACGAATGACCGAATTTATATTTTCGCTACAGTATGCACAAGTTACTTAAAGCACAGAAAATCGATATGAAAAAACACTAGATCTAGAGAAAAGTTCCTTAAGAATCGTGTTGAGCATAGGAATACGGGAAAAAAAGCGAAATAACTCAAGCGATTATCAGTAAAAAATAAGCAACATGTTAAACAAAGACTTAAGAAATACAGCGTGCTGGTGAGGGAGGTGTGAAGGGGAATCGTATGTATTGAATTATACAATGTCGTACAAATGAATAGTAACTGATTTGAGGGTTGCTTTAGTCATAGAGACAGTTTTCTCTCTAGATTCTGATCGGTTTGTTATAGTCACTAAGTGTACAATAACCGCTATATGATTTTTTAAATGATATGTGGAAACAAAAAAATAAATGAATATACAGATAATTGAAAACTACTTTTACATATTTGGTGTTTTAAATAAAAGGAAAACACGAGGTCCATGACGAAAACAAAATGAATAACCCGGTTGATATGAGTAGTATGATGAATATTGACCTCGAACAATAACACAATGCCATAAACGTTTGTAATGCTTATCTAAGCGTAGTTTAATCCATTTCACTAGTTCCTGTAAAAAGGATTAAAAAAATAAAGAGATGATAAAGATTACAATTCAAGATTGGTTAATATAACATGTTATTTGATCGAAAATGTCACAGATTGATGTTAGCAGGGTACAATTGAAAACCAGGGAGCACTGGACAGCTCTTACGTTCTAGTGTGGAACTCCTCAGCAGTGCTCACCCCAGATTCCGTACCAGGGGCTCCCAATTGGAATATAATAAGCTCACTAGTGACTAACTCCAGGATGTTCTTGAAGCTCTAGTAAGAAGTAGTGACTGGTGGAGTTCAGACTTGTCGAGTGTGAGACAGTTGTTACCAGTAACAATCGATGACCGTCGCGCTATATATCACAAATTGATGGAAGTGGGAATTCTACCATCGGATGCCGACCCACTGGTGCAGATGGTCAGGCGTTCGCCGTAAACCTGAAGCCTCTGGTGCGGAATCTGGGGTGCGCACCGCTGAGGAGTTCCACACCAGGACAAAACAGCTGTCCAGTTTTCCCTGGTTTTCAATGGTATCCTGCCAACATTAATATGTAACATACTCAATCAAATAGATAACCAATCTCCACAAAAATAACCATCCCAACTGAACTACAACATGTTATGTTAAATTTATTAGCAAGCCTATCTTCAGATTTTGATAATGCAATAAGAAGACGAAGTTTATCAGAGTTATGTGACATATTTGCGCAACACATTTCGACAATCTGATCACATATACACTTGTTAGGGCATTTACATATGAAAAATAAAGGTCACTAGACCATTAAAAGTATAAGCTAAGTAGACAAAGATAATAAAGAGAACAATGTAAGTTACACTCTACCAAAGTAGGTTGAGAAAAAGTACAAACTGTTTTTGAACACACAAGAGGAGTTTGAACTTCTGTATAGCTAAGGCTTCAACAAACCTTAGTATACGTCCTAAAGCACTTTTATACAACACCACAAAAGATGATTTAACACCAATTATGTCACCTGTCTCAACTAAGTGTATGCGATAGACGATGAAGGTTGTTTATCCTGTACTTTTATTTTTACTTTCGAGTTCGTTTGTTTTTGGAGCCATTTAGGTATGTGTTTAGCTACCCATCATACAGCTCTGATAAACTTCGTCTTCTTATTGCATTATCAAAATTTAGCAAAGATATAAATTGCTTTAAATATCTTCAGATTGTCTATCCTCCTCCGTGTGCATAGCTCAGAACAATATATGTATACAAATAGTGGTAACATGAAACTACGTATGAAGTGCACACCTTCCTTCATTCACAACAATTTCAACATTAGTTCACTTACAATGATTCATATAACATTTTCATACCCTGTATACGACTGGATATTCGTAATTCAAATTTGATCTTTTATTTACATTTATATTCAATAAATTTTTGATCTTCGTTACTTCCCTGAAGAAGCTCGGACTAGCTTGCCGAGCGAAATGTTGGAATTTTTCTTTAATTTCATCCTCTGAGATTATTTACAAATATATTCTATTCATATATCTTACATACACTCGGCTCCCACGTTTGGTAAATATTTTCGTTCTCTGTTGGACCAAAATACCTATAAATTGCTAGTAGCTTTATTGTTACTATTACAGGTCATCGAAAATTCACCGACAAAGCCAACAAAAGCTAGAAAAGTAAAGTTTTATGGACTATAATAACTCTAGAAGTAAAACTTATTTTCATATTTCTTGACTACTATTTGCTGTTCTAAACTCAGTTGCGTAAAACAACTAGAGACTGATTATAAATTCAATCTCAATCCGTTTATTGTAGATTTTCATAGGGAATCACAAAATAATGAGTCTATCCTCTTTAATCACGTTTATCTCTATCATTAGCATATATCCGTAGTCATTTAAAATCACCCATATTCATGAAGAAAGCTTAATTGTATAATAAAGATCAATTTCCGGGAATTCGCAACCTAGTTTGCCTTGTTTCTTCAGAAAATGAATAGTTAAAAGTGTGTAGCGGTAAATAATCCCCAAAATAAATAGCTACATAGGTTTCGACATTGATGCTGACCATATTTGTTTTAGCGGACACTAATAAGTTGAAGGCGCTCGGTCACGCATCACTACCAGATCACGTCACGCCGTACCGTAACAAGCAACTCTCTCTAGTTTGCCAGCCTAGACGTTGCTATCCCATTGCCGCTCCATTCACGATCAAATATAACTTCCATCCTTCATTGCCTTCTGATTTCTTCTCATTCGTAAGAGTGGGTTTAATCGTTAGAAGTTGCTCTGGTAATAATCCAAACGTAACTTGGTCATATACCGGGTCCACTTCAAGTGTAAAGAGGGAAATCATATATTTAGTGTTATTCTAAGTGATGAAACATAAGTATTCCAATTCTCATTAGAATGAACTTCTATATTACCGTTGATTTGTTATAGATTAAAGCTGATCAGTATCTCTGTTGCTATATGTGCATCCTCAGTGGATTGCCTCGATATAGCGGTTATTCACAATCCAACTTATTTTAATTCAATTCTATTTATTTATTTCAATGTTAAAACTATATCATTATTTTCTTAGTCAAAACAAACCACACAATGTTTCACGTTTTTGGAACTATTAATACAAGTATATGGGTAACGGTATCAGGCTATGTTCTTATATATTATGGGAAATTAACAAAATAAAGAGTAAACATGTCGAATGAACAGCACTAATGACAAACAAAGCAAAAACATATAAGATAACGATGAATGAAACCACCTGAAAGGCAAAATATGAAGTATTATGAAAAGTCAAGATATAGTGAGGAATAAATGCAACTGTATCACTGTTAATCGCTCTGATTAGTATTGACTATAGTCTCAATTTATTGATTATGATTATTTCAATGATTTTGGCTACAAGATCTAACATTTCTTATATATGTCAAAATTGAAAGTCAACAGCTTCATTGACTGATGGTATACGATAACTGCAACATTCTTATATCAGATAGTGTGGTGAGAAGTGTTTGGTAGTGACTAATTTCGTTTATCAGTCACTGATGGCTTATTGTTGAATTAACAAGTTTACAGTCTCAATATACACCTAACCTTAGCTTCGGTGATTATCGTTCTAAAGCTTAATTCGTGATAAACAATGATTATTTCAATGGGGATAAGTTCGGAAATCACCTTCGATTTCCATGCAATTTGTTTGTAGAGCAACAACAATAAGTATTATGTGCAACTGCTATATCAAGTTAAAGAATCGGGAATCACAGTCTATCTAATCTATTCTGTGTGACGTCGACACACTTACAGTAAACTGAATCTGGTTGAGCATTCAGTAATCAAGATATTTGTACTGCTCAAATGGTGAGCTATTCACAGACTCATTAAGGATTGTTATATATTTTCCCTTATTGTAACTTTACTATGATCTTATTCTACCTAGTACTCTGTAAACATCTGTTGATAATGGCTCAATTCCAATAAACCTAAAAAGAATGGTTAATTACTATATAAGCTTAGCTGGGAAATAAGTGACCCCACTATCTGGTTAGATAACAGACATGAAACTATCCAAAGATTACTTAACTTGAATAGATGCTAGCAATAAATATTTACCCCGAACTTTCTTTTGTCGAAATATGGCTTACGAAAGACAGAATAGAGAAGTTAGATAATAATGCATCAGCACTAAATTACATACAAATCTGTAACTAAACTAAAAAGCAGTTTAGCCACCTGCGTTTGAACCTTAATAGTTAAAATGTAAAGTGACAGTAATTTGTTACCACTTTATCACCAATCGTATCTAAACATAAAGCATTAGATAAAATGATACTCAGGAATTTCATTGTATTATGTTTCTTTACATTCAAGTGTCAAATAGTAATAAACTGCATCATTTTATTCAGCCCTTCCTTAGAGTAAGTTATTATTCGGAAAGTGAATGAATAATTTCACTGACTGATACTTGACAACCCAAGCTTATCGTCGATTTCATTAAGATGGTAGATATAAACTATTGTGATTAATACTAAATAACTCCCTGATTATTTCATTCAATCTAATTATCAATGTAGTTAATAACATTTTAGAGAAAATAACAATTGCCTAGATGTATTACTAGTTTGGTCATATCATTTACTTTATGTCAATCAGAGAATATATCAATCAAGACAATAAGTATTATGAATAATATCATCTATCAGCATTATTCAGTTGTACTTGTAGTGTATACTACAAATGAAGTAAAAAAAAGGCATATAGTGTTATTTGAATGCATCAACATATATACATCCATTCCTATCTACTTTGTAAGTGTCAATTTCATATCTACATATATATCCAGAATAGAATGATACTTTCAATTCGAAAGTAAACTATCATACAAAACACAATAACTAATTGATTGATAGATACATAAAATAAGAGAATAAATAAGTAAACATTAAAATATAACAAAAGGAAATAGAACTGCCTTTATTCATTTTTGTGTATCTAATCAAAACAAGATCTATTTAGAAATAATAATAATAATAATAATAATAATAATAATAATAATAGGGCAGTTATACTCTATTGCTTTTACTTTGTATTAATAAACAAAATACACTTGATATTAGGAAAAACTTGTATATTTCCGTTGATTTGTTATAGACTGAAGCTGGTCAGGAATCCACTTGCCAGTCACAATCCAAATTGTATAATACTTGTGAAGAAAATAGCTATATCATGGCAATCCGCTCAGGATGCACATAAAGCAACAGTGACTGACCAGCTTCAGTCTATAACAAATCAACGGAAATATACAAGTTTTTCCTAATACCAATGTGCCCGTTGCACAATTGTGATTGTTTGGACTCAGTAGTCTAGTGGTGAACTCGGTGGCGTTCGACACGAAACAGACTGAGTTCGAATTCCAGTGTGAACATCAACATTGGGATGCAGGTACATCCAGCCGATGTGTCCCAAACAGGACGAAACTCGCGTCCTGGATTCCACTTGCCAATCACAATCCAAATTATAAAATACACTTGATTTGTTGATTAATAAAAGAAAATGTAATTGATGTAGTTAACTTTGTATCTTTCTTTATAAAGATATAAATGATGCTATGAGTATAGTAAAAAATAAAGGGATAACATAAGTTTGTTTTAAACGTAGATATCAAGTTAGAATTGTTCTAATGCACAAAACTTCTAAATCACACTTCTTTTGAGTAAGTTCTTATAACCGTATACATGGTTTTGATAGCCAATTCTGATAGTAGTAAATTACCAGAGTTAGCAATATGTTTAAATATTGAGCTATTAACTGATTTGCAATATCATTAAAATGACTTTTTTGGGCTAAGTTCGTGTACATTTATATACCCACATATTTATTTGGAGTACAACGGATGAGACATAAAGCGTGCTCTTTGAAAACAGATATCAAGTAACTTTCTTGAATGGTTACCTAAGAAAAATTGTAAATCACTTAACAGCTTAATCTTACAACCCATGGCCAATTCAAGTCATACAACACTACCACCGGTCATCGAAAGCATTTTTAAGGTTAGAACTTCCTCAAAAAGAGTTCGGATCAGAAATTATTGCACAGTTGTGGCATACGGAAATTCAGTATTTCAGACTTAATCTATGTTCGATATAAACATGTCCTATTTTCTAGTTTACCATCATCTTAGTACGCCATTTAACTTTTAAAAATTTATTTGCCGGTTATTATAGCCACCTACTTATCAAATTACGCCTTAAAGACTGTTACTTTGGCCTGAGTACGTTTGATTATTACGATAACTTTGTCATGTTACGAAACAATTCTGTGGACTATTATTGACAAGCAATAACTGTGAATCTCTATTTGATTCAATGCTTTTACAAAAACGCATGGTTAATCTGCATTGCTTTGGTAGAGGATGCAATATCTCTCTATTTTATTACAGACTATTATTTAAAAAAGATTATATACACGATCATACAGCTCAAGTAAACGACTTGGTCAAAAAACTTTGTTGCAATTTCTTCATTTAGATTCACAATGGTTTTATCCAACAGAACAAATGCAAAGGTACTACATGCCTTCGACGGATAAACATAAGATAAGTTAGGATTTAGCCGTTTAGATTAAATGTAAAAAAGGCAATATTGAATGGTACGGTTTGCATGATTGTATTGACTATGTTAATTGGTTGGTTACTGGTTAGTGTTTAGTGCAGTTTCTCATATTTTTGACTAAATTCTATCAATTAGGGGGGTTTTTGGAGATCAACTGGTGATATCAAAATTAAAATTCTATCAACTAAGCTGCAATCTGGTGATCACTTTAAAGTGTTTGATGTCACGGGCACTATTTTGGGATGGAAAATAATCACACTGTATCAAGAATCATAAAGATTGCTATATCAAAATCAGTCTTAAATATCAAGGGATGAGAAATCTTGATCATCAATCAAACTAATTTGTTGTGTTTATTAGTTTTCAAAAGTTCAAGTTAACGAAATGAAACTGTCTCCAAACTATGTAGTTACGTAAGCACTTTCCAATCCAAATTGTTGTTATTAGACAGTCATAGAGATTCTTATGTGCAGATCACCTTATTGCTCCATAATCGTATTCATAAATTTGAGCAAATGAATAATTCATTGCAGAGATAGTAACAAGTCTTAGACATGTGTTTATAACACTTCATGTATTGCATTCGTCTCATGAAGCCTCGTTAAAAGATTCAGTTCATTTCATTTTTCTTTCAATAGAGTAAAAATAATTATTTGATAACTCCAATATAATTTGCCGACATTCGCCTACTTACTCATAAGTAGTTTATTTTAGTTTCATACATTTACATTTTAAATCAGTCATTTACTTTGAGATTACTGAATATTGCAAATGTAAGCGTAAATTTGAATGGAAAATGTATTCTTTAAAAATAGAGAATTCATTACATGCAGAAAAGAAAGTAAAATATAAATTTTAACTACAAAATCGTCTACCAGTAAACTGTAATAAATATTAGTGATCTTAATTATAAACCATTGTAAAGGTATTCGTCCCTATGAGAAGAAATTACACTGGTTCATTCTAATTGTGATTATTTTTTATTGAGGGATAGGGAAACGAAAGATATCAAGTTTTTATTTCATAGTGGATATAACAAACATTTTGAAAATGAGTGACGATCTGAGTAAAACATCATACTGTCTTCATATGTCAGCTGAGGATCCGAAAACAATGCTCTAACTACAGATTTATCAATAAACAACTTATGAATCCAGCGACTATGCATGTTTTGATTTGAATTTAGGTGCTGCAAGTCTATCCTTTGATTAATTTATTCATATGTCATCAAATGTCTTTTCAACTAACGATGTAATTTATTTCTGTGTAATGCGTAAGGCTCAGTGAATATTGTAGGAAGGCAAATACATAAATGTACTGTATGCTCTATTATACAGAACTCCAAATATCATTATAAACTAATTACATGGAAACAATTGTATCAATTGCTTATGGTAATAAAATGATAAGGAGCTTTAATCAGTGCAGTTCATAACTATTGGTAACAGTAAGAGTAAACGTCAAATTGCATGCTGTCGTTTTAAATTTTCTATAAAATTCTATGTGATTGATTGTAAGTGGTCAGGTATTTCTTATATATGTAGTTGACAAGGGTATACGCATCCCTTAAGACTTGCTAGAAATTGCCATTTAGTCATGAGTTCTTTTCGGTATAGTTTAAACGTACTGAATGAAAGAATTCAGGTTGGCCACTTTGTTCTATCTAATAGGCATTAGTTTAATATATATGTGTTTCGGTGTTTATATTGAAGTTATGATTCAAATACGGTACTTTGTTTTAAATGCTAACACGTTAATGAAATTTACTAGAGAAATTTGTGATTAAACAGGAATTGAGAAGTAATCCGATTAAGATATGCCTATCTAAATAGATACTAATCAACTTCACTCCACAATATCAAGTTTGAAGCCACAAACCCTGTATGTACATAACTTAATCCCAGTTGAATGGGCTACTGGCTATCCGAATATGATAGATTAAGGAATAACATGACAAGTGAAATGATTGGTAATGTGGACAACAATAGTTATGTCAGCGTGATAAGTTCCAAGTTGAACAAAAAGAGAGTTATTGCTTGTTCTGATAACCACATTCCAACTTTATTCCAAAGTTATAAAATCCTAATGAACATTTCAGAGATATACCTTACTCATTTGTTTACATAAATATATTTTAGAGCGTCAGTAGTTAACTAAGTAAAACAGTGTCTTTGGTGCCTTATTCAAATGAAACGAAACCTAACATTCTTTTTATTTTATTATTTCTAATTAGAAATTCCAGCTAGTAATTTTGAAGTAAATCTCAACTGTGTAGAACATAAGGAAATCGGTAATATAAAGTGAATACACCATGATATAACCGCTGTTACTACTACCATCATCATAGGCATAGAATGCTATCTTATATATCGCCAAGTTAGTACTCAGATTCAAGTTGTACGTTGTTGATAAATGGTTGATTGACTCTCAGATTCATATGGAATAAGTAAAAAGAAAGATGCATTTAATGTGAAACAACAGATAGGATGAAATATTCTAGTGTTGCTGATTTATTTATTCACTTGAAAGAATGTAAAACTCAGGTTGTAGGACAAATAATGTCTCCTTTATATATATATATATATACATATATATATATATATATATATATATATATATATATTTTAAAATGTGGATGTATATGACGCCATTCCAATTCACTTTGATAAAGTTAATCGGAAGCAACTAGTGAAATCTGTAGCAGACTGTGAGTGTTACTCTGTGGTATATTGCATAAAATGTAAGACATTCCATTACTAAATAGTACTATATTACTGACAAACTGTTTTGCTTTTACTAAAGGATATCTTAGTAATAATCATACTCAAGAGAAGACAACGAATTGTTAATAGAATTGAAGTGTCTAAAAGTGAACAGTATATGTGTAATATAATGCTCAATAGTTTATATGTTTTATTTATACTCGATTGGTGATATACCACCGTTGATCACCTTTTCTCAATTTTAATATGACCAACATTAAACACTGTATATCTGCCATTAAAGTAATAGATTATTCATTTCAATGAAAAGCACAGACCAGTTTTCAGGCATAACATATCCTAACTAAATTTGAATATATATCCTCATTCACATGATGCCCAAAGTACTCGGATTTCTCAACAGATACCATTCAGATAATTCATTTAATTACTGATTCAAACGTACTATTTCTGTACACATTCACTTTATCTTTAACTTAGTTGTTAGTGGGATATAGATCGGATTAAAGCATGCTCAGTGCATGATTGTGATGGCGCACACTGATTGTCTATTTCCAAACCAATCAGCTCTAGCGGATTGTTGCAGAAGATTCTGGAAGCTTCTTATGTAAATACTATAAATACATTAACGTTTCTTTAACTAACGATTCCTACTTATGTCTACCCTTGTTATTTGGAATCTAGTTTTGCTCCTGTTCAAACGTGTTCTGATTTGGGATCTTGTCGAGTGTTCAGTGTCTAAGAATACTAAGCAATAGGAGTAATTGGGTCGTTATATCTAGGAAATCTAACATTAGTTGAGCAATAATCTTCCACCAAATGTTAATTTATAAAAGATTTTTGAAAACAAACTATAGAGTTCTACTATCTTTAATAGTACGACATACTCATCATAAAAATGACCAACCGTAATAGAATTCTGTTGTTTCTGCTTTCATACAGAAATATTTTAACATGCTACTTTCAAATATCGTTTGATTATTAACTAACGATTAAATTATCTATCCACTTATAAAAAGACTAAACTAAACCAAAGTAGTTTACTGAACATTTACAGCTTATGTATTGATACAACGATATCATATTCAACTATATTCATGATCTTATGAACAGATATGATATAAAAACCATATTTATATAAAAATGATCTAGTACTATTACATAGAAACAAATTTAGACGTAAAATTATAAATATATTTTACAAAGATTAGTCATACATATGATTAAGCCTATATACCTTTCATTTATTGAACCTTTTGAAATTAATCTAGAGTTATTTACTTCTCATATTTTTCAAATCTGATCACATTGAACATGAACATGTTATATGTACCTAAATAGAAAAGTTTGAATTTAAGCTTATTGCTATGTTGTCCTTTAGTTATACATCTTCAAGTTTATATTCGCACTATGATTTCAAACAGTATCCATTATATACGTAAACTTTAAGTTTGACAGACGAAAATCAATGTCTGTCAGATAGTTAAATATGTCAGTTAGTTATAAACAACTCCAAGCTCGACATATATGTATATCAGCTCAAGTTATCCTACCACAATAGCAAAACGATACGAAATAATCAGGATGAATAACAGAATATAATTTAATAAGGAGTTAAATGATATACCCAAACACAAACTCGACTTTTAAATGAATTTAAACAGTGAATGAGCTACTATGATCAATTTTGATCACTTGTCGCCCAATATCAAGCCACCGATCAAACTCATTATGAAGTTTGCGAAATCTAACAATACGGATAACCATCAGTGTCTTAACGAAATGATTAATAAAACATGTAAAAAAGACAGTGTATTGTATGACTGTGTGTTACCAGTGACCAGTAAACTGTTTCACCATTCAAAACCGGTAGGCAGAATTCTTTCTAAAAACAGAAATAGACTGTAGATCACTTTGAATTGGCTATCATGACTTTTCTTGGAATCGTCTTACTGTTCAATAACCATAGATACTTATAATGAACATGCCTACGAATCAGATCATTTAGTATGATTACATGTTATTTTTTATGGTGGTCATACTAATTCATGAAGTTGTCGAATTGATTTTTCAATGTAAGTTACAGCCATTGGAATATCTAAGTCATGTAGCAAATGTTTAAGCATCAGCAACAATGAGCAAGCATTCAGTGATACGATTTATTACTTTAACTAGTTTTTGACGCAACATGATGAACATCCAATGAAACAATAATAATCAAAACAAAACCTCTTTAACTAAACACGTCAAAAAATCACTTAAGTGATCATCTGTTAATGTTTTCTTCGCAATAAAAGAAATGTATGCACCATTTTAACCACAAGAACGTTGATATGATGGGCACCTAATGACGAGTGATTATCTTCGAGAACTGTGCTTTAGAATGCTATATCAATTATTATAGCTGTGCATAATGCAATCATTTCATTTCTATGGCTCTTACGTTCCCCTTACACAGTTCTCCCGTTTAGTATATTTACTCAGTATAAAATTATATTACTATGAGCTACAGATACTTAGTTGTGTACAAGTTGTCCCCATTCACTGCCACTATTCCCTTTGTCTTGCATCAATGTTAGATTCTTGATTGGTTTACTGTATGGTCCGACTTTGTGTATATATAAAGGCATGATTAAAATACAATACGTTTTCCGTTCTCCTTTTTCCAGTTCCCGATTCTGGTTCCACTATTTTCGGCTTGGGGGCAAGTGGGCATAGGGCAGACGCGCATTATCAACTAGGCATACCTCATTGGTGTTCGCTATACCCCGCCAAAATTTCTTTGGGTCATAACAAACATTTAGAAAGCAAATTACTGATGAATACAGAATGGTTTTACTGTACAACACTAATATCATCTTTTATTCAGTTTTCGTTGGGTGCATGCAAACGTAAGAATATAAGCAAACTTATATTTCTTAAAAGGTTCTAAATATGCAACCTACGAAGATTCACAACTATATAAATTGATTTAGATTTTATACCTAGCATCAAGAGCTGAAGGCTTCATTATTAGCCAATTTACAGTTGTGTTGTACATGAAGTACGCGTAGGAGGCATTTATGAGCGGACAGATTAAGTCTTCTACCTATTTTTGGATGTAGTTGATAGAAAACCCTAGTGAACATTAGATTATAATTAGTTAATATTCATCTAAGCAATGTTACTGGAGTTTTTAGGGGAGAATGATGTGTTTCAAAGGGTTCGAACAAACGTCTGATAAGTTGCTTACTAATAAATTTAGGTGGTGTGTGACTTCTTGTAGGACTGACTGTAATATATTCATTATAATGCCCAAAACGTTTGAATCCTACACAGTTATCTAATCAATTAAGTTTAAAATATTATTGTATGGTTAAATGATACATATCAAGTTTAAAGACTCATTCTATTTACCTGATCTGCAACCACATTGCTATTATTATACATAATGTAACATTAATTAACGATTCATATTTACATAACTTATTTACTGAAGACATAAATTTATACGATCATGAAAAATATAAAGTGATTATTTCAGTAGCTTGTATGAAACCAATAAAACTGTATCCTACAAACATTTAAATTGTAATTAACTCTTAGTACATGTAAATGTTTTGTAAAAAAATAGTAATGTACTACTTAGAATAGTGTAGATACGGAAGGCCAATACTAATTCTGTAGATATGAAAAATATTCAGACATTTTTTCATTAAAATAATCTTTATATTCTTTTAGATAGTAATCAAAATTCAATTATGAATATTAACAAAGTAATGAGAATATAATTTTGTATTATTTAAATAATAATGAAAATAGAAGAAAAAAACACACTAACTTTATCATTATTCCCGTAAATATGTTCACCTTCTGTAATTATAGTAAAGATAGTTTCCTTTAATTCTGTAGGCATATCACCAGAAATCTCTAGGTAATCATCTGATTCAATTAATTCGTTAGGTAGTTCCTGTATTTGCAGTTTTTTTTAGAAAAATAAAAACAGAATCTTTGCATTCATAAATGTGGACTGGAAAATAATACGTTACTTGTAAGGATTTCAGTTAGTTATGGGTTATCTAGATTCCCTGTTAAATGGATAACATCTATGGCATTTTAAACGATATGTTAGAATCTCACAGTAACAATCAAAGCTGTTATGATGGTGTATCCTGCTAATGAGTCACAAATATGACGAAATGTGTGTCTTAGTAACTACATTCCAACTTTATTACCAATAGTATTTATATTACTAAATACAATCTCTGTATGTGAACATTAACCACTGTAAAATTATATATAATGACTCACTTTATCAAAGCTGATGAGGAAATTCATGGAGGACATAAAAACATACTTTTCGAATGGCTGTGACTTCTACCGAATTCGACTCTAAAAACACTGACACGTTCCGTATCTATTTGTTTATATTGCACTACTCGAAGGCTGTCATTACGTAGCCTTATAAACTACCGCATCGACCTCAACTCTTACTACGATAAAATTACTGTTATATACGGAATATTATTGTATACATCTATATACACGACAGAGTGAATGCATGCTGGATTTCATGGTAGAGATAGGTATCAGTATTATTGAAATACTTGATAGTGAAACTTGTTAAAAGAAATGCAAGAAACTATAAATCTTTGCTGTATGCGGTTATATAAAAAATAAAAAAACATATTCACTTCAGAAAGTAAAACAGGTAATATCAGTGAAAACTTGAATAAATGAAATTGTGAACACATTCTACGAAAGACCCCGTTTATTTAACTCGATTCAACAGACTGACATTATGATGAACAATGACCATTACTACGATAGATACAGTTCAGAATATACTTCAAGCAGGTCCCAACCTAGAGTCTGATAAAGGTAATAAATAGCCAACAAATGGTTGGCCAATCCAAATATAATCTGATCACTGGCAATCTATTTGCCCAGTAAATATCAATAAATAAGTAAACTTTCGAAAAAAAAACTTACATTATCTTTATTATTTGTATTATTGATTTGATTATTGATTTGATCATTCTCTTGAAATCCATGTACATTCCCAAGGGATGAATCAAAATTAGATATAACCTTTGCTTCTTCTTGTTCGACATATTTAAATCGTCTGAAGGATAGAATAATACACCCCCCACCAGCATCACAACCAAAAAATACACAGACAAGGAAAAGTTATTACTTGACACTTTAGTTAGTTTATATGTGTGAACACATAGTACAATCTTAAAAAATATTTTTCCCCACTAAATGTAATCAGATGAAGAACTAAAGATAAACTAAACGAGTGTTCGTTGAATGTTTGGTCCTAATGACCAGCACACCAACAGTGAACAGAAACATAGAATATGCCGAATATAATATCATAAGGCACTGATTAAAACACGATATCTCTAAACCATTGAGATGGGCTAGGAATTGAATTCCAAACATCTTGTAACATGGCTATTCTTCAATGAGTTGTGATCAGTATAGAGTCCGTAACTAATGTACCTCAATGCAAGTTATTGCATCATAGCAGGTTCTTAGTTATTTGTAAGAAAAAAATGCTTTAAAAAACACCATAATATTTGTATTTCACAACAAAAACTACAATATATATATATGATCAATCAGTACTGTTTTCAACGATAAGGGATAAGGTAGAGAAATATATTACTAAATGATTACAGTTACAATTATCAACTATTGGATGTTGGCTAAATAGTAATTTAGGTTAAGTGATTGATCTGAAGCCACAAGCTATTAGGCACAACCCCTAGTATGGACATGAATGTGTTCAACTGAGGAGTGCAATGTCTAAAATAAATACCTGTCCTATGCTCCTTGGTTTTCAATGGCTATCTAACTTAAGTCATTTAATGTTATCAGTTACAAAATCAAAACTCTTTACAACTCTTTATAATGACAATACGGTTTTCAATTACATTTACGTCAGGCTTTAATATACAATAATATTTAGGTGTAAATATGAAAAGTAAATCAGAGTGAATTACGTAAATAGTCATAACAATTACAATTACATATTGATAATAGGACGGCAGATGCATTAACAATAATAATATTAGTAGGATACTAAGCAAATATTTCCAAAATACGATGATGAAGGTAATAATAACTTAAATAAACATTTCAAACAGGAAATTGGTCGAAACGTAAGAGATTAATTTTGTTAAAACAATTAAGATACTATGATATTGGTGAAAACTACAAAATGTGTAAATATTCAGCTCAAATACATAAGAAATGAGGAAGAGATGTGAAAACGTTACAGAGAATAAACAACAAGCACATTGAGTCGGTCAAATCATTCTTGCTTCTCATATCGCGACAGAAGGAATTAATGTGTTACCTAATGCTTTTGAACTCATAAACTAAGGTATGAGATTGAATCCAATTACGGGAACTTATTGGTATGTGGTAAATTTTCCTGAACTGTATGGATCTATTTATCTATCTCATTGCCTAATATTGGCCAAGTATGATGACAGGTACTTAAGTTTGGATTCAGTTCGATGCATTCCAAACAACTATGGGAGAAGATAAATTAATAGGTGCATATTGATGTAACAAAACCATATACCTTATTTTTTATTTAAGGAACCAATAACGGCCTGTCAGAAAATGACAGAGACTTTCTGCACAGTTATATTTCATACAAATCTAGTTAGTCTATGTTGAAAGCCGTCGTTAGCCAAATTTCCTTTGAATTGTGGCTTAAAGTTGGGAGGTTTCTTTCTAATATTCCAGATTTAGATTTCATCCTCATCGTAGATATAGTCTTCTTCGTAAAACAATGTAGGTAAAATATTTTAGTCAAGAAATTATATACGATGTCCTTTTTTCCCTTACTATATAGTCAGAGAGTTTCTTTCTTGTAAGGCATCCAACAACTTTTGTCCTGTAACACATGAGAACATGACTAAAGACAAGTGTGTAATGACGCTAAGGTAAACTTTTTCTATATACACTTTTACTTATTGGCTTGTATTCTTGTCTATTTCATATCAAAGAAAAGTAATTCACTGTTACGTCTCTTCTCAAAAGTGAAAAAGATTGCTGCCTACAGAAAGCCGAATCGCATGGAGAGATCAGCATTAATGACATTCCGATCGATAATATAAAATATGCCGTTTATATACCGACAATATTATTCTAATTTCTTAATTACCTCCATGTGAGGTTCATTTTATAATACTACTCTTTTCCAACTTCAGTCCAGCACTATGATAACAAAGTTTGTGCATAATCAGGTCTCATACTAATATAGCATAGTTTTTTACTCAAGTTTGCAATAAGTCGACTGGTCAGTCTATATTCCACTAGGTGTTTGTGACGTCTATGTTTTCTTCAGTTTCAATTTTTTATCATTAATACTGTAAATGAGAGTAAAAGTAATAAGTTTTATTCTTCATTTGTTAGTATGTAGGCATGTACAAGCTGAGATGTACTTAATTAGTACTGAATATATGTGTAATGCTAGTTAGTGTAAATAATTTATAATTTACCGTAAGTCTTATGTTTAAAAGAATCGTCTCAACTAAAATTTTTGCCTAGAAATGTTCTATTAAGAAATGCGAAGACGAAGGTCATAGGAACCTTCAAAGAGTCCCTCACATAAGATAGAATGAAATAAGAATTTCTGAGGTCCTACATTAGTTCACGAAATTCTAATCGACTGAAAAGATTATGAAATACGCTTTAAATGTCAAACTACTGTACGACCTGAGAGTACCGTTGTCTTATGTAGGAGTAGGCTAGAATAAATGTTATAAACCTCTAATTTAAGATATATCAATTTAAGAAGCCACTTTGATTGTCATTCTAAGCTATGCCAGTAGGTTAAGACTACCGGATAACTGTGGTCGGTGGTTGTAATTTAACAACAAAATAGAAGATTCTTGAAAAAAATAAAAGGACTTATGAATTAAACTTATAATTATAATTAATCGAAAAATAAAATGAATTAAAATGATGAAATGACTTGTTCGTTTATGTTATGAAGATAGTGGAAGATCAATTATTGGAATTTTTCGAATAGGAAGGTTAGGTTTAAACTATCTAAATGTAATCGCTGTAGCGAAATGTTTTGATAACTTTAAACCCTTAGATTACCTACATTCTGTGTCCGGTGTTTATCGATTGGTGGATCTGAGTAAAATATTGCTGGTCTCGAAGAAATAAGTTCTTGGGAATATGCTTGGGAGAACATTTAGATGTCTGTCTTTCAATCCTTAAAAAATATTTAGCTTTTTATGTGCATGTATATTGGTACATACAGTTTGGAGTGGCATGTGACGAGTATTTATATTTACCTTTTTTTTCTCTTATTGTGGATTTCATTGTGTACTTTTCAAAGTCCAATTTAGTTTTTGACTAATTCCACTTGAGATCTGATTAATTTTGGACTTCAGACATACAAAAGAGTATCCCATTTTCTGTTTGATAACTCATATTTCACCAACATATTTGGTACTACATACCTGAGTATAGCCATTTTCACAAAGACACCTGTGTATTACAGAACCTTCCGCTTCGAGTTTATGTGACGCGCATACATTATTGTCTCTCTAATAAAGGAATTCTGACCAAAATATATACATAGATTATAAGGAGATATGTATGAAAATTTAAACACTGCCCACTCAAAGTTTATCCCTACCGTAGCTTCTACCTTAACGTGATGGTCGGGCTCGCCTATCGTGACGACCCAACCTAGCTTTATTGTCTAGAACGCATGTTCCTGTAGGTTCTACTATGCCAAGCAGGTCCGTTGAAGGGTGATAAAACAAAAGGCAGCAACCTAAGATCTTATGGTGAAGTCGTACTGATGACTGCAGATGAGTGTAACAGCATTAAGGTGTTCCACTCGGATAACCAACATCTGTACCGATGCTGTCTTCCTAACGGAAGAAAGGGGTTAGTAAAAGTTGACTTTACAAATGTTATACCACACCTTACTCCACAGATTTCCGTCTCCAGCGGTATGGCCTTTTTAAAAAATGGAGCTAACACTTCAAAAACTTCCCATAACAAGGTCGTCCGTGGTTGGCCTCAAACAGTTGTTCCTTAGGCTCTGCGATCGCGCTCCTAGATCTCTCTTAGTTCCCATTCTACATTGAATCGTAGATGCGTATCAATTAAAAGTTTAATATTAGAATGAAATAAAAATAATTGGAGTCATTTCATTTAAATCACATCCTGCTTAAAATGATCTAACGCATTGATACCGATTTCAATTATGAAAACAAAAATGTAGAACATATCGAAAACACGAAACAATATCAAAATCACATCGTTTTTTACAAAGACAACAACAAAAATGTACATGAAAACTGTTTTTAACATAGAAAGCTAACACGGATTGGTCAGAAAAAAAAAATAAAGTAAATCGATTTAAAAAAAAAAACAACTTTACTCTGGATAGACAATGATATTAATAGTGAAGAGAATGAGAATTCGAAAAGTTTACAAATCTATGTCCAGAAATGAGATATTCGCATAATGATTTATTTTAATTAGGTGTTTTAATGATTTTTGAATTTAATTCTCAAACATAGTGACTAAAGATGCAATCCACTGATGAGCAAAAATCCCTCTTAAAGATTACAGACATATCTTGTTCATGAGTGTCAAGTAGTGGGAAACCTAGATCTAGGGTTTTCTGTTAACTACTGGATAAATAACTTTTCATAATCGACTTATAGATATTTTAAAACTTTACTTTTGTGAAGTTTGGAAACCAATCACTTGTTTACTTGTTCAAGTTCACTTTTTACCTAGTATGATTTAGACAGTATTAGTATGACAAACTGGTACTGCGAAAACTACAATTATTACTGTGATCATTCATAACTCGATGTCATTAATACTATTACTATGATTATATTTTTTAAAGTTTCAGTGTCATGCAATTCATCAAATTAGTAACTGTAGATTGTAAGATGGTATTTATTCACTTACCAACCATTACAACATAAATTTACGTCTTAACTTGAGTTGACTAGTAACCGGCTACAAAACAATATATTATTTGATTCATTCTCAATACTGACCGAATTATGTCGACCAAGTTAGAGTTTGGTCACTAGTTTAAATAACATCAAAATATACTTCACTTAATGTGGATTCATTTAGCCATTAAATAGCCAACGTAAGACATAGAATTCATACAATATTAATGATCAGGCAAACAAAACATTGATTACTACACTATTCTCAATAAATATAACAGGCGTGGCAGATGCAAAAACAGAAATCATAAACAAAAAGTGTAAGATTGTACGTAATTGATACTGACGAGAACAAACTGGTATAAAACTTAGTGCGAATAAGGTTGTCTGTTGGCTACCTCCAAACATCCCAAAATTGTCAATTTTCATAAGGAAGTGACAACTAATGGCAGTTAATGAATTAATCAATTTATCACTTACTACCTATTTAACTTTATTTTTTTAATAATCACGTTTAAAAGAACTAATGGTCAGCATGGATGTATGTTATGTATCACTTACAAAGCTTCAAGTTCCAATCCTAGCACATCACAAAATTTAGCAAGTGTAATTATTCCAGTTCTTTGTGGATCGAACAGTTCTTGCCATCTCTGAAAAAAAAAACAAATCATAGATACCTTATTTTATTATTTTGATTGAAATATCATTATGACTGGTATCATAAAACATACACAGCTTCACAAGTGACTACTTATTTCGAAAAGGTTATATATATTATATATAAAAAAATTCAACATCAGTAGGTGATTACATAAGCTTTGAGTTTAAAATTGTTTTGAACTATATTTAACTTTGATAGTTATGAAGAAGTTAGGATCACATCATCAGGTAGAACGTTAAAATGAATTTATTTATTTTTCAGTCACTAAGATTTTTAAAATATAATTCCCATTCAAAGTACTAGTCAACTTCGGTTTCAGCATACTTTTAATTAACTTCCATAGTACAAAATAACCAAGACAATTGACTTTGATGAAATAAATGTAAACTCGATGTAAATACAAGTGAAAACCGTATGAATCACCGCAAGTTCACCTATATTAGCAATGTACATAAATTGTTTAGAAGAAAATCAACTTACTCGCATTTAATGTAGACATTTTAGAGGAAAATGTAGTTTAGAGAAGTGTTGGGTTACATTGACTTTTAAATGTACCACTAACTTGTTCTAATATTAGGAAAGATATTAAGTGTTGATTGTAAAATAAACAATTATCCTACAATATTAATTTTAACGCATTAAAAGAAAATATTGGCATGAATTATCTAAGCTTACAATGGTTTTCCATCTTTTACCAGCAGAAGTCCATTTCCTCGTATGTCACTGTATGTTGCATAATATGCTCTCTCACATAAACCATAACACTATTATTTTGATAAGTTTAGTTAAGAAAAAATCAATCATAAACAAATAATTTTATTCATTTATTTATGTGATCGACTAAAGATACTAGTACCGCTCAAGAACATTAAAGATATGATTGCTGTTCCAGCGTTTTTTACCATTTCTCTACATGTACTTTTAATGTAAGCATAAAATGATATACAGATTTCAAAATAACATTAAAATTCCAGGTTAGTTAACACCATCAAATTTAAGCATCAAATAACGATCATTTCAGCAATCGAAACAAAGAAAAACAACTAAATTCAAAAGGGGAACTAGATTAAGAAAGCCTTGTCGTAACAAGCAATGCAGAAATCAACGAAGTATACTGAATCATATGAAAACATAACACAATATAATTCATTTGTGACATTTCTGTAAGGATGTTGGTCATAGTGAAGTAGCAAACTTGAAACTTAATCAGATCTATTGGCTTATGATATACCAGGCACCTAAAGAAGGTTGATTATATTCGGGAACTGTGTTTTAGAACATTATTTCAATTAATATAACTGTGGATAATGTAATCATTTCATTTCTATGACTGTTACGTTCCCCTTACCCTATCTTCCCGTTTAGTATATTTGCTGTTATTATATTATCTCTTATTATGGACTATAGTTAATTAATTGTGTACAAGTTGCCCCCCATCCACTGCCATAATCTCTTCTGTTTCGTATTAGTGTACAATCCCTAATTGGTTCGATGCGTGGTCTGATTTTGTGTATATATAAAGGCATTATTGGAATACAATACGACTGAATTAAGTTGGATTGGATTGTGTCTGTTTGGCTCATAAATCGTTGTTTTCTCTATTCTGGCTTTGGGGATTGGTAGTTGTGGGGCAAACAAGTACGTATACGGATTAGAAATTATCAAGGGCACTGTGTATTATTTTAGAATACATAACACATTTAGTATAACTTTGGCTGAACAATAAACTATTTACTGTCGATTTAAGCAATATAGCATCAATTTTGACAGAAGTCCTACAGACAACAACTTCAAAGAGAATTTAACTATTTACACTCGACACGTGATAAAAACCATTCAATATTGAATTTCCCTCCTTAATTTCCATTATTTTCATTTTTTTGTTGATAAGATTAAATTATCTGATATAAAATACAGATCAATTTCTATTGATTCTACAGTCACAAATATACCTTCATAAACATAATTATTGATTATTGTTTCAACTTGTTTCACGCTTGTTGATAACGTTTATAAAATCAACTTTTACATCAATTCAACTAATTTTATGGCAGGACTATCATGTAGAGAAGACCTTAACATTTTCTAGATGACCATTGACATCGGAATATTAGTTTGTCACTCTTCTCTAATCATTTCTCCAAGTACATAGACTTCACACAATCACGTAAACATGTTCTTCGACGTAAACTTTTCTCCTGTAAATAACTAACGATAACCCCCTCCTAGAAATTAGCGAGCATACGATAGATCGTCAACATTGTCAACTAAACTGTGAGCAATGACCTTGAAATGAGAAGTCGCAACTTCATTGATTCGTCTCTACATTAAAGTCCTGTCAATTTTATAATTTATCGTACACGTTTAAACTTGTACAATTTCTTAACTCGAAATAGAGAATATAAAAGGTGTTTGTTTTAGTGATGTGAATGTAGGTTTGTTTAATAAATAAAAAAATTTTTTTTATTCCATTTGAAGTAAAGTGGTAAGATAAGTTGATGGTATTAAAGTGCTAAGGTGAATAGTTATTGATTCAAGTACAATATGGTTTACTATAGTTGAAACTAATATAAGTATTACATAAATATTATCAATAAACTGTATATACTATAAACTATAAATATGGTTTACTGAATAGATTTTTAGATAGAGGTAAAAAAATTAGGTTCAATGGTAAACTTTGTAGAAGTCTAAGTAGTAACAGACAGTTATTTTCAAGAAAAATGACTACTACTAGGCATTTACGAAGAAATATAGTATCTACTTGAAAATAGAGTCATTTTCATCGTTTGAACGTTAAAAGGTGATAAAAATTAAAATACAATAAATCAAAGATAAAAAGAAGCCTTGGATAGTACATTTTCCTCTAATAATTTGTACGGAATGCAATACTCTTTGATACAAAGTTAGATAAATAAACGCTATATATCACCTCGAATTGTATAAAACAGTTGTCAGCAAAAGATATATTGTTGTAAGAAGCACTCTTTAATGTCTAAATATAATGTATTAGTAAGAGTAAATAGTAAAAAGACGATCAGTCGATCCTCGTATAAATATTTATAAGTTATAAGTATTTCATAACAGAAGTAATGAAATCGTATTGATAATAGGTAACGATTTGGGGAAAAATTATTTTATATTTTACTATTTCCCCCCACCCCTTATTAATTTACTTACTGTTTAGTGAACTATTAATGAAGTGATTCTCTAGGGAGTTTCTCATAAACAAGGTAATTTGAAAAAAAAAAGCTGACTAATTTACGTAATATGAAAAATTTATAGAGAGGAACGATGAACACTGGATGCACTTAACATTGTCAGTATTACTTGATAATGACAGAAAAGAATGCTTTTTGAACAAGTTTAGATGTTATGTGCACTATGCTAAACGTTTATCTACTACATTGTTTGCTTTTGAATTTGGAGCAAAAATTCAAAAATAATTTTCTACATTTTGACTTTGTCATACTTATACCTAACTTTTATCAGTCTATCATAATTTAAACGTTTAAAAGTACGTATAAAGATTCTTTAACAGTGATTAACTGCCATTCATTTTCATTCTATGACACTTTTTCTCATATTAAAACATAATTGATGGTTACCTATCAGTATTATCCATTCTCATTATTTTTTTTTCAAGAGATAGAATATGGAGGACAATATGTTGATTCCATTTGACAATGATTAGTTTTGTAATGAGTTAACAAATTCTTTCATAAAAATTATATGTACATCAAACAGTTTAAATGTATAATTCATCAGTTAAAACAAATTCAAGATAAGTAAAATGTAATATGAAATCTATATTGCAAGAAAATAGACGAGTTAGAAATTCAATTAGATTGTCAAATACTGTAATAATAAGTTTCTTTAAACCAAATTTGTTTGTATAAACTTTAATACAAATAAACTGTACTAACTTAACTAATTCATATATTATGGCATTAAAAGAACTGAATACACTTTTAAAGTTGAAAATAATCACTGTCTTACAAAATATTTCCTACGTAACTACTTACATTTTATACTGGAGAACCCTTACCATAACACAATTGGTATTAGCTTATCAAATTTGGATAATACATATTCACTGACATATAATAAACGACCTTAAAGTTTGTTGACTTCTGTAACTACTTTGATATATGATATCCGATTTTTTTTAGCATACACAAACACTTCTTAATAACTCAACTCACTCGGTACAACGACTGAAGAGTCGAATGAGATAAGGAAGAAGAATTATTGCTCAAATAAATTCTTCATATTAACAAAGACAGTAACATTACAGTATAATTTTGACAATTAAATAAACGATTCCTTCAAACGGAGTATCACATTCCTACCTTACATGTGAAAGGTAAATGCTCGATATACGTGTTTAAATCTTTTATGATACTGCAGAATTTTGAAGATATACGTTGCCTTTACCCTATACAGATCTATTGTCTAAACATCGTTGAATATTTAGCGTACCAAATAATTTATATCAAATAGTTGATGTCACAGTTATGATGCCCTAGTATCAATCAGTAATTTGACCATTAGTTCATACTTAAACCTGTTAAGTGAGAATAGTTACCTGAGCGCGTTTAGCATATTCATAACTACTTCAGTTATTTTTTAAGTTCTATTGTATTTTCTTACTAGCTAAAAAATCCCCGACTAAGTTTTTTTATAGTACATTATAGTACTATATCTATAAAAATTGCATTTAGGTTTTGCACCTAATAAGTACATAAAGAAGCATTCATTAGTATCATTAAGTAACTAATTTTATAACTTAGGCTAACTAAATTATAATTCACTTAATAATTTTAACCTTGATATATTTAAGTTGGATTGTGATTGGCAAGCGGAATCCAGGACGCGCGTTCCGTCCACGTCTGGACACAGTAGCCTAGTAGTGAATGCTGTGGCGTTTGGCACGAAGCGAACTGATTTCGAATCCCACTACGAACATCAACATTGGGATGCAGGTACATCCAGCCGATAAGTCCCAAATAGGACGAAATGCGCGTCGTGGATTCCGCTTGCTAGTCACAATCCAACCTAAATATAACTTGTTTACTATCGCTATAGCGAGGCAATTCGTTCAGGATGCACGTATGGCAACAGATACTGACCAGTTTCATTTCATTGCAAATCAACGGGAAAATGCGAGCTTATAGTAATTTAACTTTGATAATTTAATGAGAGCTAGTGTAATGCGTTAATCTGAAAAAATTTGATATGTTAGCGTTATTCATTTCGAACAATCTGGTTACACATACACTTGTCATGATATATTAACATGGAAAACTAGTAAAAGTTAGGTTAATTAATGAGTCGAATGGCAATAATGCTATAAATGAAGAATACAAGACGAGAAAGCTAGAAATTTGTCACACCATTAAAATAATAAGATCAATAACAAATTACGATTGCAGATTCAAGGTTATAGCGAGCTGCTTCTGTACACATAGAAATGTCTTAAACTTTCTGATGGTTAAAACTGCAATAAATTTAAGAATACATTTGTGACGTTTCCTAAAATAAGCCTTATAAACTGTCGTAGGTTCAAACGCATAGCCTGTATCAAATGTGTATTGCGATAGATGAGGAATGTTTTCTATTTCCTCTCTCTATCGGACAGCTTGATATTATTTATTGTCAATGCTATTTAGGCACATGCTCCCTCTTTCTTAATTGTTTTAGGCAATTCTAAAATAATAAGTGAGCTTATAACACTCCCTAGGAAACATTATGAATAGTAATCTGTACTTAACCGTTTACAAGCTAAATACATAGAAAAGTGGATTTTTATGATAACTACGCCAAAATCAATAACAATGTTCAGTGATTTTAATCTTAAACTAGTCTTCATAATAACGATGAGTTATTGTTTATTGTTGTTATCAGAACAACTGATTCTCTAAGTTTTGGTGATGTGTAATTCAACCTACTAGCTGAAACATGATCCAAGATTGATTTTCAGAAATCAATCATAAAAACCAATAATTGTATCTAGATAACAAATAAAGTCAAAATACAACCGTCCTAGGTATAAGTCACCGATAATTTATTTCGTGTATGAATTTTCCAAAATTACACATGAAAAACATACTACATAGCACAAATCTGAAGTAGTTCAAGTTGCAACATTATTTATCAACTCAGTGAGAAAAGAAATGACCGGCTATAAAATCAATCAGGTCAAATTAACAATAGCATAAATATTATTCTTAAAATTTATATGAAAGAACCTAATGAGTACATCTTAACTATATTATTACCAATTTTCAGTAATTGCACAAAGCATAGACTATAATGTTTGCCATTAACATTATGATCTAATATTATTTCTTTGTTTGACCTTACACCTAGTTTTCTTTCAACCTTATTATGTACATAAAATATTGTATCATGAGTGCAACACGTTTCACATCTACGTTGACAATTTACAAATAAATTTAGTACAAATGCCAGATGATTTTTTTAATCATCTTTTCATATCTCTTTAATTTGTAAGTGTATTTCATAACATTCTAACAACTTAAGTCGACCCACTTCTGTAATGCAACTCAAGACTACTTAGTTTGTTATATGGTGATAAATTTTGTGTACAATTGTTTCTCTATTTAATTTTATTTGTATATGTACAACGTTACATATATTACGCCAAAAAGAATACTACTTAAGGATTGGAATAGAAAATATTTGTGAAAATCAATGTAAACACAAGTTATAAGTGTATTGTCTAACAGTACTACTGAATTTACGTCATGAATGAAACTACCAACCAATTAGAACATGGCTACTACATACTGCTGAGTTCTATAACTCATTTTTTCTATTATTCTTTTCAAGAACACAGAGACTGATCAATTTCAGCCAGAAACAATATCAACAGGAAAATACAAATACTTTTGAGTTATTTGTACAGTAATACAAACGCATAAATAAACAAGCACATTGTAACAACTTTTCTTATATATTACTACTCATCATATGATATCCAGAAAAGCCTCAGTTATACTATTACAGGACTTCTGCAACGTCAATACATTGGTTCATGACCTTGAAAGCAAGGCTTGATCAACAGAATCAAAATCAAAATAGAAATGCATATATGGTTGATGTATGTCTGTATTATTAGCTTTCTCGTCATAAAAAAAAGCTTCAATATGTTGCTTTTAAAGAAACATACAATGTACATATTTAATGATGAATTGTTAATGGTTCTCCTTCTGATATTCATTCATTTTGAACTAGATTTTGCAAACTCTTTTATAATCGATAATGTTTTATTTCACTGAATTCATGTTTTTGTAACTTTATTCACTTCTATGTCTAACCAAGCAGAAAATTGTACAAGAAATTATAACTGTAAGCACAAATTGGTATACGGATTTCAAAATAACATTAAAACTCCATGTTAGTTAACACCATCAAGTTTAAGCATCAAATAACGATCATTTCAGAAATCGAAACAAAGAAAAACAACTAAATTCAAAAGGGGAACTAGATTAAGAAAGCCTTGTCGTAACGAGCAATGCAGAAATCAACGAAGTATACTGAATCATATGAAAACATAACACAATATAATTCATTTGTGACATTTCTGTAAGGATGTTGGTCATAGTGAAGTAGCAAACTTGAAACTTAATCAGATCTATTGGCTTATGATATACCAGGCACCTAAAGAAGGTTGATTATATTCGGGAACTGTGTTTTAGATCATTATTTCAATTAATATAACTGTGGATAATGTAATCATTTCATTTCTATGACTGTTCAGTTCATAGATTAAATATAGCCCTTTTAAACTTTAAAGAATATATAAAACTTCTTTATCAAGTACATTTCTATGCACTCAGCTTTAAGCCATACCGTTTGTATCTGAATGAAAATGACACTTACCAATTATACAAATTCAACTGGTGAAAGTTTCGGCTTACTGTTTGAATGCTATGCTACCTCTCTTTCATATTTAGCATAAAAGTAGTATAATGAGCAGATCGCAAAATATCGCATACAAAGAAACAGCAAATGATAGCTGTAAAATGAGTATCCAAAACTTCATACTCATAAAAGCAACTTCTTAAATTTACTTTAAAGGCGTACAATTTCATGCTTACAGCTAAAGTCTCTCTCTCTCTGCCAGTCAACTTAAGTCAGTTGAACGTTTGCATATATATTTTACAAATTAATAGTTTAATTTATCCAATCCTTAAACAAGTTCATCTGCGTTGAAAAATATCCGGTCAATCATATGTACTGAAGGAATCCTCAAAAATAAGTGTGGGCCAGAATGAAACTGAAGAAATAAAATTCTCCAACGAAAAGTGGAAATCAGTACATTCATCTTATTTTTAAACGCAATACGCAAAGAACGTTGTATTGGATTTGCCGATGTAATCGGATTTCTTAAACATGAGAAGTCATAAACAATGTTATTAATTCGTTTAAATGTCAGCTAACTCCGCTAAAGAGTTACAAGAGCAATAACGTAGTAATTAGTGCGTTTGAATTTCAACTACCAAGTTACTTGTTTGAGCAGACGAGTAGTATAATTGGTTATAATTCATTGATAGTGACTAAAGGTCAAGTACACAAATCTGTATTTGGTGGGTGAATTTCATAATCAATAACAAAAAGTACAATCATTAAGCTAGTTGATTTCCAATTGCTAAATGCACTATATCAGATTCAAACTGATTAAGTCATATCTTAATGTTGCATAAATTAGTTTTACTTTAGCGGAATTGTAAGGTTACTAGTAGAAGGTTGACGGATCATTCAGCTGGCGCTGCGACTAGGGACAAAATTATTCAGCTAGAGTTTACTTCCCGATATAGTTAGATTAAAAAAGATGATTTCTTATGATCATCGTAACAAAGTAATTGTTTAGAGAATTCACATCAAAACTATTAGGTAACATGTGTATGTGTGAATATTGAAATTTCGATTATTTTACTTCTATAGTTCAATCGTGGCTTTGACGGAAACGTCATGCAATGTGAAGCAAATCGATATGAGAATTAATCCCACAAGGCAAATCGGTCCATCCTCCCCCCCAGAAGAAACAATCCAGGTTCGCCTTGTCAACGAGGCCCAAGAAATATGAAATTCTGGTCCAAGGACCCCAATCACCATACATTACAAGTATTCATTAATTAATTAATTTTGTCAATAATTTATACTCACCGCTATAAAAGAAGGATCCATATCATTTTTCACCATATACGCTTGCAATTCATCTATTGTAATAGTTTCTGGAAATAAAATAACAATCAATAAATGAATCAATCAAATATTATCAATTAATCAATAAAATAATGTCTAACAAAACAAAATCTAAACATTGAAGTTTTACAATTAGGGGAGTTTGTAGAGATAGTTAACTGTTTAATTCAATTTTGATAGCACGAATTGATCTGAATCCAGGTGATCAATGGTTGTCTGATTCAGATCAATTCGTGCTATCAAAATTGAATTGAAGTTTCAATAAATTTTTAGTCAATCGATATATTTAATTAATTTTTATTGATAGATTATTTATAATCAATACATGTAGATAGTTTATTTACAAATAGAATAGAATAGAATAAATCAGTAGAACATATCAAAGTTTATTATTTTTTTTTCAAAAGAAGAATAAAACATTAAAACAATTGACCTCATCATGGTTTCTCTAAACTTTTGTCTATTTGATTAGCCAAAACAAATATGGTTTTTATAGGTTAATAAGTTAATGTTGTAAAACTAATAAACAGAATATGACTTGAATGTTTAATGTATTTGTAAGAGTTGGTATCAGTGTATTAATGATGTTAAGAAAGATGGCTTATCAGTTTGTGTTGTAATATGTGTATCTTGAGAGGAATGCCTTGATATAGCGTTGTGCTACAAGTGTAATTTTGGAGAGCTGCAGAATCTGTGACATACCATTTCGTCCATTTAGGAACCGACTTCCACATCCAAATTAAGGTTGACACTAAGAATCGAAAGCAATCCACTTACTTTGAAGGTCATCATAGTATTTGCTAAGTTTGTGAGTTAAGACAGTGGTAAGTATAGCAACAGAAATGTATCAAATGATTTCTCCAACATTATTCATACTTACAGTACGAGTATGTGGCTATCAGGTCTCAATGAGGTTCTAAATGGACAAACTAATTTCACTTTCCAATAAACGCCAAAATATTGAATATCATTACTAACTACGCACCTACTTTGACGAAAGTTTAACGATTTACAGAAACATGAGGTTATAATAAATTAACAAACTGTTGAGAAACAAATGAAAGCCACTGAAGTTGTACTAGATGTCTGTAAGTAGAGCATTCATACAACTAGAATAAATCAGATGAACGTAATATAAAAATATATTTATTAGGACAGAAATGGAAAATGGAAAAAGATATGAGTAAGTGCTGAATAAAGGAATATTCGTAATTACTAACGATTATAGACTAGATCGTAAATCTCCTACGTAGAAGTGAGCGTTAACTCTCTTGAACTTTCTAATAACTTTCTTCCCAATCGTAAATGTTAGAGGAGTAAAGTGAAGCAGTTAGACTTACAATCACTGACTTTGTGTTTTAATCTTATTATATCGCGAGACTAAAGAAGAGCAACGAACTCTCAGAACTGTGTTTTATAACATTATTTGGATTGTTGTAACTATGAGTAATGTAGACATTTCATTTCTATGATTGTTACGTTCCTCTTACCCTATCCTGCCGTTTAGTATAATTACTGTTAGCATATTATCGCTTATTATGAACTGCAGTTAATGAGTTGTGTACACGTTACCCCTATTCACTGCCACAATCCTCTTTGTTTTGCATTAATGTAAAATTCCTAATTGTTTCGATGTGTGGTCTGATTTTGTGTATATATAAAGGAGTGTTTAAAATATAATACGATTCTGTTTGGTTCGCTAATCAATCTGTTTCCTCATTTCCCGGTTTGGAACTAAGTAGGCGTCGGGCAGACGTGTAGTGACCAGCTAGAAACTCTCATTGGAGCTCGTTATTGTGACTTTGTGTGTACAGGGTTGCATTAATCACTTGGTCATACGAATCGATTATATCCCCCCCCCACTTTCTAAAGTTATATCAAATTCATAAGCGTCAGATGCCTTACGTTTACTATCTAGCTATTTGAATAGCTAGAACCTTTGGCTTTAGTACCTGTTTATTATAAAGATAAGAGGAAAAGTGATCACGAATAATCTTCAGGTAGGAAGCGTCAACTCCATTTATCATTTCCTATTATCATTTCAAGCCCAAAATATCCTACTGAAACAATACTGTTAAAATAGTTAAAATGTACTAAATAATGATGTAGGTTTACACCGACAAATGAATAATTGACAAACAAGTCGCATAGTCAATCAGTCAATCAAAAACCATCTATCATAATAGGAAATCATTAAAGTGTTCTTCACCATACATTCGCTTAAAATCATGTTAAACTGACAACGCAGTCATGCAGGAAGATGACTGATTGACAAATTATTTTTACAGGAATTATAAGTGGTAGTGGAATGAACAACGCTAACTTGATTCTATTTCGGACCCGTCAGCTGGAATTAATTTGAACCACAATGTCGATGTTAACAATGAATCGCAGATTCTTTTCAGATGTTTCAAAGGAATAATACTGGTCTACTGAGCTTAGATGTGTACATCTTTTGATGAAACTATTGATACTGAAAGAGGACTGATATGATAAGTTGATTTAAACAAACAACTTCATGACTATATAACGAATGTCCATCTCAAACGACATTTTAATGCTGTATCATTTTCAAATAATATGATACACAAATGTTTGTTCAAAATTCCTTCTGATAGTTACTGAGTGAGAAGAATTCTCAATCCTGATTGAGAAAATAATTAGAATGAGCAATTTGAATTTATCAGAACTTTTACAATTAGTAATAAAATACTCACCTGAACGATCTTGATCAATAGCGAAAAAAGCTTCTACAAATGCATCCATATTTATCATGTGTTTGTCTACAACGATAAATTAATCCAGAATGTGTAGATAAAACTTTTCAGAAAGTAAGCATTACGTTTTTTTACTCTAGATATATGTTCTATTAAAGAACAGGCACAGAAGCATGATTCTGTTTTTCGCCCACGTTTTTTGTAGGTCATTAATCAAGGCTATTTTTATAAGAACCAATGATAAACTGACAAATATGTTGTTAGTATTCTGTTCATCTCCATTTATAACTTAACATTAATTTCTTTGGTTGTCATTTATTACAAATCAGATAAACCAATCATTGTCGAACTTCAAATCTGTGTAATACTCCACCCACTCATTTTTTTTCTAATGGCTGGAATAGATCATACTGGATAAATTGATTTAGTAACAAAATCCACGTGAAGTTACTTATCTGTTTGTACTGTCTATAGGTACTTAACAAAAATGATCAAGATGTAGCTTAGTTTCAGTTGATTGTCAATTTTCTTTTCCAATGTTTGGTTAATTATCATATAAATGATCAATATTCATGCCATGTATCGTCATTAAGTTACTATTTTAATTTATGTAGTCTTTGTGTAAAGCCTAAAAGCATCAAGTTTAAACGTCAATTCAAATGCTACGCTTTGATTTTATTTAGAATTATGAATAAGGCTTAATTTAGTAACATGATACCAATGTTTGGAGAAGATTACTAATGAATCAAGGAAAAACATTTGCTTCAGATCAATTCGTGATATCAAAATTGACAGTTAACTATCTCTACAAACCCCCTAATTGGAATGTTCAAAGTTTCATCAAGCTTGTTATTGACTGTGCCTCAACATCTACAACTTTTTTCTGTCAAATGAATACTCTTTGTCGAGTTCAGTGAAGTCAGGATCACATATTGTAAGAATGTTCTAAAATTAGATAGGACTTTTATCCTGTGTTCTGAGTTATAGTTATTGTCTGTTTATGACGAATTGTCGTATTCGAGAGCATATCCAACACCCGTTTGAAACTAAGTCAGTAAAAGATCATTTAGCATCTACTGAAGAATTACTGGCAAACGATTCATTGCAAAACTTAGTCATTATGCTAATCAATCCCAAGCTGGTATGTTTGTTCACGAACATTCTTCAACAGGTACTAAATAATCCTTTTACCGATTTCGTTAATACATTTGAACCCTTATTTCTCTTATTTTCATTTCCTTGATCAGTCATCTTCTACTTCTTATAAATAAATGAAACAATGTTAGACCTAAGCAGCTGTATTTAGACTTTATAATCAGTTTATACTCAGTCTCTGTTCTGATAGCCCACCTTTGTTTTTGTTAAATTTTCACCTGTTCATCAATCTTTGCTGTATTCTATGAACCACTTCAGATCTCTTATTTTTGGAGTATATCTTTGACTGGAATCGTTAAACTTGGAGGCATCATCTCTTTATGTTAACGTTTCTTGCTTTTAACACTGCTTTGATATAGTGGAATTCACTTTTATCCAGAATGCCAAGTTACAGTTGGACGCACTTGCTAATTTTGGAATTGACAGTTAAACTATCTCTACAAACCCCTAATTGTAATTTTGGAATTATTTAACTTTAGAATAATTTAAATAAATATCAAATCCCTATATTTTTAGGTTCATTTTCCATGAGTATTTCCATAGAATGTAGGTGTTGCCGGATGTATTTAACAACCGTAAATTCATGTGTGTGCAACTAAATTTTATTGTAATACTACTTCCTAATTCATTTTCACACTGATGGGAAAATGTTTATATTACTGGTTTTTATCCAAATACATAAATATATAGTCTGGCAGTGAAACATCTTTAGGTGAGGATACCAACCTACGTTCATTTGGTTAACCATAAATCCAGAAAGCTTCTAAATTCTCTTTTATCCTCTAACACCACACACATGCAGTAAACATATCGCATATGATAAGAAATCAATAACGATGATTTACATTCTGATGTATTTGGAACCGATTAGAATAAACAAGCGATCGGAAACCAAGCAAGCCACCAATGTTTTTTCATGTTCAGTCACACGTTATACATACATACAAACATGGAAATGCACAATATAAAATCTGTTATGCACAGGGGAGGGGGTAATTACTGCTTCTACTAATCTGCATATATATCTGAGTTATATTAGTACTAATAAACGTTTACTTAATTCCTTTAGTACTACCAAAATAACAAAAAACTGCTTTATTTATTACAAATATTCAGTTTCCGACAAAAGGTTGTATTAATAATAGAATAATCTCTGTAGCTAGTTGACCACTGAAGATAATCAGTAGAATTTCCCTTTAGGCCTAATAGTATGACGGTTATAAATGAAGCTAGGAAGTCCTACCATAATTTTATTGGTTGGGTAGAAATAGCTATTGTGAGACGACCGGAAAACCACATATGATGTCTGCTACAAGAACTACAGATGTTGGATCGCAGTTGCATTATGTTTAACTAAACGTTAATCTTATATACATATATTTCTCGTATATCGGTTGACTACACGAATTTATACGGTTGATCTAATGCACCTAAATAAAGAAGTTGATACGAAGAGTTAGAATTGAATGTAATTTAGAAGAAAAATAATTCAACAAGCGACCAAGATTCAAACAGCACATAAGAGGAGAGAATTCAACAACAACTTGAACACGCACACCCAAAAAATGTACTTTTTAAAAGTTGATATATTCAGGGGATAATCTTGGCTTCTACAATTGTTAAGTAACTTACAAATAACTTTATCCTACAAACAAATTACTTTTGAAAATAGCCATAACGATATGATTAAAGTGACGAAATGAATTCATTCTAATCCATGGCAGACAAAAGTTATGCTATAAAAATGAAAGACAGAAGGAAACGAAGAGTGGAAAACCTTAATTTATTCAAATCAAATGTGCGATTTTTTGAAACAAATAATTATCTGGTTTTGGTATATGGCTACTAATCAGTTCTCACCTACACACCTTTCAGGGATCAATTTTTACCATTCTGAAACTGGTTCTTTGTTCTTGTTGGCACCTTCTGATTAAGAGACTGACTTATTTTATACTATTGGATTTGTAACTTCGTTGGAACCAACAACTATATATCGTCTTCGTAAATAACCAGACTTATACACGCACAACAACCACCAATTACGCGTATGATCAAGAAGTCAGGAACGAAGATGCGACAGATATATATTTGAACCAAGCGAATCCAGCGTCACCAATTGCACAACGCGCCAACCATAATGATAATTTTTTACACTGCAATCAAACTTTATAGTATAAATATCAATAAAGAATTATACAGTACAAACATCAGTGTTATGGGTAACAGTGGCCTCTACATTCTCACACCGCCATTAATAACTTACCTTTAATTTACTTACGCTTTATACATCAAAAAAATCAAAAGCAAGGACGTGAATTAATATGAATATAGTATTACTACGATAGGAGATAAACCAAAATTATTAAATTACCAGACAAATAAACCACACACCCCACCTCACCACATTACTTTAATACATCCTTTACGCTACCAATTTACAATCAGTACAAAAATATTTGATTGAGGTATTTGACAAATTTGCTGAATCAACGGAGTTTAGATTTATAATCACAAAATTGATTCAAATCACTAGGCTCTGATATAGTTTGTTGTCAGAAGAGCATCTTTCTATGATACGATGATACATTTCTATTTTATTGTACATACAGGTATTAATGGCGCAGTCATATAGACTAGACATCTACACTGACAAACTATTCAAATGTTAGCTGTTGCTCTTACATAACAAGCACTTGTGGTTGAACCATTGACAATTTCCCACTTTTGTCACCACCCACCACTAGATATATTGTCTGTAGACTGCATTACAATCTAGTGCCTTGTAATTTGGTTTTCTGTTCGCCAATTGACCTGAATGTTTTATGAGTGCCAAGTTTTATAATAACCTTTGTCTGTAGATTACAAAGAGTATCCCAATAACACAAAATGCTAACCTGCTTTATTGTACTGTCAATTGTTTCGAAAATCTTATTGTTTGTCATACTTTTGATGCCGAATTCAGTTAATTAGAGTCATAGCGGTTGTAAATTTCAGTATGCTTGTTATTTAGACGTTTTCCTAGTTCCTAGGCTTCTTTTAGTTTCATGCATTCTTAAATGATTACACGGTGATAGCCAACTATTTTAGCTAGATGGCTGGATTGTGGCTACTACTAATGTTTCGTTCTATTTGTGACTAGATATACCTGTATTCCAGTGTTGATGTTTACATGGGGTCTCAAACTCAGTTCGTTCTCTAACAAACACCAGTAATCAGTTTCAGTCTGCATCAAATCAACTGGAAGATTCAAACATATTCAAATTGACCAATTGTCGTATCTGTTAACTTATTGATTTATTGTCACAGAAAATATTGTACTCAATTCATTTAAAAGAAAACAACTTGTTTAACACTGATTAACTGGAAACTGAAACAAACATTTGTTCATATGATACGCCTCACAACAGTTCCGACGTCATTATGATCTAAAAATATGACTCGGCGATAACGTGTTAATGACACATATAATGTAGTCACACCAGAAGATAACGATACAGCTCTTCAATAGTAACATTGTTCTCTTTGCTTGGCTATCAGTACCCGTTAAGGAACTACAACCTACTTAAACCAGACATGTCGTTTGGAGTCCATCAAGTGTCACTAAAAGCCAAACAAACATATCTCGTTGGTAAGTCAGTCCGTCAGGAGGTTATGAGCAGTGACAGACAGACAGACAGTTACAACGTAGAACTTGGTACATGCGTATGTCAGTTCAAATTGCCATGCCTCAATTAGCAGATAGAGATTAAATTGTCGGATCAAATCCCAAAGTAGGGGAGGTAGTAACAGAGTTAGTATTAATGGAAGGGAATATGGATCGGAGATAATATTCAAGAAACTATGATTCCGTGAAGAGAAAATTATGATAAGTTCAGAAACTTAGAATTTGGAGTAAGACAGGGAGTGGATGCACCTGCGCCATTGCCAGCAAATTTGAGCCATATCACCCAAGGTCTCTAACCATTTGTTACGAGCGTCACGCTGACCACATACAGGTAGTCTGCACCTATTAACGTGGGTCAGCCAAACTGTCAATTACTTCATAGACTGGTGCCATGTTTTGGTTTGACCGCCCGTAGCTTTCTTTTAGCCTACTCCCACACCAGACAGTATTGCTCGTCTAGGTAGGAGGTGGTCAGGCATACGTAACACATGTCCTAACCACCTTAGCTGATGGAGATTTACTACGTTATCAACAGACTTGCCATATCCACCTAGTACTCTACTCCCAGTAAACACGAGTAATGCTTCGAAGACATCTATGATCGAATACTAGGTGCCCACGAATATCCTCTATCCTTAATGGCCATGTTTCACATCCATAAAGTATAACGAATCGAACTACTGCGCAGTAAACACGTCCTTTGGTCAGTAGTCGGATGTCTCGTCTACGCCACAAGTGACGTAAGTTCCCAAACGCTAGTCGGGACTTACGTATACGAGCAGAGATTTCAGCAGACACCACACCGTCAGGACTGATGAGGCTCCTTTAGACAAGTGAAGCGGTCAACACATTCGATTGCTTTACTTTCTACCACTAACTCCGGTGCCGAGTCAAGCCAATCCTGAAGCAACATTCTGCACTTGGGCGGAGAGAATCGCATCCCAAACAACCTTACATTCATGTTTAAGGTAGTCAAGAGATTCTAAATTTTACTAGCATCACCCAGGAGAACTATATCATCTGCATATTCTAAGTCATCAAGTTTATCTCCTGGATGGAGGTCAACCCCGGAGAAATCAGACTATGACAATGTTAACTCTAAAAGTATATCAATGATAAAATTAAGTAAAAATGGGGAAAGCGGACAACCTTAACGAACACCCCTTGGGGTAATCAGTTTCGACGACAATCCGCCATAAGCTGTGACTCGACATATGGTGTACGAGGTCTGAAACCACTTTGGTATTCTCAAGTTTGCTCTTCACGAGCCTTCGTTAGTCGTAGAAGTATAATTGAGGCTAATATTTTAGACACTATATTCGCAGAACTGATCCCTCGGTAATTGTCACAAAAGGACTTCTGTCCTTTCTAATAGACTGAAACGGCTAGTGTTCGAGACCAGTCAGATGGAATTGCATCCAGTTCCCAGATTCTAGCCAAGATCCCGGTTAATCTCGTTGATAAAACTGGACCACCATCCTTAATTATCTCAGATGTTAACCCATCAGGTCCTACTGCTCTCCCTCGCTTTAGATTCCCTATAGCCTTCTCAACCTCACTAAGACTTGGGGGACCAATATTAATTTGCCACTCAGATTGCTTGGGAATGGTGGGCAACTGGGATGACGCCGAGGGCCAATTGAACTGTCCCCTAAAGTGTTCTGCCCATCGGTCCAACCTGGACTGATACTGAATAATGCACCCATATTTTTCTGAGATAGTTACACTTACAGTCGAATTCCTGATACCCGTTTCCTTGATAAGTCTTAACAGTTGTCTACTGTTACCTATTGCCACTGACTTTTCCATCTCTTTAGCTTTCCCCACCCACCACTGCTCACGATCATTCCGTAAGCTTTTAACCAGTTTGCGTTTAATTTTCTCTTCGCTCCTCATTGTATTCAGAACCAGGTGGGATATGTTGCTGAGCATCTATCAGTTCAGTAGACGCAGCTGAAATCCACTGAGTTTTCCTAACTTTTGGTTTAGTTTACTAGTAGATATTACTGCTGTTTCAACAGCATTTTGGATATCATTCCAAGCTGAATCGGGATGTGTATCGCTTACATAGTTGACTAATTGGTTTTCTAGTTGTTCTTGAAATATATTCTTGACCTTTTCATCATTAAGTTGAACTCGTATGGGGGTTTTCGCCGTGGATCTTTTACGTCCAGTGAGACGCAGACTAATACGCACTCGTACTAAAGCATGTTCTGAGTCTAGACATGTGCTCCAAAATGAGCGACAGTCTTCTACTAAGCCTCTCCAACAGTGGCTGATAGCAATGTGGTCCATTTGAGTCCAGCGTCGAGTAAATTGTGGAGGTTGCCATGTCAACCGATGTCTTTCCTTATGTTTAAAGTTAGTGATTGCGAGAAATAGACGGTTGTCTGCACACAGTTGTAATAAACAACCGCGATTATCTGTTCGTTGGGCCTCGACACCATAGGATCCACCTAAGTGCCTTTCGGTTTCGCCTAATCTACCTACTTTAAAAGTAAGATCACCAGCCATTATCACTACATCAGTAGGCTTAGCTTTTCGAAGGAGGTCTGAAAGCTTTCTGTAAAATTCATCTTTCACTTCATCTGAGCTGCAATCAGTGGGAGTGTAGGCAGAGACAACAAAGATGCAGCGGCGTGTGTCCCTATCGTTACGAGTTCGTACAATCCGGTTTAGACGCACAGCGCATAAGCGACTGTTTATGGGGATCCAGTCAACAAGAGGCTGTTAAGCCTTTGAATTTAGTGCTATACCTACACCAGCAAGGCCCTAAGTGGTAGCGTTGAGGTCTCTGGAAACACAAAGGGTGAGTCGGACAGGTTCCTTATTTTCACAAAGTGAGGTCAAGCGAATGATTGTACTTGGATCCTGTATACGCGTTTCGGAGACGCAGTAGATATCGATGGAACGAGAATCTAGGGTCATAGCTAAGGAGGCTTGTTGTCCTATTTGGCCAAAGGTTCGAAAGTCGAAAGCTCCGATATGTAGTTTAGTGCGAGGTTTCAGGAGACCAGGAATAACGTTTCGTGAACTTAAATCATTAACATTAGAGGCGTGAGGTAAAAAAGTTAGGCTAGACGGGTTAGTCGTGGGAATAAGGGAGTTATTAAGAGTTGAGGGTGGGATTCGACCTTGAGCAAGATGATTTCGTGTGCTGTTAGAGGTATGAGGACTGATGTCACTTCTTGTCTGCCCACACCAGTGAAGGATATTACTTCTTGAGGTACCTGAAAAGGAAACTGGATTAGTATTGGTCATATCGACCCGGAAGCATGATTGCAGAGCTCGAAGAGCAACTGCTTGAGGCCGATCACGCACGACTTTGTTATGGGTTGTTTTCAAAGTATTAGCTCCGGAGACGGAAATCCGTGAAGTAAGGTGAGATGTGACATTTTTAGGGTCGACATTTTCTAACCCCTTTCTTCCATTAAGAAGGCAGCATCGGTACAGATGCTGGTTATCCGAGAGAGATACCTTACTGATGTCACACTTCGCTGCAGCCAGCAGTACGACTTCGCCTTCAGATCTTAGGTTGCTGCCTTTAGTCTTATTGCTCTCCAACAGACATGCTTGGCATGGTAAAACCTAGAAGAACAGGTGTTCCAGCCAATATAGCTCGGTTGGGTCATCACGATAGGCAAGCCCGACCACCACGTCAAGGTGGCAGCTACGGCTGGGATGGGCAGTGACAATAGATTAGTAGTAACGTTTTTGACATTGAGAAATGAAGGTTTGAATCACATAGTCAACATCAGTCTGTTTAAGATTGGAGATATGTTGCATTAATACGTAATAGCTAACATGAGAAAAAGACTTTGAGTTTCCTGTTTAAAACGTCGCAACATTCTAGAGAGTTAAGATGTGAAAAATACACCCAGAAGCTTTGTTAAGTAAACACGTTAAACATTTTAATTCTCTTGGAAGAAGTATTGTGAAATCATGACTGTAGTGTATACAGTGTACTACGTTATCTCTATTTGTTCACTTTCAAAACAGTTACTTGAAGTAAAAACAGGCTAGAACCGATTTTTTTTTAATTTTGAAAAGTTCATTAAGAAAAGTATATGGAAATGAAGTGATTTATAGTTGTCAAATGTTTTTAAAGTTTAAAACACACACTAGAAGTTAAGTTTAATTTGATGGGTGTTTTTAAAAACCAATTGGTTAGTTTCATTCAAGAGAATTTAATTACATCATTTCTATCAGACATTAGTTTATTCCCTAATGAATTTATGTCTTCATGGTTTCTATTGATTATACGATAATTCTCATTTTTCTACTTATTAATTAGTATTCATTTATATTTCAGTAACTTTAGTTTTTCCATCATTTTACTATACCTGCAACGAGTTACAATTAACTACACCTGTAAACATGTATGTCTAGAAGTAATCCATGTGGAAATTTCTACAACTTTAATGAATAATTTACTTAATAAAAATCTTAAAAGAACTTTTTTACATTTAGTTCCCTTAGTAATTTTAAAAAAGAAAATACAGTTGTATTTGGGTGATATGAAGTTCGTTGCATTTGAATTTGATATCATGAATTAATTTAGCTTCGACAACCATTTCTTTAGAAGAGCTGCAAAGGAAAGCTCAAGCCACATGGGGTAACAGGCATTGATCGATTTGGTTGATTGATTCGACAACCATTTAGAAAATTTGACAAATGGAGTTCAACCATGATTGGAGGCAATTGCCGGCCGATGACAATGGATGAGTTAGGTCAATTCTAAAGTGAATCGACTGACTTTGGAAATGTCAACCACCGTCCACTGGACTAATGATTAAGTGTACTCTGGGAAGCATAAAGGTCTTGGGCTTGACTCGCTGGTACGGTTGAGTGCACATTGATAAAGGGACCTGTATCAGGATCTCCTAGTTTTGATTGATTATCAGTTTGTGTTATTAGATTCGTTAAAAGAAATTGTCATGATAATATGTTTTGCTTCATAAAATGGACTCCTCATTGTATCTTTGAAAGTTTCAAATGATTTGTATTCTTTTAATGAGAGATATAATTGGTAACAAAGATTTATCACATACATCATGTAAAACTTTTACTACAGTATTGAGGTAAAGTCATGATTACCATTATTTAAAGTAATATGTAACAAAGTGAAATGCGAAAGTTGAAAGAAATTTCATTTTGAAGAAAACCAATCTTTATCCATCTTGAACTTAAAAGTCATGTTTCTACAATAACTTTCCGAATAAATCTAGTTTTCCTGAATGAAACATGTGCTTCCAAGCATTCAAAGATCAATAGACTACTGCTAATTGTTTGTCTAAACTGACATGTACTTTTAAAGACAGTTATACTGACAGAAAAAAACATTCTATTTTAGATTCTATGAATGTGCTGCTTAACGTTTTCTCTTAGAGACAATATAAACATTCAAGACATCAATCTGCAGACACTTCAGTGAAACACGACATTAGGTAGCTATTCTGAAATCGTCTAGTATTTAATAGATATGCAACCTTTAATCTAGAAGTCACTGAAGCTAATACCACAAAACTGCTAGAATATTATAAGTTGTACCAGTATTCAATGGATACACTTCCAAATTTATTTTCAGTATGGTAAGCAGCTTTGTGTTTGATGGGATTCTTTTTGAAAAGAGAACTACATGGAAGGTAGTTTGGAGGAGTAGAAGGCAGGAAACCGTGAACATAGGTTTTGTGCTATGTGGTACTCGTTGGAAAGGCTTAAATGAAATATTTGAGGAAACGTATGTCTTGCTGCGGATTTGGTCTAGGGTCACCTAACTGCACAGTCTGCAACCATGACCACTTAGCAGATAAGGACACGAGTGATCCAATATAAGACTGATGTGTATATACTGGTTAATCACTGTGTAGTAATTAAATTGATTTTCATCAAGTCCTTTCTAGTGCTGAACAAATTATATCAATTGAGTTGTAGCGCGGCCACTAGTCTAAATGATTCCACATCATTGGCACTGTGTTGAGAAGAAAGGTAGTTTGGTGAACAATAAATTGGTCACTACTCAGTGATCAACCAATGTTATGTCCCATTAATACCAAATATAATAAATTTAAAAATCCACTTATTTTGAGTGACGGAATCAATTCCATATCATTTACGTTAGTAAGCAATACAATGATGGCAAGCATTATCGTTATAGAGTATGATTTGAGAAGAATGATCGAACTTTAAGAATAGCCTTTTAGGAGACTATAGTTTATGTTTTGATTGTTAGCTTATTAAAGGTGTCGTTTTTCTTATATTTTCATATTCTCTGCATCCTTACCTCTCTTCCAATCGATTAACTATTAATGTGAAACAGTCTGTAAATGAGCTCGAACAAAATTATAATATACTTGCTACCTTTGTGTTTCTTATCAGTAATGCATATACTTTGTGTTCATTTTATTATTCTAACTTGGCTGTTGAATAGTTTAAGCTTGAATGTATGCATTTAAACGATTGTATGAAATAAAAGAATAGTCCTTATGGACTGGTTATACCACTTCAAGTGTGTTTCTTTACGTCCTGTACCTAGAAATATCATGATAGATTGATAATGTTACTGTTCGTGTATTTCTCTATTGCCCACAGTCACGTACTCACCGGCTAACTGAGATTTTGCATTCAAGAAATCGACCAACTCAAAGATATATCAATTATGTTCATCCATTCACTTTAATTACTTTAGAAACGTGCTTTCGAACTTATATCACCACAATATGACGGATCAGTCACCAAGTTGTGGCAGATGCCACTAATTAATAGTGGCTGATTACCATTACAGGTGCTTAAAGTAGTAAATCATTGTCAAAATTATTGAGTATTTCGAGTTGACACCAATTTAGAGTAACATTCAATTGAAATTTTACACATTCAATTACTCTTTGTTCAATGTATGTTCTATTTTCGACCATAATTTGTACTACTCACTGGGCTTTGATTTGTTAAATTCATTTTGCAGCTACAATTATTTGAATATGATTTACGACCAGAGAAAAGAAACAATTTTATAAAAGTGGTGTTTTGCTGTGTGGAAGGTGCGGGCTAAGTCAAGAAAATTGAGATGATGTAAAGTATTGAAGCGTAATTATATACATTCACTAGTTGCGTCGAGCCACCAGATGATCTGCCATGACATTTCGTAAACCTGTTTAATATTTCGAAAAGGAATTATATACACACTCACAGGTATTGTCTGATTAGAAATGTGGCTGGCAAGTGGGATCCAGGATGCGCATTTCGTCCTATCTGGGACTTGTTAGCTGGATGCACCTGTATTCCAGTGTTGATATTCACAGCGAGACTCGAACTCAGTTCATTTAGTGTCAAACGCCACCGCCTTCACCACAAGGCTACTGGGTCCGGTCTGCCATACTTGTTCAAGAGACATGTATATATATATATATATATTTATAGATAACGTCGGTTTGTAACAAATCAACGGGAAGATCCAAATACATTCTTGTCCTAAAACATACAGAACCAATTCAGACTATATACTTTGATAAATTTTCCCCATCATTCATTTCTCTTTTTAATTCTGAGTGAATGTTACATAATTTTATTATCTATGTTATATGATGACACTGTTCGTGGAGAAGCCATTTCATTGCAGTAAATTCTATCGTCAACACTGAACACACTTTACAAACCTCACATTACCATGCATTAATTCACTTGAAGTAAGTTTAGTTCTTTGAATATTTTCTTAAAATTTTAATTCATTGTCAATTGTTTAAACTGTTAACATGGTTACATATATAATTTAAATCTTAATTCCCAATAGAAATACATAATAAAATGATAAATTCTTAGTTAATATAAATTAACTACTGAACTATAGTATGCCTATTCATATTTAGATAAAGGCGGAATCTATGCAAAATATATCAATTTAGGTAAATGCATAAATGAAACTTTACTTAGTCGTATGAATTTTGTATTACCGACATCAGTTTCTATGCAATAATGTTAGTTTATGAAGAAACAAAAGTGTAACACTTATTTGTACCCTTTCTGTGGTATTTTTTTTCTTTTGCCTACTGAAATAAAATATAAAAAAAGTTATAAACGTAGTAAAACTTTTCAAGTTGTGAAAAATGACGGTATTGCACTTTGCATGACATTTTCAATCTTATTTTAAGATTTTTTTTATTTGTTATTAAGTGTAAATACAATAGTAGTAAACTATATAACTTATCAGTTCTATGTAGTGTTCACAGTAACCATTTAGTGGTAGTAGTTTATTTCTAGTGTAAACATTTTATTTTTATGATGGTTTGTGGCCTGTGATTTAGACTAAATTAGGATATTCACAATGTTGTCAATGTTGTAAAAGTATGGAATATATAGGACTATTGGTAATTTTGCTTTTGTTACTATTTGGTCATTTGAAGATAAATTAATTCAAAGTTTAACTTTTAATAAATTAACATTGTGAACCAGGATGTACTGGACAACTGTTTCGTCCTAGTTTGGGACTTCACAGTAGACTTCACTGAAGATAAAACTAAGTACATTCAATCATCATTTAGCTGCAATGCACAATCTAATATATTGGTAATAAGGAAATTTGTTTCAAACCCGACATGTTATGTTACATATTAGGTTGAAACCTCTGCTCAGTGCCTCCGGATTTTCATCGGTGACCTAACCGAAGTCTATCTGTGATAAAAAAAATTCATATTTAACAATCTCCTCAACACCCAATATTCATAAATATTATGTTCTCACTAACTACACGAAATAATTCCGGACCTTTTTGTAAGAAGACATGATAACTGGAATTCAGTTAAGTGGATGTCGGTAAAATACCAATAACTGCAGTGAATTAGGCTAGACAATATCATGAATTCACTGCGGTTGGAAATCGAAACTACTGAATGAAGTAAACAGATAGATGACCGAAACTGTTTGGCAGTTCTCAACTGAGAATATACTGAAACGTTGCGGATAATCTCAGTCGACTGTTGAACTGTTCATGGAGTAATATATTGCAAGTCACAGTAAGTTATTCACATCAATAACGTGTCTCCTTGAGTTTCTTCCCCACCTTCCCGTAATAAGTTTGTCTGTCACACTGATGGTTGAATGAGATTTGTTAAGAACTAGGACAATTATCGAAAGTTTACCAGATACCATCGTGGTTTGGAAAAGGGCTGGTGAAATCAATACTCAGTTCTATTTTGTCACACTTAATAGACAGTGGATATTCAATAGATAGAACCAAAGTGTTCAGCGTGGTATACCGCATGCCATCAAAATTTACAGATAGGATTCATGGTCTTGTCCTACATATCACTAAAGCCATAAGAATTCTAGCTAACAACCCTTGTCTATGTGTTCAAAAGGAATGTGTAACACCCCTATCACTTTCATAGGCTCACAAGACTTAATAAACGTCTTGCACAATTTTTACACCTTTTGTTGTTTCTTTGCTCATACTCTATCTCTTTCATACCTCTTCTCCATTTAATTGACTACATTATTTTCACACCTACTTTTGAATGATTATTATCATTATTATTGTCTTGACATGTTCAATTTCACACCAACTTCACCTATATCCAAGTAATCACTGTCCATATTTATCTCATATTGAAATATGTATTTATGCTGTTGTTACTAATAATTTGCTTATCATTACTATTACAAATGTGCACATTTCACTTATTATGATTAGTTATGTAATCCATTTGTTTGATTGTAATCATTGATTCATATAAATTACCTTCATTGGTTTAATAATTTTCATATTTGTTTATAAATACTGCTGTATATTAGAGTAGAGCCTGATGATGAACAGGTTGAAAACTATATTTTCCCTTTTATGTGTTGCTTTGAATCCATATAATGGAAATCCTTAATACATTTATCATTGTTCTTAGATTTTTTCTAATATGTAATCACTTATATCTACTTTTTACAGTATCTTCAGTTTAGAGGTGCTTGACATTCAAGTTGAAAAAAAAACACGAATATTGTAAACATTAAGGATTAAAATGAAATTATCTTTTGATGCTCATTACACATTAACTGACAGAACATGAACTTGACTAAAAATATTGGGTATAAGAAGCTGGAATATTGGCCACGTTATGGATAATCTTAGCTACATATTTTGGTCTGGCATTTTATAGATGCATAGTGTACATTGAAATAAATTTATGGACTAATTAGTTTGATGGAATAGGTTGTGAATAGGTTAACTTATGTTGTAAACTTTGTAAGGTAAATAGACTGAATTGGCATCATTTTCTGGTTTTTGTACATCACTAAATTCTGAGTTGTGAGTAAACAAAACGGCCTTATTTAAGTGTTTATCGGCTTATGTTTGGTATACTCAGATACAATGGATAGAAGTGAAATATTTATTATTATTGTCCACGGTCAACTACTTAATGTCTGTTAAGTAACTCATAGTTGTATTATCGTCGTTAAATGATTTACAGATAAACGGGCCAGTTTTCTGATGGATACTATGCCAGCCATTGATAACCCTTGATATAATGTTTTACATATTGTACTTTACTCTGTATGCTTAAGGAGTGACTGAATTCAAGTGGAGGTTGATAACTTCCAGTGGTTGTCTTGAATTTATGTTTGTTGGGTTTGCATTCCCTTCAATTATGATTTTTATAAATTTTTCGTTACCGACCTTTCGTTTATATACTTATTATATGAATTGTGGACGAGTATGAGTCGCCGTGATCTATAGATACATAGGAATTACATCATTGCTGAACTGAAAAGGATTATTATAATTCAATATAAACAACCAATAACGATTTACAGTTCATACGATTATAGAGGACGTAGCCTGTATGTTCCATAAATAACTTCATGTTATTAAAACACTCAACTGTAAAGTCAGATAATTTATTTAGTGCTCATGAATCAGTTTCTTGAGATATCCTGATATTACTGGGATAGCACTACCACATAAGTCTCATCCTTATTTGGTAACTTAGTTGATATTCAACTTTCAGTTAAAAGAATATGTCATTGATTATAGGAATTAGATAATGAATTTTACTTCAGGTGGTGGAGAACTTCAAATGATAAACTGTGCATGACTAGTTTTTCCACCATTTCAAACTACCTAGTGAAATGAACAAATGAATGGAATTCAATTTGGATGTCAATAAATAGTATACTCAGGTTACATTCTACGTTTCTATCGTAACCGTTTCCATGTCCAGACCTTACATTATTTACTAATCATGATGAAGATATGCAACCAAACTACTTGTATGATATTAATATATTTTGTGAACCTATAAGACCATTCACCTATGATGCAATCAGTTCCGACTTGTGAAATAACAACTAGTATCCCACTGATATTAATATATTCAAATCCCAGTCATTATAATGTAAGACCGCATACGATAAATCAGAGTCAAAATAATTATCGGTTAAGTGCAACTGCCTCCAAGACGGTAATACTCTACAATAGAAGATTTTCGTTTACTAAGTAGACTGATAATAACACATTGCTCGAAAGGCAATAACCAGCTCTCAGTTCATTACTATAAACTACAACATAGTTCTTTTATTCAAAATATACTTGTGGTAATACACTACTCAAGACAGGTTAGAAAATTAGTTTGAACAGATAAAGATTAATTTTAAGCAAACAAGGGATTTGAAAGACTATGCTTTAGAAACAAAGATTTTTCTAGATTTGCACTGGTTACCAATCAGATTATCAGTAATATTGTTTAACGATGATAATTTGTCATAAATATTTAATGTATAAATGTAATGACGTTTTTCTTCCAAAGAATTGAAGCGTTGCTAGAATTCCAAGACACGGGGTATGAGCACTTTCCGATTAAGATACTCTGATTTCTAATGCAGCAAACGAGTTAAAATCAAAAAGACCTACATATGACTAACGTTAATTTCATACCGACTTAATTTTTTACTCTAATAATAAATTTCATTTTGATGGTATAACATTTGAATACTAGTGAAAGAAACCAAAATCTTGTTCAATGTCGGCCTTGATTGACTTGGTAACATCGCAAAGAACGGAATATATTTTCATAAACCAGTAAATTTCTAAGACGAACTATTAGAAAATTTCATCACGGAGAATCTTCTTTTCATGTGGTTGGAATCCCTTCTGAAATCATTGAGGAATAATCATTTGTTTAAGTTCCATAATTAACCAGGTGAAGATGGCTGCGTGAAACACGGAGGTATAATATTAATCATGATTATAAACGCATAAGACTACAAGACCATTTTAAGCGTCTTGTATATACATCTAATTTTATGTTAATTAAAGATGCTAACATCAGGACAATAATTCTGTGCAAAATAGAATAGCGTCTAAAGGTGACCAGCGTGAGTCAGCGACTGGCTAGATTAAAACATGATACTTTCATGGTCGGGAACAGCAACTAACTACATACATACATTGAATTTAAAGTATTCTGCAAATGTTGTCGTTCTTGCACTATTCAAATCACTGAATTGTCTGCGGAAAACTTGACGGACACTTTATCAGAAAAATGCTGTACTATATTTACAGAGGAGTTAGGTGAATTCACTAAGTTCAAAGAGATCCTAAGTCACAGATCTAGTGGTACGCTAGATGAATGGTACCTTAAACAGCTCCGCCAACTGTAGAAAATAAATTAAAAAGTAATCGGGTCAGCAAGTTTTTCTATATAGTATTTATCAGGTTATCCAACGAAAAAATTCGTTTATATGCAAATTACTCAATGGAACTAAATAAAATCCTAGAAACCCACTAGTAGACTTATTTGCTAAGTTGAATGGAGCTATGTATTTTATAGAGCTAATCCTATTACAAGCCTATAGATGTATACTAGTGATAAAAGAATACAGAAACTACCGTACCATTGATACGACTATAAACGATTATCACGTAATAATTGACTGTCTTTATGAGTGAATACATGAATAAAATTGAAACAGAATACACAAGTAAATATTCCACAATTGAAATTGTTCATTGTATTGTATTTCATGCAATTACTTATTGAAGATGTACTTTCTGAAGCAAAATAAATTTGAAACTTTTATGTAGTTCCCGGTTTCTCGACATTACCCGTCATAAATCTGGTATTTTATATATCAAAAATATCCGATCATCTTTAATAATACAGAAATTATAACCTGTTTCATGACAATAACGTGACCAATATTGACCATAGATAATGATTACATTCCATAACTTTCCATAATATTTATCTAATTCATTTTTCAAGAATTCAGCTAATTTCTGAAAGAGAATATAAAAGAAACAATAATAAATTGTGTTACATTGTCATATCTGTAGTATAGCAATTTTTGTGCTACACTATTTAATTACCGATCACTCGTTGTTATTTCGAACGATATCATCAGTGTCTTCTATAAGCTGGATGTTAGGTGACTCGGATTGGAGGCGGCAATCATGAAATTCTGGGCTTGTCATTTGTATATGCTAGTACTCATTACCATGGAGGGTGGGGGTATGAACCATATTGAATTAACTGATGAATAGTGAGTTAAGCATTCAAAGTAAAATATATTTAGTTTAAGTGTCCATATGTACATTAACATTGAGATGAAGCAGGTATACTTAGCCTATTAATCACATATAGGTGAAAAGGTGGGTTCTGGCATTCACTACTAGCTATATAACAACTTTACTTACATGTAAACGTTACTTTATATAACTAATAAACAAGCTGCATAAATTTATCATCACAACATGTCTTACCATATCATCTTGATGAATTAGTATTCCTTCATCAATCAGTCCACAAATTGTTAGTTTCATTTTAGTAGTCATGTCTGATTGAATAACAGTTACATCCTGCATTTCATCTCCTTTGATAGCATACTGAACATTTCTAATAATTACAAAATTAGTCATAGTTAATAGGTGAATTCATTCTTGATGGAAAAACTTACACAACTGATTCTTGTAGACCTAACACTTCACAGAATTTTTCTAAGGTTATACGACCAGTGGATTCAGGGTCAAATAAACTTTTCCAGCGCTGTTAATACATGAAAAAAATTGCAATTATTTAATGCCTAATTGAAAATTAGAATGACACCGTACTAATGACGTCACATCATGAAAAATAATAATGAAAATAACTACATAGAAAATTGTCATTATATGGTATTGAGTGATTATTCACTTTTCAACTTCTTGTTGCGAACCAAACTGTATTTGAATAAGCTGAAAATTAGTAGGCTTTGATCAACTATTTCCTTATAATATAAGGCTTCACAACATTAAAAGTAGACAACATTTCTAGCTGAGAGGGGTTTTCGAATCTTTAACATTTGGATTGATAAGGTGACATGTAACGATTTTAACTTATAATTTTAGTCATATTACTGTATTTCACTATCATTATTTTGTGACATTAATGATAGTTTTCTGAAGATAGACATATCTTAATTTCATATTGGAGACTGAATACTCATGTTAATGTTGACACTAACATTTTCAACTTTATACTTGTTAGTAATCGAGGTTTTGAAACAAGTTGATTTTTGTGAAGAAACTATACTAATAATCAGAAATAACTAACTATTTGTCGACTTAGTCAACTGATATTTTGTTACAGTGTTTTTCTGTTCATAAGGAATTAAGATGATGATCCATTTAGCCTTGATATTCTCCGTAGTTAAGTCCTAAAATAATTAGGTCGAATATTTAGCTAAGAAAATTAACATCAAAAGAACTATAGAATGTTTTCAATGTTGTGAATTCACTTTACAAATGGAAGCTGGCAAGTTTTGTAGTTATATTTGTAGGGCTTCCAAAATGCTTAGCAAAACTCACTGCTAAGTACCCTAAAGTAATGTACCTAGGTAAAGCAGAACGTACTGAAAGTACAAACATCCAGCTTAAATGAAATCTTAAGCTTAACAGCAAACTTTCTATAAATCGTGATTAGAGAATAATGTAAATTATTACATTTGAATAAGCATCTCCAATAAAATGCTATAATGAATGTGTCCCAATGTTTATGTCTAATTTAAGCGTTTATTTGTAGAATAGTATCTCATCACAGGATCCAAACTGAACCAATAAATAATATTTCCAGTTTTTTAACTTTATCTATTTGCACCACAACTGGCTTATAGGAAGACTGGACGATTTAAGCTGGTTAATCACTAGACAGTGAGGAATATCTTTGCCTGTTCCCAATAGGTAATCAAATATTTTTGACCAAGTTCCAATATAATCACTAGTTTACTGGCTACACTTCATGTACAATGTTTTAATGTAAGGTAGTTTGTAAGATGAGTTTCATGTTAGCAACCTAACCGACAATCACCTAATATCAAAAACAGTACATACGATTTCTATTCATCTAGACAATTGTCCATATAGCAACTTGTTACACATGAAATTTCAGAAAATAATGTAACGTACTTCATACATTGTTTCATCCACATCATTTTCTTCCATGTATCTACGTAACTCTGGCATAGTAATCCAACCTAGAAATCAATCAAAAAATTTCGCATCTTCTTTCTATTGAATACTCAAATGCTAATTTACTCCTTTTAACATTGAAAATGGCATATATAATTGTGGTGTTTCTATTTAACAGTAATGAATAACCAAAAGTGACTACTAAAGTCTTTGCTTATTGAAATTTACTTAGTGTATGAGTCTCAATCCTATTGGTGGAAATCTGCTACCAGGATAGTTCATTGTTAACTTCTTTTGACTACGATATTAATTAATGCTAGTACGATTCTCAAAGATTAGTTAACACTACTCTCAAGACTACAGATTACCTCACATCACTGTCTTCCTATGTTAAATGTCACATAACTTACATTTAACATTTCCTATTGACAGCCTTTAAACAACTAAACTCAAAACTTTTGGTAGTCGTATGATACATTACTATCTAGTAGGATACTTACTGATGTCATTTATACGCCACATTCAACCTTCATATGTTTTTTAATCCCATCTCTCGTATTTGTGCATATACGTTTCAAAATATAAACACGCTACATTCTATTGAGAAGTAATACTTAGCAACATTAACTTGATGAAGAACCCCATTCATACGTTTAATAAAAACAACAACTGGGCAAAGAAGTTTCTTTTCGACTGGTTTTTCATCAAATTCCTACAATAATGCACATGAATATAATTAATAATAAAGATATCTTCGTTACCAATCAAGTGGTGGTGTGTCAGATTATAATAAGAATCTAGTATCGGTATGTTCGTGAAGATAACTGCGAATGATAAACAAAAGGTGAGGTGAACAAAGTGACTACCAATCAAAGGTTATAAACGATGGATGAATGAATAAGGATATGCGGTTATAAGTTGACTGATTGTATAATATGAAGTAAGAAAATAAACAAGATATTGTGATAAAGGATCGAATATTGACTTTAAAGATCTTGAAGGGCAAAGAGAATGAACTACAGTGAATGGACTATATCACACAGTAACAAATGTAGATGAAGAGAGACAGTGTAGCAGTATCCTCTTCGGCCAGAAGTGGGCCTCAACAAACATAAGGGAAAGAGTAAGACCCTTTGATACAACGAGCACTAACTAATTTGCACTCGATGAAGAAGCTCTGGAAGATGTTAGAACTTTTAAATACGTAGTCAGTATGATTGTTAATCAAGGGATATCTGATACTAATGTAAAGAAACCCTTTAACTAGGCAAGGAATAAACAACATTTTTAAAATTAGGGAAGAACATCTGGAACTGTCGGTCAACACAGAAGTCAGAATTTTCAATGCAATCGTCAAGGTAGTTCTAATGGATGGAGTTGAAACCTGGAGACCTAAGAAGACAACTGTTCATGTAAAACAGCTTTATATGAGTATTCATGCCAGCTGGTTTGTTAGATGGTTGATAGTGCTAACGATGAGTGTCTTTCATTCTGTATCAGAAGATACTGTGTGTAATGAATTCAGAAAATAATAGTTATGAAAATGAAGTTCTTAAGACTGGAAGTTTATATCTCTCTGAAGTGAATGGAAGAAAAATTGACCGCACTGTAATACTTCTTAACAATATAGGACATTATTATGCAGTGATACACTGACTATTGAATAAAATCAAGTAGTATATACAAAACAGTTCGAAATAAAGGATAGTATTAAGTCGTTGATAGGAAAGTAGTTCAATAAAATAATATGAATTTCGACAAGTGATGTTTCATACAACGTAATTACATCTCTGACAGTGAAAGTTTTTGTGATAAGGAACAATGTGATCCATCTTGAAAACGCCCCAGTAACTAAGTTATTATAAAGTTATTTTACCCCATCGGCATCCTCAGGATTTCATTAAACATTTATTAAATGATTACAGAAATCTACTGCCAAGTATGTAGATGACACTGGATGTATGAAGTAATCACAGGGTTTGAAATGTAAACTATTTTAATGGATTTTACGGCTGTCACATCAAAAACTATTTGTAAATTAATCAAAACTAAAGATAATTCTGCTGTTTAATTTGGATACGAAACTTGTGAACTATAGTCATATCGGGGGGGGGGATCCCCTCAGGATGTACACATGGCAACACAGATTGATCAGATTCAGTCCATGATAAATCAACGAGAAGAGCCAAATACATTCTAATTATAAGTCAGTTCTAGCTATTGGTCTCGTCACATTTAAAAATGTTTAATCTGATTATAATATGAATGTGAGTCATTTGACGTTGATTATGCTCAGAATGGTGCCATATGTAGATGTGCTTGTGAATTAATGAAGTTTCTACTTGTGACTTGATCTCGCCTTCATAATACTAAGAGTGTGTTTGAGTGAAGTGTACTTCCCGTAGTGTATTTTCTTAGAGTTTTGTGGGTTTATATGTTGTATTGTTAATTAAATGTGCTAACGATAAATACAAACATAACAATTGACTACATCAATAGATGCTAATTATTCGTACTAGGTACCAGTGGAGGGGTGATGGATGCTAAGAAATTGTCTTTATTTACTATTCGACAATTGCCTTTGTGTACTGTACTACATTTCATCCTCTAAGATTGATAGGATTCTCCTTTACGTTCTCTACTGACTACATTCCAGAGGAATATCATTCCAAAATTGTAAGGTGAAACATTAGCATTATTTAAATATTTTAAGTACAATTTTAAATCTAAAGGAAAGAGACAAAGACAGAACTATAGAAGTGGACATAGTAAGTTATTATTAACCATTAGTTGTAAGATTTTTCTAGGATGATCCTTATAATTTAATGACAAATATAATATTTGCCTAGTCCTTAGTGTTGGTTGGATTCTGTAAGTCAAGTTGTAACGTGGTCAATAGTTTAAGTGACTTGACATCTATTTTAGTATAGTATTAGGCTGCAGAAGTCGGCGAAAATCACTCTACAAACGTCTCTAGTTACTTAGCTAGCGTCGGCAATAAATATCTGAAATCTCAATGAGAATGAATCCTCTTGGTGGGTTTAAACTGAAGTCTACCAGCTTCGCAGCCTGTAACCGCTATCAATGATCCACAATTTGATTCCTGTAGTGACTAATATCATATTTATTAAGGCTTTAAGGAAGATAGAAATGTACTTTAATAAGTGTTTAAATTAATTTGTTACCAACGTAACATTCCCACGATTTAGGTACTTTTACAACTAACACTAAAAAATAAGTCCTCCTCCCTCCACTACATCTCCTAGAATGAAAATAATTTCACAAAATATGAATAGCGAATTACAATCTATTTCTTTTAAGCGGATCATGATTATGAAGAAGTATTCAGTAATAAGTTCTGTCACAGAAAAAATAAACGAGATATATAATACATAATGAAGATATCCTTTAAATCCAGTGCTGCTTATATTAAATAAACAAGGTCACAATGAATGGAAAGATTCCGTTAATCGGTTGGTCACCTTATTAAATTTCGTTGTGGTCGAGTGACATTTACTTACAAATTTGATTGATTAATGGTAGGTCTTCCTTCCAATGAACAGACGTTGGGAGACAATTGATGGTCAGCCAATACGAGTCATTTTATATGAAAGAAAATAGCAAAGCATTTGCAGTGGAGCCAGAAGGTACCAAGTTAGATCCTTGATGATGTCGTGAATGCCCACTGTTGATAAGCCCCATACTAGGAAGAAACAGGTGACTAGTGCTACTTGGTGGTTATAAGTTGTCAAATTTAGACCGATTTGTGATATCAAATTATATGCGACATATTTGATACAAAGCAAATGTAATCAAAACTCACAAAATCATCGGTAAATGTTGAGTGCTGGTCTCAAAGGGCATTTGGAAATATATGAAACTGAAACTAATTGATCTACATATAATATAGCTTAAAAAGGAAACTAGGAATATAACTATTAACACAGATTCCACTTCGTTAATGAAGTCAGATCTTTGTTTCAACACCCACTATTCTTTGTATACTCTAGTTGTTTGCTGCTAATGTAAACCCTTGAAATAAGATGAGTTTATTTTATTTTGAGAAATGAATACATAACATTGTAAATAAATTGAAAGATACAACACTAAACAAGTTACCATCAACTGCACTGTTTGTACGTATAAACATACAATAAAAGGGATGTTAAATTAACTTATTACTATAACAGATTGATTTCGAATGTACAGTGAAGTACGAAAATAATTACATATCTACTGTTTTATAAAGTTCCAATAGTCAGTACTTCTGATGATCAAATTCAGCCTGCTGACAGCTCATAATAATAATGTTAAAACTGATGTATGACACAGGGCACCTGGAGAAATAAGCCGTCAATCAATCCAACTGATAGGGAAACAGGTCATGAAAACGACTCTTTATTAACAAAAACTTTAATCTGAATTAAATCTAAGATTTATGGTCTAACAGCAAGGATACTCCATGTTTTATTCAAAAAGATCTGGGAGGAAGAACATGTGCCGACAGACTGGAAAGAAGGACAACTTATCAAGACACCAAAGAAAGGAGATTTGAGCAAATGTGACAACTACAAAGGGATCACGCTACTGTCGGTACAAGGAAAAGTCTTCAACAGAGTATTGTTGAACAGAATGAAAGATTCAGTGGATGCCCAACTTCGAGATCAAAGGCTGGTTTTCGTAAGGATCGGTCGTGCACGGACCAAATCGCAACACTACGGATCATCGTTGAACAATCAATTGAATGGAACTCGCCACTGTACGTCAACTTCATTGATTATGTGAAGGCGTTTGATAGTGCAGATAGGAGAACACTATGGAAACTTCTTCGACACTACGGCGTACCACAGAAACTCGTCAACATCATCTGGAACTCTTACGACGCAACACAGTGCAAAATTGTGCATGGAGGACAACTGACAAATGCATTCCCAGTGAGGACCGGAGTCAGACAAGGTTGCCTACTCTCACCTCTTCTCTTCCTCCTAGTGGTTGACTGGATCATGAAGACCTCCACAACTGAGAGGATGCACGGAATTCAATGGACAAGTAGGATGCAATTCGATGGTTCGGACTTCGCAGATGATCTAGCTCTTTTAGTACATACACACCAACAAATGCAAGCGAAGACAACCAGTGTAGCAGTAACTTCAGCATCAGTAGGCCTGAACATACATAAGGGAAAGAGCAAGATTCTTAAATACAACACAGGGAGCACCAACCCAATTCAACTTGATGAAGAAACTCTGGAGGAAGTGGATACCTTCACGTACCTGGGAAGCATCATCGATGAACAAGAAGGATCCGATTCAGATGTAAAGACAAGGATTGGCATAGCCAGAGCAGCATTCATACAGTTGAAAAATATATGGGACTCAAAACAAATATCAATCAACCTCAAAGTCAGACTCTTCAATTCGAACGTGAAGACAGTCCTGCTGTATGGAGCTGAAACTTGGAGAATTACTACAAATATCATCAGAAGGGTACAAGTATTTATAAACAACTGCCTACGAAAGATACTTAATATCCGTTGGCCGGAAATCATCAGCAATAGCTTACTATGGTAGAGGACAAACCAACTTCCAGCCGAAGAGGAAATTAGGAAAAGACGTTGGAAATGGATAGGACATAGATTACTGAAACCATCAGACTGCATCACGAGACAAGCATTAACATGGAATCCTGTTGGGAAACGGAAAAGAGGAAGGCCAAAGAAAACGCTGCGTCGAGAATTTGGAAGCAGATTTTAAAAGGATGTACATCAACTGGAAACAATTGGGAAGGATTGCTGAGGACAGAGTTGAATGGAGAATCCTGGTGAGCGGTCTATGCTGCTCAGCGAGCAGTAACGAGTGGAAGTAAGTAAGTAAGTTATGGTCTATTCGTAAATAACTACAAGCCAGATATGATTATTTATGGTCCTGTCATTGTTCTATAGTTTCCAACCAAGAATACTTCTTCATAGCCCTAAAATCTTTTCTTAACTCATACTAATAACATCAATTCTAAATTTTTACCTTAAGGTTAAACTACATAGATTTACGCACCACTACGGTATATGATGGTATTCTACCTAAAAACGACAGGGTTTACAGTTGACAGTCAACATGCTTATTTAATTTATTCTTTGTGAACCTGAAACATCAATAAGTTAATATTATAATTTATTTCAACTAAAAGTTATTGGTAAACATCAAAAGTAAATTAATTGTTTTTCAGAATTCATAAATTAGTACTAACAGTGAGAATCCTTGGAATGCATTTCTTTTCAGTCTGACATTTGCTACTAACTACGTCTTAGTATTGATGTTCCCACGAAGACGTCCCTTCAATTCTTTTTGATTCACATGTCAATATATTATCCAATAAGCAATTTATTCCAGATAATTAATCACTTGTAAAATGCGTAAGATGCATTATATTATTAATAAGGTTTAGTTCCTTCCTACTGTTGTTAATCAGCAGGGCATTATGACCAGTTTTTTATCTTCTTATGTTTATCTTAGGAAATTCGTTTCTCTACAGCCTCTTGGATTCGAATGATAGTCATAGTCCATCCATTTTAAAATGCTAAACGTTTAAGATGCATACATACCAAGAAAAATTAATCAGGACTCAGTTTTGAACACCAATAACGCGATAATAAAAACATTTACTCTTCATGTAAGTGTATCATCTCGATTATACTATACTCTATTGGATATTTTTAGGCCAGGAAGATTAAAAAAATACTTTTTTTTTAAGTTTAACTGTTAGTATTTTTTCATAGATTGATGTCGACTGAGTGCTAGTGAAATCCAGAGCACATTGAATGGTTGTTTCGTCCTAGTACATAACCCTTAAATCCACCAGACAGTGGAACCCAAAGCCTTCAGGTTTCTTATCCAACATCAAACTATTATCACCACTGTGACGGCTGGAGTCAACTAATACTATTCGCTTTCCCATCAGCTAGTAATATAATGCGATGATCATTTAATGGTATTAATCATACCTGTCTTATTCCAGGCATCTCTGAACTCCATCATTTATGACTAAAGGTTCTGAATTCGATTCTCTAGAAGAATTGAGGGTACACACTGATGAAGAGTTCTAAGCTAGAGCAAGATAGTTGTCTAGTACTCTATGGTTTTCACTGATCTTCATTTAATATCAATATGTGATAACTACAGAAAAGTATATTTAATACCTATTAGCATAAAACTATTTGAAGTTAGAATACATTTCTATTAATTAACTTGTTTCTATGCAGAAGTTCTCTACATAATTAACAAGAGTATCTGTATTATTACTTAAGTAACTTACCTTTTCTTCGTTTATCAACCATAAAATAGATTTCAGTAAAACCATCCATATGAGTTATTGTTTGCATATTGTGATAATCGCTTATTTACAACAGAAAACAAAATAAACAAAATAAATTTTCAATTAATAAATGTCTATATATTATTTTCATTTAAATCAAAAAAAAAAGAAAAGAAAGAAAAGAAAAACACTAAAAAAGAAAACCTAAATGAAAAGGTATCTTCATTTTTTTTGTTTCTTTTGTTTTCTTTGATTAAATTCCATGTGTACATCACTAGATACTTTAAAAATAAACTAGTCAAATGAAGTAATTTGTTGCTTATGAAATACAAAAAAAGAAAGAAAGAAAAAAAAGATGATGTGCACATATTCAAATGTTTATTACACAAATTATTGAATCAATTGAATCAGTTATGATTGTTGGCATGAAATAACTTTACTTCTTTTTTTTCTTTTTTTGAAATAAAAATGTAATCAGTTAGTTAATGGTTCCTTCTAAAAATGCTTAATTGAATTCTATAGAAAGATGATGATAAGATGTTATAATAAGAGAAAATTAAAATATTTATGCATTACACTAATTAATCACTAAGTATCAATCAATGGTAATCACTATCGACAGTTAACTATAGTTTCTAGTTTAATCAATATCATTTTTGATTGTGATATTAACTAGCATAGATTGATTCATCTTTAGTTTGGATAATAATAAATTTCATCACTACTACATATATACCTTAGTAATAGTTGCTAAAGAAAATGAAAGTTTTCTTCACGATTGTCTTTAGCTATTCAATATTATCGGGATTATTATAATTGATTTTACAACCTGGTAACTTTAACTGAACTTCTATGAGTTGATTGAAATTAGCACTATGCAAATTAAAATCATATATTGTTGTTGTTTTATTGACACTGATGATGATGATGATAGTTAAATGTTCAATTCATTGACGTAATATACGATTCTCATAAAAGATTTCGTAGTCAAATTCCCTTATTCAAGTGAATGATGTTAATTACTATGACTTCTTCAGAAAAATTAATGTTATCCATTTATTTCACTACGAGTTATACAACAACAGAATACATTCAAGTTCCAGATTACATTACTATTCCGTGTATTATGATAGTGAGTAAAGTGTCTTTGAATTTCTACACAGGAACACGAATTTTCATAAGACATCAGAAACATATGGCTAATGAGAGTCGAGTAATTCAATTTTGATATTTAAAGATTAACACCAGTTGCTTAGGAAACCAGTATTATTGATAGTGGAATTATGCTAACTCATGAGATTTCTACTATTAATTGAGTATTTTGACTTCACTGTAGAATTTTTTCAGCATTAACTTCGAGTAATGATGATGAATTATGTAAAATCAGTGGGTCATTAGACAATTACCTACAGCTACTCAATCTTCCCGTGATTATTGTGGTTGATTTTGCACCCTAGTAACTCAAATTGAGCTTCTATGAGTTGACTGAAATTAGCATTATGCATATTAAAATCATATATTGCTGTTGTTTTATTGACACTGATGATGATGTTAGTTAGATGTAAAATAGAAAAAGGTACTTTATTTCATTCAACATCTGCTGAATAATCAATATAACTAATTTAGCCAATATCAGTTCATTATCAAGCAGTCATAATCAACATGCAGCTTAATGGTCTAATAATATAGTGTCTACTGATGAGCTAGAAATCCCTGAGTTCGATACCTGATGGGGTCGTGGTTGTGTGCTGCTGAAGAGTCACATACGAGTGTCTCCTGGTTGTCAATGGTTGCCTAATTTAGACCGATTCATGATATCAAGTTAAAACACATATGTTAGATAATCATGAATATGCATACTAAAATATATGTACATTATGGATAATGCTGCCTAAGAAGTCTACTCGTCTGTATTACTATCTCTATGTTCTCTTCATTATTTAGGAAGCCAAAATAAAAGTTTACAACCTCTAAATGATTTTGAATAGTCTGTGGTAGATCTCTGTTAGTCAAATATTTCACTTATCTATACTGTCTACCAGTCGAGACTAAATGTTTGTTGTTTATACTATCATAGCTGCCAATTTTAAACTTCAGATTTTGTAATAATGTTCAGTGTTTGATTGAACTACCTCTGTTTCTGCCCGTTTGTTTATTGGATCTAGCTAGCTCCATGTATAGCACCACGCATCTGGCTTAATGACATTTTAATTTATGTGCATCTGATCAATGGTATATATATGAGTAAAGACATGGTGATATACTTGCGATTAAATGCCATGAGAATATTTGAGTATCGTAAAGTGGGTAACTACGATCCAACATCTCTAGTTGTCGTAGCAAGCATCATATGTGAATTTATTTTGTACACTTACATCTTAAACATTCGTATTTATTCTGAAATAAGGTAAAATGAACATATTTTATTAAAAGTTAAATGAAATCACAAGGACTGAAAATTTAATGTATGCAAACAGAATGTACTCAATATACGACTTGATAAATATGAACCACTTTCTACGTATCAAAATTGATGAATGTAAGGATTTCAATTGTTTAAAAATTTCCATGTTTATCATAAACAAAGACATTTGAACAAAGAATATTCTTTTCGATAAATGCTCATTAGGTTCTATGTTTGTTAGTTCAAAATTATTGGTCACAAGAGGCCAGAACTATGCATACAGAAGAAGTACGTCCAACCTCTTCTTCTGCCATGGCCGACGAAAGACCCATTAAACCAATCTCTACCTGGTTATTTCCCTAAAAAAGATAAGGCCAGCTTGCAGAACGAAACGTCGGAATTTTTCTTTAATTTCATCAGCTAAGATTATTTACAAATATATTCTATTCATATGTTTTAATCATACGATGATTTAACTTTAATAATGCAAATGTATCTTTCCCACTTTATTTCTATAATTTCAGTCTACCATATCCAAATACTATTCTCTTGCTTCATAAATATGCATATTATCATTATTTATTATCATTATTAATATTTCAATTGGGATGGTTGTTTTTGTAGAGATTGGTTATTTATTTGATTGAATATGTCACAGGTTGATGTTGGCAAGGTACCATTGAAAAGCAGGGAGCACTGGGTAGCTGTTTCATTCATCTCAACTGAACTATAATAATAAGCTGATTAGTGAGTAACTCCAAGATGTTCTTGAAGCTGTAATGAGAAGTCGTGACTGGTGTAATTCAGAGCCGTCGGGTGTGAGATAGTTATCATGAATAACATGGATGATCGTCACGCTATATATCACAAATTGATGGTAGTGGGAATTCTACCGGTGGATTCCGACCCACTGATTCAGGTGGTTAGGCGTTCGCCGTCAACCTGAAGCCCTTGGTGAGTAATCTGATGTGCTCACCATTGAGGTTGCCCGCACTAGAATGAAACAGATCCCTGGTTTTCAGCTGTACGCTTCCAACATCAATCTGTGACATATAGAATCTAATTATCAATATTATTTATTGTTATTATTATTAATCAATGTACACAGAATGAATTTGAATATCACTCAATCTTCTTTCCTAATTTTATTAACTTTGTAACATTTTATGACTCAAGCAATTGAACTGATTATAATTCATTATATCATTATTGTTACTAATTGACGAATTTCGATTATCACTAACTCCATTTTACGAACTCTTACCTATTCGATTTCATTTTAAGTAAAATTTAGCCTTTGTCTACAAACACTTGATCTAATCGTATTTTGCTACCACTCCATCTCCTATGTCAGCCATATACAGAGATACCTATATATAATCGATTAATAATTTTGTTTATTTCAATTGTCCTTTACGTTTCACAAGTCACATGATGATGATTATTTCAACATTAACATTCATATTAGGATAAACTTGTGTATCCCCGTTGATTTGCTATGGACTGAAGCTGGACAGTCTTTGTTGCTATATGTTCAATTTAAGCTGATTGCCTAGACATTATTCACAAGTATTATTTAAGTTGAATTGTGACTGACAAGTGGAATCCAAGACGCTCATTCTGTCCTATTTGGGACTCGTCGGCTGGATGTACCTGCATCCCAATGTTGATGTTCACCGTGGGATTCGAACTCAGTCTGTTTTGTGTCAAATGCAGGTACATCCAGCCAACGAGTCCCAAATAGGACAAAACGCGCTTCCTGGATTGCACTTGTCAGTCACAATTCAAGTTAAATTAACATTCATATTTTAGAAATAACCCGAAGACGATAAAATTTAATATCCAGCGATCCTTGATATCTTAATCATGTTCTATCTGCCTCAGAACTGGCTATTTTTGGTGACTAATAATTTTGAACTAATAAATGTACAACCTGATAAGCATTTATCGAAAAGAACATTCTTCATTCAAACATCTTTGTTTTTCAATGTAAAGATGCATATAATAGCTTTAAATGTTTAGTAATTAACTAGATTTTCAATTGAAACACAATATATTATTGACGATACTTTAAATAAAGAACAGATAACAACTGCATAGCATATAACCTGTCAACTCTTAGTTACACATTAACAATCATCAATAATACTGATTAACTATGCAAATGTAAAATAAAAGAGAAAAAACATCTATGAAGTTAAAAAGTACTATTGACTCACATGATTCTAAAATGTATGTGCCAATGGAATTTTACAAATTTATGTTAACATCAAGTATTTAGAAACAATTTTTCATATTTCATATGTAACTAAATTACAAAAGTTATTTTTCTAAAAGATACACACTCTTTTTTTGGCAGAAAATAGTTTCATTTATAATTCTGTCAATAAATCACAATTTTTCATTCTTAGATTAACAAATAAAAATGTGTGTTAAGGAAGTTGAACATTAGAACCACTGAATGTTGTTTGGCTGCATTGAGTTCCGTTGTTATCAGCCATTTGTTCTGGAACGATTGAGCGAACGTTCGAGTTACTGTTGGAGTCAATACTATTCAGAAGTACGATTCAAATTACTTTGTATATTTATTTCCCTATTTTAGACTATTGATATTTCTATTATTGTTGCTATTGATATCGTTGTTGCCATCGCTGTTGTACACAGAGTAATTAATCGTTTTCCGATGACTTCTTGTTATTCCTTTGGGTTTTGGGGATAATAAACAAGATCGATACTCGATTAATTAGAAACTCTTGATCAGTAGAAGCAAGACAGTAGTATTCTGAACTCCAGTAAGCGCTCAATCGTAGCAATTCAGTCGACTGATTTGACAACGTGTAATAATAATTAAATGAATTCTTGTATATGAAACAAGAAATTGTGTTGATTGAGTACTGGATAGTGATTGTTGTCATATTTTAAGTGCAAGTCAACTAACATGAAGTGTAGCTCTACAGCTTCTTGTTGAATAACACAAAACACGTAACGACAGAATAATACATGGAAGACATATCATCATGACAAATGTATACACTGAAACTTTACAGATAAAATTCAACGAACAGTAGAGACTAGACAGCAGTTGCCACTCAAAGGTAAGTTAATATAATTACTATAATCCTAAGAGAGATCAGTTTTAGTCTGAATAGGCTAGTAGTAACAGTCTCCAACTGTGAAACTAAAGGATACAAGTAGAAATTGTGTTGGAACCACTACTTCTTCAAAGATGATAGATATGCCTTGATGATGAGCACCAGCTATTTCGAATGACAGGTTCTAGGTTTCCTGTAGATTTTTTGTAACCACTGAAATATTGGCTGATCTTGCTATCTTACGTCCAATTAGGTATTTTTATACACTGAATTGTTGTTGTTAACAGATTTTCTAAGTTGGCGAAATACAAACTAAGTATGTTTTATTAGGGCTTATGTATAATCTAATATCTTAATTTAATATCTTAGATAATTATTTATTGCATTGCTAATTGATTGTACGAGCTCCTTCGGTTACCTTTGGTTGTATAGTGATATGTTGTTAGGGTAGTTTGTGAAGCGTATTTGTACCTATTTTTTAATATAAGTCATTTTATTTGGTTGCTTTTGGTTTTGCGAGTCCGTTACCTAAATCGCCATTCATTAGAGGCACTACGTTCTGATCGAATGGCATGCAGAAATGATAGCATGAGCGCTATCAGTGCGACATCAGAAAGGAAAAAATTGCCTATATGTTGTAGAAAGAAAGAATCCGAATTCGCCACGCAAAGGGTTTGTTGTAAACAGTTTCAGCTCCATTAGGATTTGTTTGTAAAATAGTTCGCATGAAAAGTGTACTAAGAGTGAGATATTTTTGTCCTTGGAGTTGAATTGCGATGGATAAAACAAATAGAATCTGCAAGTTGGATTGTATTACATGGTACAAAAGCCAATTTATTTAATATATTTTAATATAAAATTACGTTTAATGTCAGATAGCACCTCTATAGTGTCTGGTTCAAACTTAGCACGTGTAATTTTATAGTCCAAGGTACAATTAGTCCTAAGAATATAAAGATAAAGCGACGTTAGGCAGATTCCAGTGTGAATTTACCCTGAATGCAAACATTAATGAGAATATATTTATAGTACTCTAGTAGTAGTCGGAAACATACTTTGTGTAGCAGAATATAGCAATCATTTTTATGAAGTCACGCAGTATGTAACTCCGAAGTGTGTCTGTAGAGTAGCCTGATCTGAAAATGACAGATTGTAATAATACTTGAGAAGACCGAAAATGAAGCGCGTATGTTCAAGACATTTCGAACCAAACTTGGAAGCACCCAGTTATAATTTCCATTTGGAGCACCATACAACAGCCCTGTTGAGTTGAACATTGACGCTACTAAGTATATGGGAGAGTTCATAATGAGGAAATAAATACACAAGTTTAGGATTATCAGAATACCGAATGGGTCTACTCAAAATTAAGATTTGCATATATAATTTATATAAGTAATAAAGGGCAGAGAGCTTGAAGCACTACTGTGTATTCTATCACTTGTAACTGGCTCAACGTTTAATAGAGTGAAGTTAACAAAATAATATGGACGATTGAGATAATGAATTTAGTCAGGAGAGTAATGGATCTCTAACCCTACAAGATTAAAGATTGCGTATAAGCTCTTGCGTTAACCAATACGTATCAAGTTGTTGTAAGAAACCCCTTTTCCAAGAAACTCACCGCTTATAAGCGAGATTGTTTAAAAGCACAAGACACTAGGTAATATGAATGAGACCAAAGCTTATTTACGCATTTAGATTAACCAGTAGCTGAAAAAGACCTGAACTTATGTAGATAATAAGTTGTAATTTATGTCTTGGCCAATGTATCAATGCTAATCTACCTAGAGTAGTCCAGGTAGGCAACATAAAAGGTTAGATAGTTTTAAACACAACAGCAACAATGATGGCATATATCAATGTTGACAGTCTGTGTCTGGGTGTTGACCTTCTAAGGAATGACTTCAGTCAGAACTTTGACTCTGGCTGTGGTGAAAGCTGATGCTGGTTGCAAAGAGGTTGCAATCTTTATAATACAATAGATAATGGTTACCATAGTCTGACCTACGATTATTCATTCTGGATGAAGAACCAAAACTACTCTCTCCCTTACCTAGAAGCTACGAATGTACATATAAACTATAATATCCGTGAAACGTTAAATCCTAAATAAATCCTCTAGTTGATGGTAGAAAAGATCGCTAACTGAAATCAGGATGTAATCTGTTGGTGTTTAGAGAAAAATTCTAAAGGACACTGTTTCTCACACTAGTTTCTTCCAGTCAAATAGTGCTGCCTCTGCTTTGGAGATTAGTGCGGTATCTATGACAGCCGAGTAGAACGCTGATTTAGTACGAACGTTCAAAAAGTATAATTTGCAGGTGACAATTCTCAGTTTAAAAGAGTATGATTAGTTGCTATGTTTAGAACAAGCTATAATAATTTGTGAACGTTTACTAAGCCGTGAATTAATGTAGTATCACTTGGGAGGGTTTAAAAGCATCAATCGAAGACGCTGATTGTCTCCTTTATGATTTCAGAGTTATATTTATGAGGTTCCGGGTTTATCTGAAAGTCTTGCGAATGAATTCGATTCTGTAATTTAGCATTTAGAAAATTAGCCAAGATGATTTGCCGTGTTTCTGCTTTTTTCGTACCTGTGAAAACTACACATACCTATCCTCGACCACTGGTAGAAACGAGAACGACTTATGATTTCACTAACATTGATCTCAGCAGGAAAGGTGAGAAAAACTAAAGATTTTAAAACACAAGTGGCGACTTTATTACTATCGACAAAGATTTGGAAGGTCTAAGATAGCTAACGGAAGCTGAAGCATTGTTATGTGCCGGCAGTCATATTGGCTCTTGCTTCTTTTATTACAGTAAAGCCTTCCTTTAACTATGCATCCATTGCGATCACTTTTTGTTTCCGCCAAGTTGATCTGCAAATGGCTTCATGGGAGAAGCACAGTTTGGTATAAATCATTTTTAAAGGTTTGCCAATCCATTAAAAGCTAGCAGCTGCTTAATGGCGGTTTCTTCTGTATACTCCAGAATAGCCGATGCCATATTTTGGGATTGTATGCCCTTAGTATCAATAGTATGCCCCAGGAAGTTTAATAGGGTTGTTCCAAATTAAAATTTCTGTATATTTGTTGTAATTTCATATTGCTGCAGCCTTGCATAAGCTTTGCCCAGATGTTTCGTATGTGTTTCCTCATCTAAGCTTGCTACTTAGCAGTCGTCGACGTATGACTGGATATAGTCAAGTCTCTAGAAAACGTCATCGATGCAACTCCGGAAGGTCTTCGCTGCATTTCTCAAGCCAGTAGACATTCTAAGGAATTCGTAAGGGTCGATCGGGGTTTTAGGGATGCCGTTTTAGGCCATCATTACTTGATTGTACACCTTAAGTTCATGGGTTTTTTAAAATGCATTCATATCTTTCAAAGTGGTTGTTAGATCGTAGATGTGTGGTATCAAGCAAGCTATTCGGATGGGCCCGACTGATCGCTATTTTAAGCCTTCAAAATATTAGTTATTCTTTAATTACAATCCAGATCAACAGTAACAACACATGTGATTATGAGCGCGTATTATCCAATCAACCGGAAAACTTGATAAAGCAGAGTTTACAACAGCAGCACAAGTTTATTGTCCTTGATAATACATATACAAGTCTGAAACATTAAGTTAATAAACAATATTTTGTACTTCTGAGCGTATATTGGTTACAACTTCATTCTACGAGCGTCACGACCAACCCTTCGCGGAAATTATGGAGGTCCGTTAGCAGACGTCAATTAAACTAAATAATGTTCAGTAATGTTAATACGCTAGTTCCGTTGACGTGTGGTATAAGGTAAGGATCAGGCGTAGTTTGAGCGTTGAGTCGTAGGTAATCACTGGCGGGGCGCCGATGTCTATGGACTACTGGATGAATAAACTGTTCCCAGGACAGTCATACGATCGAATTCAACTTTCTTTTTCCTCAATTTTTTTGGGTGCATGTCAGCGTGCTTTCGAGAATACTGGCTGACCTGTAGTTGTGGTGTGATGTGTAATATCTCTGGCCACTGATGCTAATTCTGACGTTTCCGTATTCAGATATAGATGTTTGTCAAGTATAGACCGAAAATGTTTTAAACGAAGAGGGCATAAACTACAACCTAAGAGCAGTAGTCCCATGAACGTATAACACTTTACTTCTATCCAGTAGCTTCTTTTTGCCAGGATCTACAAGAAAGTTGTGGTGGTTCAGTAAATTTATGCTTGTGATAGATATTTTTACATCGTAAACCCATGTTTAAGTACACACATCCTTTGGCAAACCTGGCTATTTCATCTCAGTCAGCTGGCTGTAGATCGAAGGCAGCTTCATGTTGGCGATTAGATGAAGTTGCAAGAAGGACGCTGACTTCTGCGCCAGCATCGACGAGGTAGCGGAATTTCGTCATCACACCAGTGATGAATAACAGACGGCTATTTCCAATGGCTATAGTTGCCTCTAACGCTCGCTGCCTGGAGCTTTCCAACGCCTCACCGTTGGGTTTTGGGCTTGGGAAACAACAAGGATCTCTACACTTCCTTGAGGCTTTGGCTTAGATGTTGTTGTACTAGCACCAAGTTGTGTTAGCCGTTCATTGAGGCAGAGATAACGATCTTCTCTGTGAAGGATATTGTTTACCGATACACATCTACAAACTGTGACATTATTCCTTAGAATAGTCAGTATAATCTCTTCTACCCAGTCAGGTTAAAAGTTTTTGCTACGAAACCATATTGCACTTGTGAACAACTACAAGATGAGATTATTCTAGAAATCACAGCTTCAAAAAATTGTCTATAAAAGAAATTTCCTGTTATGGCGTAATTTTTCTGTCACTCACTTTGGACATTCCATGAACAACGAATTTGTTATCATCTCATAGTTGTCTATCAATTTTCCAGCCGACGGCGACAAAGTTTATATTCAGTGAGTGTTGATTTTGTGAACCAGCAACCCATTTGAGAAACATGCGTACCTGACTATTCTGAATCAACAGAAAACACAAATGGATTACACAGGTTTTTTTAAGTATATACTAACCAACAATAACAAAACTAAACAGTGAAAGTTTTCCATACATTATGCATTTTTTTATTTAAATGTTATAATATAGCTGTTTTGAAAAAGAAAAGCTACAACAGACAAATACTTGTAGCTTGAATCATTGTTTACTCGCTTGTTTTAGTGAGCTAATGGAATAATAACCATTTGTACTCCAAGCCTAGTTAATTGTGTACGTGATTAAAGTTGGTAAGCTGTTCAGCGCTTTAATGTAAATTTTATTATATTTCTACTGACTCTATACTTTTACTCTAACTAGATCCTACTATTCGAAGATGCCACGTTTTCCACCTTATCTAACTGAAGCTCAAGAGGATGACCTGCGCCAAATTGCTCAAGCTATATGCGCGCCGGGAAAGGGAATTCTTGCAGCTGACGAAAGCACAGGTATGTCTGATATAATCGATGTTTAGTGAAATTTATAAAGCCACGATGGGCAAAAGGCTCCAGCAAATTGGCGTTGAAAATAACGAAGAAAACCGTCGCTTATACAGACAACTGTTGTTTAGTGCTGACCATAAACTCGCCCAAAATATTTCAGGGGTAATATTATTCGAAGAAACGTTGCACCAAAAATCAGATGACGGCAAAACACTTCCTGAATTGCTGGCAGAACGGCACATCATACCAGGAATAAAAGTCGATAAAGGCGTTGTTCCCCTTGCAGGTACAGATAATGAGACAACGACTCAAGGTCTTGATGATCTTGCATCACGTTGCGCCGAGTATAGAAAACTTGGATGCCGATTTGCCAAATGGCGTTGTGTTTTAAAGATCTCTTCACATACACCTTCTTACCAAGCTATGCTCGAAAATGCCAACGTACTTGCACGATACGCTTCCATCTGTCAGCAGGTTAGTTTTATGTATACTTATAATTAGTCGGCCTGAAATAACTGGAGTTTTGTTGATCAGAAAAGGTTGTGGCCGACAAAATTATTGATAATAGTGTAAATTCCCATCATAAGGTTCTTGGGATTTAGCATGGCACTTAACTGAAATAGCGACAATTCGGTGACATAATGGGCTATTCTTGTTTTCCTGAGAAAACCTTATAGCTCCTCAAACAACTCTTTAGAAATAAAAAAGCAAGAAATTGTTTTAACATCTGAATACCATTCTTTAAACTAATTCTAGCATATTTGTCTTTCGTTTTAATGATAATCTGTTAGACCGGGCCACGCAGTTAATTTTAAATTTTTTACTTGTAAGCTTTAAAAATGGACATTTTCTCTAGGATCTCTGAAAAGATTTGTATTAAATGCAGCGGATTAACCGTTTATTACTTGGTAAAATATTAATTTCAGGTTCGTGATTTCCAACGATCAAGCAATTATATATCATGCTTCCTGCATAGTTTACTGTAAATCGGAAATGTCTGAGCTCCAATTCTAGACTAGTTTTTTTATGGAAAGGAGAGGAAGTTGGCACATTAAAACTTTATTTATTCCCAGGTATATTAGCCAACTAATTTGTTTATTTAAATCAGGCGTTTTGTTCAGTTGTGTAATTTCTGGCGAATCCCTTTTTAACTATCTGATGGTTTTACCTATACATAACATAAAGAACCATTTTAAATTTAGAAGTAGTGGCTTATTTTGGACTGTAGATTAGTTTGTGATCATATCTATAAGTAATCGTTTAGCTGTACCGACGATTAGTTGAGAATTAGCAATTGTTACAAATTTACCTATATTCAAATTAGTACTGTTTGCTACAGAGACTAAATTTTCAAAGGTGGAACGAAAAAAATAATTTTTGCAAAAACATGGCAAAAGAAAAGGCTTAGCACGTATAGATTTTGTAAAGACAATCAAGTCATCAAATATCATAAATGAGCTTCATATTTAACCCTAGGGTTGATAAGTATTATACAGAGTAATGTAGGAATCACTGTCATACCGATGGCCTATAAATTATTTATTAAATGGCCATTTAGGCTTTTACTATTTGTTTGATGGCCTCTTTTCTATTACTTTTAGTATAAAATACAAGCTTTAAGCAACGCAATATTCTTAGAAACATGTTGTTATATTTTTAGAATGGTTTGGTGCCAATTGTTGAACCTGAAGTGCTTCCTGATGGCGAACATGATCTCCTGACTGCTCAGAGAGTTACAGAGGAAGTTTTGTCATTTGTATACAAGGCTTTAGCCGACCACCATGTTTACTTAGAAGGGACGCTTTTAAAACCTAATATGGTAACAGCCGGACAAGCTTGCAAAAAAGCCTACACACCACAAGAAAATGCTCTGGCTACAGTGCGTGCTTTGCAACGCACAGTTCCTCCAGCTGTTCCAGGTACGACCTTAATGTTTGTCTAGTCAATCCTAAATAAATTCAGTGCTGTTTTTAACAACACTCTAAATGTTCTGTTTTTAATCCCGTTATTAAAGGAATTACATTTTTATCCGGTGGCCAGTCAGAATTGGATGCTACTAAAAATCTGAATGAAATAAACAAAATTCCAGGGCCCAAACCTTGGGCACTTACCTTTAGCTTTGGTCGTGCTCTGCAAGCTTCAGTCTTGGCCACATGGAAAGGGAAGAAAGAAAATGTGCACGCTGCTCAAGAAGAATTATTAAAATTGGCTAAAGTAAGTTCATTGATTTATTATTTTCAGCTTTTAAACTAATAATGATAACACTTAATCTAAAAGTACCAATGTTGTAAGATTGCCAAGTTGTCAATGCATATCAACAGGTAGATAATAATGAATTAGGATTTTTGTGCCTGATACTGTACACAATTCATTAGTCAGACGGTTTTGTTTTTTATCAATTACTAATTTTTACTTTGAGACCAGGTTTGCTGAATGTTGACTTGTTTTACTTCATCTTAGAAATAATATACTTTTTCTCTATTTGGCCGACATTTTTACCCTATTTGTTATCTGGTTAAATATGTAAAACATTAAAAGTACTTTACTTGTGTATCCCAATGTAATAGTACTTTAACTAATTTCAAAATTGTTTAAAATTTCAGGCTAATGGTGCTGCTGCTGTGGGCAAATTTGAAGGAGATATGGGAACTGCTCTGGGTGACAAATCATTGTTTGTTGCTAATCATGCTTACTAAATAGTTACATCAGTCATATATTGATATTTAGCCCACCTAGTCTGCATCTTGCCAACAGAATAACTAACACTTTTCATATAATTTCGAGATTAACCTAACTTTCAGATTAATTCTGTTTTACTTCTGTTTTTATTCTTAAATGTTTGCCATAATCTACTTTTCTCAATCAAAACAACATTTATTATTGTACGTTTATAGTATTAGTTTGTTTATCAAGCCATTAAAACCAACTAAATAAACATTCACCTCATAAATTATTTATTTTATTTACCACGCAATGAGGTCGCCATTATTAAGGTACATCTAAATTAAAAGATTAATGGAAAACGCTTATGATTAGTTATTCAAATATTATTTGTCAGACAGGATTGTGTAGTTTTGTGTGTCACGTACGTGTAATCATGACCAATTACAACATGCTATGTTGGTCATTGAAGTTGTATAATTTTAATTGTTAACAGTGGCTATAAAAAATATTGCATCAATTATTAAAGTCACTAAGCACTTCTGTCAGTGAATACAGACCACCGAGTTAGAGATCTTGAAATAATCTTAACCTATGCTTGGAGACTAAGCTACATGACTCAAAATCTGTTGCACAGGCGTTTTATCAGTTGCTTAAGATTATTTTCATCCGCTTGTAATTAGGTTTGTTTTTTGTCGCTATTGTGATGTAAAATGCAGTAACTCGAACGCATGGAAGTTTGCACCAATTCAAAGATTATCTATGATTTACTGTATCTCATGCACCAACATATATATATGCTGATTGTGTAATGATTAAGTAATCATTATATTTGTTTACTTATTACATTATACTAACTTACGAAATCTTACAAATCCGTTCGAGGAATTCTCGAATGTAATAAATGGCTACAGGATTTAACACATACAGCCTACAGCTCAATGGAATGATCCGTTAGAGTTATAAACAATAACTTCTGTCAAATCACCTACGCCGTGGAAAAACCTTTATTTTGTGGAATCTGAAGAATAGTCTGAGTTACCGTTGATTCTAATAACTCAGAAACTTGATTGGGATACAACTCTTTGAGGCTTGTTACATGGATGTTTTTGGATAGTTCTTAGTGTATTAGATCTGTACACTTAATGGCCCTACTTCCGGAGACAGAAATAAGTTAAGCCTTTTAGGGTTTTTATTTATAACGTTGTTAATCTCCAATACCTATGCCCAACCTTCGTTGTAAGAATTCAGTAACATTCCAAAACTATCAAATGTATAACTTGCCCATAGAACCTTATCTAACCGTTTTCTTGCCAACCGACTCAATATAGTAGGACCTAAAAGAACGACGTTTTTTAACTAACATGGTATCATTGGATTATCTCGATAGATAAGGTTGCAGTTACAGTCGAGGTATATGTTAATATGCATATTTTATTTTTAAACCTGCTCCTATGAAGAAAAGACTGTTTATTTCTCTTGAGCTCTCAAAATTCTACCTAGCGAGTTGCATTTGTCTAAAATCAGGATTGTTATGATATCCATGCTTCAATGAACAACGTTAGTGTTTATATCTATATAGTACATTATCTATTATACAATCATATTTAGAAACCGACCAGTTTCAATCACCTACGATTTGACTGATTTGATAAAATTTTTCATAAACTGAACGCAGTTATGCCCAATATTTTTTGAGTAACAATCGAACGACGCCATGTAACTGTAAAACGAACCAAGAAGTTATTAATCGTATTTTACTCAGAAACGTTTAGTTAGTAAACTTAGAGCACTTTTGAAAGATATAGTATCGACATAAAGGAGTGTTTAAAATTTTCGGCTGCTGATATTATTTTACTAACTGAAGTCTCATTATGGAAATTATCATTATTATACGACAGATGCAATCAACAAATGAATCTCAAATAGAACAAAGCAAGCACCTGGATTCTATCGCTAGAATCCGTCAGATTTCGCCAAAACTGAGAATACGGCTTTCATGCATACAATTACAAGGAAAATATGTTTTACGCACTTCAGTCAATCGACTACCTTTTACATTCATTGTGTTAAACTGTGATGGTGAAGGTTAAAACAAATAGGCACATCATTTGAATTTTGTTAATCTGAGTAGACGAATAGAATCAAAACTGAAGTTATCCTTCACAACCGTGATATATTGCACTTTTAATAATTATGTTAGAATCTATAAAATTTGTGTTATTTAAGGGTAATAAAACAAATAGGTTCTAATTTTCACTTTTCTTGAGTTACTTTTCTGTAAGTTTTTCTTACTGTTGATCAAATTATCTGGTTTCAGATTCTATGTGCTACACAAATTCGCACGTGTTTTAATTGAATGTCTGGTGATATACAATAAATTTTGATTTGTAAAGACTTTTTTGAAAAAGGTTTTAATCAGAATTATTCCACGTAGAAAAAGTATTTCACTATACACTGATTTGCAGTTTAATGAAAAAATTACATACAATCAACTGGAATTACTTATGCCGTTATAGCTTAATAATACGTAATTGTTTTCGTCAATGGTATCTTGTGAAGTGAAATCTAAGAAGTGCCATTGTAATTATGAACAAGATACCAATGATTTGCCTTAAACATAACTGTGTCAATTAGTTATATGACGCTGATTGTGCAAGCATACAGAAAATGTGTAATAAAGTTTTAATTCCAGATTAGAGGTCTAGACGAATTATTCTTGTCATGCAACATGAAGCTTATAGATTTGGTTACCAGTGCCTTTTTGCTTTCTGAGGTCCAATTCAACCATAAAAACACTCCTTGAGTCCTAATCAAATCAGCTATGTTGAGTAAGAGGAATACAAGATCATAGGAAGCATTATTGAGAAAGGTCGTATAATTATTTACATGAGCTGTATGAATATATATGACTGAATTAATTTATACACTCACCTACACTAACTACATGGGTGCTTGAACGGAATATCATCACTTCGTATGAAGGCCGGCTTTTCTTAGGTAGGATTTGTGAACTGCTAAGGTGCCTTAAAGTAAGTCTAGAATTCAAGTTATCTGATTACGTTTTTCAATATTCACGTCTCAAACTTAAAGAATGCCACAGAAAAAGCTGTTCCATTTACGCACCTTCCAGTATCTGAATATTTTGATGACGCCTTAGTTTTGTACTTTTAAAAATATCATGTATATTTCCTACTTCTAAGCCAAGACATTGTTAATCAATAAAAGATCAATTTCGATGTCATTAACTTGTTTAATGTAATCAACGAACCCAAATTCACACCATTCTTTTCAAATTAATTGTCAGCAGAGACCTAACCGACGGCATCGCTATATTACTAAACTGATATAAAATGCATTAAACAAGAGTGTTCTTCTTCATATATTCTTGTGTAACATGAATCTGTCATTCATTTAAGATTATAGATTACAGTAACCAGTGAGTTGACTTAATGACAATTGTTTGCATATTAATTACACACTTATGAAACATATTGAATATTGACTGTAAAGTGTTCACTACTCTATTCTACAAAACTTATATTAAGCGGTGATTTTAGACTATATCAAGTTTATTATTTAATACTTTCCTTAGTTTTAATGTAGTAACAATGTTTTTAAAGTACATATTTATCCAGATTATAAGTATTGATTACCGGGTTTGTTAATTTTCACTTATCCTAGTGAGGTCACTTGTAAATGTACTCTAGTTAACACTATTTTATTAAAATGTATCTAAGTTCACATGTTGTTTACAATAAGAAAGAAAAACAAAACAGTCAAAACTTTAAATAAACAAAATTTTCTAAAATTTAAATTCTATATTTAATTTTTTCGAAATTATTGGTTTACTTGAATGTACTTAAATCATTTCTTCAATAGAATGTTTTCCATTGCATTTCGAGATGGATTATTGAAGTTCTAGTTAAAAGTTGTGATTATTGGAGTTCGGATACTTTTAGACTTAACGACTAAGCATCCTGGATTATCGGTGTGAATTACTCTGAAGTCTTCTAATAAAGATAGACAATAGTCACTATTTTTGGTTTTCAACGGTACTCTAAAATGTATCCGTGACAAATAATTTTTTGTGTGATATTGCTTATAAAAGTTTACAGATAAGGTTGAAGAAAGACTACATGTAGAAGTTTACACTAGTGGACAAGATATGACCATTGGTTACTGATAATTAGTCAATCACTTCGTATACATTCACGTTATAAAAGAAATCAATATTAGTCTCATCTATCCATACATAAAATCTATAATTTTACTATGCACTGATGTGGATTAGGATTTTATAGAAAGAAACAATTCCTTCAGCGCTACACAAATTATTCGTTGATTGATAGTAACTACTGCTAAACTGATATTCACAGCTTCTTGACAATTAACACTTTACCAACGACAACCAATATAACATAATAGTTTACAAATATTTAGCTGTCTCGAGTACAGTTTAAATGTATGATGTAGATAGCTGAAAGTCAAATGATCTAACCGATACATTACAGATAATTTTTATAACCTACTTAAAAATAATATAGAAGGACAGGTAGTCTTGCATTAGTTGTGTTTTAACGTGTCGTATTATGTACAAATACATAGATAGATTTTGCTAATGATTAAATTTGTTTAGTTTGGTGATTATTTTCATATGGAATTGACGTCATCTAAATAGTAGCTAACAGTTAGAAAGCACTGAATGTATATTTTGTCCCAGTTCGAAACTTTTCAAGAATATGTGCTTATGACTATCCATTAATATAATACTTGAGACCAACAAGAGACTTTTAGACCAACCAACCACACTTAGTTGATTGACTTCATTATACACATGTTCTAACTGATACCTCTTTGTGAAGCAAATAATCATAAATGTTTTGTATAGATGCTGGTCTATTTTGAAGATGAAATCACAAAATAATCTTACTACACCTAATATCGATTAAATATGGAAATAAGGAACACTAATTCCTCAATATTTTAATTTGAATGTGTTGTATTCATTGTGGAAGGTTATATTTCATGATTCTAAATTATGTGAAATTGAAAAGTGTACTACTGTGACACGCAGCCGACATCAATCTGTGACGAATACAATCAACCATTATTCTGTAATTGTTATTAATTGAATTGAAGTGGTATATGGAAATTGGTGATAAGTATTAGTAAGTATCACAGATAAATGTTAGCAGGTTACTAATGAATACCAAGGAGCACTAGAAAGCTATTTCGTCCTAGCGCTGGACTCCTCAACAGTGCATACCTTAGATTCCGCCCTAGGGCAAACGCCTAACCTTCCGCACCGGCATAGTGGTGGATGGAGTTAGGCGCTTGTCAACTTGAAGCTCTATGGGCGGAACCTAGGGGTGTGGGGGAGTCTTGTACGATTAGGTTTGGTCAGGCGTGATCAACTTAAAGATTAAAATTTAGAACACTTAGTTCCTATTTTGATAATAACAAATTGTTCACATCCAAGTTTTAATTAGGTACGATTCAATGGTAAAGCGTGCGCTTTTATTGTAGATAACTGCAAGTTACAAAGTTACAATCTTTTCGAAATGTCATTTAACTGCAACATGATTTAATGTAACTGTACAGTCTTTTAGAACTAGTGGCAGACTGATACAACGTTACTTATTTTGATTTTATTACTGTTTTTATGAGTTAGACCATGGAAACATAAGGAAACACTGGATATTGAATGTTACAGTATCATGTAGTACTATTCATCATTATTATCTGTCACTAATCAACTCAATCTTTCAACCGGTAAAATTATTGGAGCAATCATTGTTCGTTTGCTGCAACATTATATACTCCAGTTTAATGTAACTATGTATTTCGTCATAGCGTTGATAAACGAACAAGAAGTATGACTATTACAAACTCTATCATAGAACACAGAGAAACAGTTAATATGTAATCGATTGAAATTGATCAGTCTATGTTACTATATGTGCATCCTGAGTGGATTACCTTAATATAGCGATACTTCACAAATATTGTTTGAGTTAGATTCTGGTTCCCAAGCTGAATCCAGGAGGCATATTTCGTTCTATTCGGGACTTGTCATCTGGATGTACCTGTATTCTAGTGTTGATGTCTGGACTCAGTAGACGAGTGATAAACGCGGTGGTGTTTGTCAAGAAACGAACTGTGTTTGAGTCCAGGTGTGAGCATCAACACTGGGATGCAGGTACATCTAGATGACACGTTCCAAATAAGACGAAACTCGAGTCTTGGATTCCACTTAGCAGCCACAATTCAACCCCAACAAGTTAAGATGAAAATTTCTCAATGTTGTACAAATTAATCTATCCAAATTATATATTACATAATTATATATTGATAGACGTTATCATTATTAAATTGTACGATAACATTCATCAAATGTTCCTCTACCAATTAGTTTGATCATTTGCATCTCCTCTCCGAGTATTCCATGAAATGTCCATACAGTTTCATATTGATCGGACTTTCTAATTTTGAGAAAAACATAATTAACGTGAAACATTAAAAATTATATTGAAATATTCAATTTTCAATTTATAGTTTAGTAACGAATACTCTACTCCAAAATTATGATTTACAGTTTCCAAAGAAAATAGTTATATCTCCACTGCAACATAGTTCTTTTATTTCCATATAAACTATTCGGTCGTAAATCCTCTATTAGTAATGGCTTAACGTGGTTAATAAATCTGGACAATGATCGGCTGTTTAGTAAACTGAGTGAGAGCTTTTCAAGTACCATGTTTTCTCCTTTCGAATATTTATCAATAGGTACCATGTAACTTAGTTTACAAGTATCATGTAAATTCATTCTGAACGTAAAGGTGACTGAAACTAGTCGAAACGAAAGTGTTTTCACTTGATGTATATAGACAAGTTTAATGGCATGAAGAATGTAACCAATACAAAATAATCTCATACATTAAACTTTATGTATATACATGATGTGAGGCTGCTCTACTCCTTCACTATGATACTATCACATTTATTAATTTCTTATACAACCTACAGTTTAATAAAGTAGTACCACTTACACGTGGTCAGCTCAATTTATTTTGCATTTCAAAAAGTGACTTTCAAAAACTAAATGGTCATATACACTTAATAGGCTTATTCTAATACGATTATGAATAATAGTAAGTTAAATCAAAATAATTACGATAGATTACATGAAAGTCGGCTCACAGATTTATTTTAAGTGAAGGCCGGTGTTAGATAAGTCTGCTTACTCTAGCCATTTCTCATTCTTTTGCTGATCGACTAGATTATGTATACTTCAACATCTCAGAGGATGAATGAAATACACTGGACAAACTGGATACAGATAGGAAATGTGGAATTTACGGATAATCTGGCTATCGCTTCAAGCTCATGTACAGGTGAAGTTAGGTGATGTAGAAGCAGACTCTGCAGCCAGAATTAGGCCTCAAAATACATAAGGAGAAAATCAAGATAATAGATTCAACGAGAACCAACCGAAACTCAACAGCGAAGCCCTGGAAAATGTCAAAACATTTACATACATGGATCAACGATAAACAGCGGGAATCTGGTGATGCTAAAGCATAGGTTTACAAGACAACTGAAACATTTCTACAACTGAAGAACATCTGGCACTTAAACCAACTGTCAGTCAACATCAACGTCAAAATTTTTAATACAAACGCAAAGACAATTCTATTCTATGGAGATGGAGCTGAAACTTGTATGGAGAACTACGAAAAGCATCATTCAAAAGACACATATATTTATAAACAGTTGTTTGCACAAGATACTTCTGATCTGTTGGCCAGATAACATCAGCAACAACTTTCTGTGTCGAAGAACAAACCAACCTTAATTCAGTTGGAGAAGAAGTTAGGAAAAGAAGCTGGTCTTAGATAGGATACACACTGAAGAAATCATCAAACTATTACGCAAGACAAGCACTAACTTGGTATCGTCAAGGCAAAGGGAAGGGAGGCACGCGATAAAACACACTGAACGAGGAATTGTAGGCAGACGTGAAAAGAATGGATCGTACTTGGATAGAAGTAAAAAGGAGAACCTAGGGCTGAGTCGGTTAGAGAATGCTGCCCAGCAGCCTATGCTTCACGCGCTGTACAGACATTGATTTGATTGATTGATAAATCATAATAAGAATCTTCAAAGTCTTCTGTAAAGTGTACTTCGGTTGGAAAATAGGAAACCTTAAAGAGATACATTTTTATCCACCAATGGTTTAAACATTTAGAACACATTGTAGAATATTCAACAAATGTTATTATCTTCACTAAAATTGTACAACAAGAATTACATAAACAATTAGTCTGTGTAAATAAAGTCAAAGGTGAGACAGGGGTTACATTTTCAAATTTGTACGTTGGTACTATATGTCATGTTTGTAGAAAACTTTTATCAACAATCATTTCCTAACTTTCCGCTTAGTCTTTATTTATAATTAATGCTATTTATATTCTTCATATGTACTCTTTAACGTTGTACTATCTTAGAATGACAATGTTTACAGATTTCATTAGGTTGATTTCATTAACTATAATCCATAAATTTAAGCTGTTAATGAGTGAAAACACTTCAGTTTTACCCGCCAGTATACACATTCAACAAGTCTTCATCCACCTTGATTTAGCCAGATATATATATTACTATTGGTCATCAAACTAAAAAATATGTCTTAAACTTAGTTGCCTAAGAGATTGTTCCTAAGTTTAAAGTAGCTGAGAGATTATTGGTTTTTGGTATCTTCCTATCTTTTCGTCGTAACTCCACAGGAATTCAAAAACGTGTATTATGACACAAAATAGATTTAGTGAATAATAAAATAATGATTTATATTAAATAATGCATTACCTTGGCTTGAATTCTACAGTAATTAAATCAAGATAACTACTCTCATCATCATGTGACAGTGGATCCAAGTAGCCTGACAATTTACTTGCACTGAATACGTCATCTTCATCTTTTATATCAGACTCACAATCTAAAATATTATTAATCCCATTCAAACTATATAATTGATGTGTTAAAGTAGAAAAAAAAAATACTAGAAATACGTACATGTATATATGAGCACAAAGAAATGAAACATTTAGTTTGACTACTTCAGGAGAATCGGACCCAAGGAATTCTACCCAGATGGTGGAGAGGGTTACGTTTTTACCAACCTGAGGAATCTAGGTTTGACTCAGCGAAATTGAGGGTGCCCACTACTGACAGGTCACATATATAGCGGAACAGTCGTCCAGTGTTCCCTGGCTTCCACTTGTACTATATTAACATCAAATCGTGACATCTAATCAAACAAACCTAATATCAATCTCCATAAAAAGTCTCATTTCAAATACAACATTATAATTATGAAGACATAAGTTGACAGTGTAAAGTTCTAACATATCTGGTTGAAGTGCCGCATATTGGTGGCAAACTAGTGTTTGAAACGGACTAACTGCAGACAACCATTATAAAGCAGAAAAGATTGTTCGCTTCTCTCGTGATAGTATGATGTACTTCAACGATGTACACTATTGACCTGATCAACGTTTTTCAGTGAAGGCTTTTAGCAATCATCTAATTAAGAGCAGTGTGTGATATGAGACTTCAAACTCAACAGTCTTTAGGAAATACAATACTCCAGATTTGCCAAAAGTATAAACACACACTTCAATAATAAAATGAATAAAAGAATCAAAATATCACTGTAGCGTTGAACAGACAACCCAAGTTATCATTCCAGTTGGTTAGTAGACAAACTAGAAGACTGTCATTTCAAAGTATGGTGGATTTTATATTTGTTTATAGTAAGTCGAATTTAGGTTAAGTTGATAAAGGATTCAAACTTCAGACTATGTAAATACGAAATGTGTAATTTTCATTTGATCTCTACCACTTGCATATATTTAATGAGTTGTCAGTTTTAACCAGGATAACAATTACTAGACCTTAAAATTACATTCCTATGCCAACAGTTCTTAAGTACTTCATTTATCTACTGCTGTACATTAGTGGTGCATTATACGTAAACTATCATGGTGATGGCAACACATAAGGTATCAATCGCCAACCAAGTAATCTTGTTTTGGTGAGATATGTCCATAGTGTTGTCGACTTTTATTGTTCATCGATGAATACATGAAATGTAAAAATTGCTAGAGTGTGGAACGTGCTAAATTGCTGCATACTACATCAACTCGACAGTATAAAATAAATCCAAGGTCTACAGGGTACAAGCAATCGATTTTAAGTCGTGTTAACTAACGTTTGTAAAATCAGATTATTTAACTCGTCAATATATATGCCTGCAACTTACACCTTCGATTCCTCTATGGAATGGAGTTCAAGGTCTTCAGGTCACGTAATGAATGCTTAACCAGCAGCGTTACTAAGCAAGCATCAATTGGTATATTCCCAACAGTCTGTGCTCCTGAAGTTCTAGTGACAAATCCTGACTGTTGGTGTTCAAACATGTCCGAAGTGAGACAGTTGTCATTAATGATAAACATGGTGGAAGCGAGAATTACACAATTAGACACTGGCCAGTTAGTGCAGGTGGCTAAGAGTTTGGCAACCCAAAGGTCTTATGTTTGATTCCCTGGCAGAATTGATTGAGCGTGCTGCTGAAGAGAAGCATGCTATAACGAAACAGCTATCTAAGCTTCTTGGATTTTAATGGTACTTAAATAACATCAATCTGCAACGAATACAAACAACCAAACTTAACAATCTATCTCCACGAAACCACATAAATTTGGTTTGAAAAATTGTCAGTCAATTTCATTAAACGATTTGTAAAATAACGATATTCTTATCGTGAAAGACGTTAACTTATTTACATTTATGTAACAGAATAAATATTATTGTCATACTGTTAATTGTCCTCAGCTGATTTCACGTAATGTCTACACCAATTAAGAATAGTTTAACGTACGATGGAATAGATTGAAGGTCGATAATTTGACTGGAATTTTTTTGAGCTGTTTTGTCTAAACACTTAAAGATCGTGATCTAGTTGACAATAAAGAATTTTAAATTGACAAATCTAAGAAATCTACTAAAGCAATTGAAATAAGAAATAACATACATTTTAAAGGACTTGTAACCAAGCAACCATGGATGATCTCAAGTAACAAAAGTTACGGGGGTTGTATACTCAGGGTATTTTATGAAATAAATATCTTATTTAGTTTGATAGTTATCCAAATTATCAGAACCAATTATCAGTTAAATATTGGGTGTTTATTTATTATGTACTAAAGTCTATATGAGAAATCATTGATATAATTTGTCGACCTTCTGAAATACTTCTGCTTCGAAAAAGGAAGTCTAGTTTAAACTAATCAGCCAGCTTTACAGATAAATTGACGAAGTGGCCATCAGGTTACTAATATCTTCTAATAAGGATGACATCATTTAGTCAACCTTTTGAGAATGAAACTGAAACATGAAGTTGGTAATTCAAAGTACTACAGAAGGTATAATACATTTATTCTGCGTAATAACATAGCTCGTGATTCTTACAGTTTTACCAGTTATTCAAAGTACATGATGACATTACATTCAGAATAGTATATGAACATAATAATCAATTAGATATGTACACAAAGTGGAAAAATGAAGGAAATAACTGTAAAAAGATATTTATGCAATAAACATAAATGGGATAATACGTAATTATGACAGTTACTATCTTGATAATCACTGAGGGTGTTTTGTCAAAAGTCTATTTAAAACAGATGAGTTAAGGTAGTTCTGTGAAGCCTGGTATTTCATATTGTTTCTTTGCAAATTAACGAATACGAACAACAAAATTGAATACTAATCTCTTCAGAAACCACATTAATTTAACTAAAAAAGTCAGCTAACTAGTGATTTACTACAGGATGTCCCTAAATGTCTACTGAGAAGTCGTGACTGGTGGCGTTCAGACATGTCTAGAATGAAACAGTTATGATTGGTGACCATGGATGATCGTTGTATTATATCACAAACTAAAAGAAGTTGGAATTCTATCATCTGACACAAGATGGCCTAGCAGGTCCTGTGTTTAAGTCGAGACATAAGGGTCCTAAGTTAGATTCTCCAGCGAAACAGCCAGGGGTTCTGATGTTACGACGAAACTGGTACCCGATTGTGAGCGATCTCTGACAAATATAAAAAACATAATCTATTTAAAACAGCAAAAATGTATTCAATTGATAATATACAGGAACAGCTGAGTCACTTCTAACAACCGGAGTGGTAGTACAGACAAGAGGAAGTTCTCAAACATCCAACTGTTAAGAAAACTTGTTTTCATTCATTTTCACTAAAAGGAACTGAAAATTGAAGTTTCATCAATAAAACCACGACTGAAAAGAAGCGCTCCTGCAGTTCAAGTGTCTCAGTAATATCAAATACAAATGGATTAATAACCTTTTGAGATTAACTTCAAATGTATTTATCAGTATATATGTAGTTGTGGCATCAAGAATGTAAGGAAGAATTAGAGAACGGCTTCTACAAAATTTTCTAAAAGTAAAATGGTCCGATGTGAAATACTTAGACACTTATTAGGAAAGGAATGAAAGGTGAACATCATGAAGATCCTTAAAATAATTTACAAGCAAAAGACACTTTATCTAAATCACGATGGAGAGATAATTGACATCGTGGACTTTCTTTCTGACTTTTAAACAATGAAGAAAAACCTGGTTAAATCATGTTTACAGTTGATGTGAAGCCGCGAAGTATAACAAACACTCTGTTTCTGTAAATTTAGTGGTACTTAACTCCCCTAGAATCCCCCTAAGGCTACTCGAAGCCGTAAGCCTGGGCAAAAGAGGAGGGTTGAATATGGGGGTGGTAGCAACCACAACACATAAAACTAACCTTGCTAACAAAAAAAACACTAAGAAGAGGAAACCATTTAAACCTAATGGTACTTGTGTAGTCGAAGAAAAATCGATTTAATTTCTCAATAGCCATAGAAATATATACCACTTAACCTTAATGTAAGGAAAAATTAGTCTATTTACTGATTGTGTGAGATGTTTAATGAATAAAAGGAACCTTTTAAGCTTGATATCACAATCTAATTTAAGTTAGAAAACGATTGTAAACTAACTATTTTCTCCTTGTTTAAGTCTCTTTATTATTACATTTGCATGGGACAAACAAGGAACTGAGATAAGTTTTGTGACGAATGCTTAATCAACAGAACACTGAGTCAACATTTAACGATTTATTCTTTATTGCATACAATGATTTGTATATAACATTCAATCTCCACACAATGATGAATTGTATCCAGTGAAAGATTGGGATAACCATTTCTCATTACCGATCTTGCTCTTCTACGATCTAATCAGTTTATATTTAAAAATGTACTGGATGATTAAGACACGTTTTTTACTGACAAGTTCCTATTTACAAAATTACGTTAATTAATCGAGGTACACAAGATATCCTTTGACAGTTCTTTCTCTAAAGAATTCCAGTATTTGAGCCCCAGAAGGTGTATAAATAATACTAAAGTATCGAATAATGTGCTTTCAAAATCGTATAGGTAATATTCATTAAAATTAATAAGAGATATTGTATTGTAAAATGTGAGCATGCTTATATGATTGTCGGTTTTGTGTGGTGCTTACATATGAAGGTGAATCAGTCAAAAGATAAAGTATTTACTCTTATGGTATAACTATAATGTTTAGAATCAATGAGCATAGAAACTAAATACACTGTCTAAGAAAGTTTTGCAAAAATCTTCTATTAGTTTTCTTCATAGCGTAAGAAAGTAAACACAATAAAGCATATAATTAGATCACAATGATACAATAAAGCTTTTCCTGGATTGCGTAGATTGTTTACAGAGTTAATTTAGATTGACTTTAGTCAATATGATAATACTACAGTGACTTTAAAGAATATACACTTCACTTTTATGATAATAGTTTGATCATTGAGTATGTGACTTTCTTAGAGGTTTTCACACACAACAAATCAGTGGAAAGTATTTTTACGTTTCTTAAATGAAGATAATATGCTTCATTCTAATTAACATGGAAGTACAATTACACTGGTCATTTTTTAGAAATTACTTGATACTGAAACTGACTGTGTTATTATTTGTTCTCCATGTTATATGATTCCCTATCCAAATGATATTATAACTGAACTTGAAGGCTTTCGCTTCCAACACATAACAGTCAGACCATTGAGTTGAAAGGTATTCAACTATGCATCTTTCTAGTTTCAATCGATGCAAGATATACTGACACAACTTTATTCATTGCTGTCAGTGGATATAGTTGAACTATATTGGTTGTTTCTTCTTCGAGATAAACTTTAGGATTTACCTGATGAAGTTAGCCACATGTGAGCTGATTAATGAATGTAATAAGGTGCTAGGGTGGTTATTAACTCATACTAAGATCAAATGTCTATGTTGTAGTCTATTGCTTTCAATGGTTGTTTAATCTATGTTAAGTCATAGTAACAAATCGATTTCTATATCATCATTATCATTTATATTTAGCCAATAATGTAATCAATAACCTATTTATTTTATCAGTAGTTCATTATAATTTCCGGAAGAAAAACAATATGTGATGGTATTCATTACATTGATAAATGTACTTTTTATGCAAAACATTATGATTATTTATTATATAACATTAGCCTTAGTATTCACTGCTTTGATTCCATAATAGAAAGGGATGACCTTGAATAGCATTTGGTGTGTTTTGATTGGTCAATAAATTACCTCTATTCAAACAAGATCAAAACATATTTTAACAATTAGATAGTTAGTGGGTGGAAGATAAGTAGGTTATGTGAAAATAAGCATTGAATGTTGTTACAACATTCAAATTGACTAAATCTTTTATTGAATAGATCTATTTTTATCGAATTGCCTGTCTTCTTCTATATTCTTTTTTTTAAAAAAATAAACCAGTTTGTTTAATCACATAGTAACAAATCAAAGGGAATATACAAGTTCATCCTAATACCAATGTGGTCGTTGCACAAGTGGGATTGTCTGGACTCAGTAGTCTGGTGGTGAACGCGGTGGCGTTCGACACGAAACGGACTGAATTCGAATCTCACTGTGAACACCAACATTTGGATGCAGGTAAATCTAACCTATGAGTCCCAAATAGAACGAAACGCGCGTCCTGGATTTCACTTGCCAGTCACAATCCAACTTATATAATAGTAACTTACTGTTTTCATTAAATTGTTTTATAAACCAAAATAATGAAGTTTTTGTTATATTCTGTATTTTAATTTCCATTCGTTTAATTTGTCCAATTAAAACCATACCGAAATCGAATAGTTCTATAGGAGTTATTATAAATTTTGGTCGTAATATAGTAATTTTTGTTTGTAATGTTAAAGGATTCAATGGATTACTACCATTTTTATTATTGACTATTGAATCAATTGAATTGAATTGAATAGTTTCATTGGAATTATGAAATTCAAATAGAATGTTGTTAATTAAAATTAAACAGGATTCTTTAACCTAAAATAAAATAAGTTGAAGGCGAAAAGGGAAAAAAAGACAACTAATTTATCTAATGGAGTTATTGAAATTGTTTAAATGAATTGATTGTAGACGCCTGAAATTAAAAAAAATTATTTGAATTTATGATGTACGAAGTTAAACATAATTATCTTTTGCATCAAATGAGATTCACAATTATAATGTATTCGAAATGTCAATACTGGGATACAGATACATCCAGCTGCCAAGTCTTATATAGGACGAAACACATTTCGTGGATTCCACTTGTTAGTCAGAGTTTAATTCAGACGAAATTGAAAATTGTCGTAAATACATTTCAAGATATTTTTCATAGATCTTGTATGAAGACATAATGAATGAACTTCAATTATATAAGGCATAAAACAGAAACATACTATAATGATATTAGACAGGGTTGTGCAATACATTACAAGAAGAATCCTCAGTGCTGAGTAATCACATAAAAGGGGGAAATGGTTATTAAATACTTGTTGGTTATTGATGGTTTCTGTAATTAGGGTTAGTCTATGAATTGAAATTCAATTGTAATTCTTATTGTCGATTTGCGTTTACAAGGAAACCATTAGAATCTAGATAGTAAACAGTTAAAAAAATATTTTATTTGAGTCTAATACTTCTCAATAGTTCATACCTATAGTCTTAAGATCTTCTCGATTGTTGGTGTGTTCATGTCAGTTATCATAGAATTATACAAGTTTGATTAAAGATTGGGATTTTCTTTCAAAACACAAAAATAACTTTCACTAATAATTGATAAATGGCTGCTAAGAGTCTAAGCATCAGATGCTGCTTTAATGCGTATGACATACATTTAATACATCTATAAATTTCTAAACTTATCAAAGATCAAAGTTAGACACCGATAAATGGTTAGGTATTTTAGTATGGTATTAAAGAGGGAGTAATTAGAGATTCAATATTTAACCTTAGATGCAGATAATCACTGCTTATCTTATTATTATCCATCGTTTAGAGTATTCATGTGTCTAATTTATCATGTATATGATTGCATACTTATCTATAATTGATACTATTTATAATGGACTAGTGGTTTAGAGTCTAGACATTTGGATAGTGAACCACTAGTAAGTTTGAGTTTGTTCTACTCGCTTTGGTTTAGGTAGCCAGACAATACCACTAACCTTCAGTCATACAGTTTGCACTGAAGTCCAAAATACGAGAATTTTGCTTGTGAGTTACATGAAGTTTCTGCTAGTGCTGGTGACACAAGCCAATTTTTTGAACCGAAAGATACAATATAATTTCAATATACTGGTTGAAGGCCGAACACGGTAATAATAAGGCCGACGGCTATATTGAATAGTGTTACATGACATATTCTAGTATATGGTTAAAAAGACATCTCTAAAACATATTCCTTACTAAAATTTCAAGAAAAATTAATGTCATGTATGCCTAATCCATACTGCTGAACAAATTCTACCCATAAAGTTGCAATATGGTCGCTAGTTTAAGTGACTCTATATCGAATGCATTATGTTGTTCATGGAAGGTGGGTTGAAGATAGTCGGCGTCAAACCCTGAACATACTTTCAAAATATTTGGCCATATTAAGCCATTCAAACTGCTGGCCAAATTGACATTTACTTGATAAAAGTCGATCATCAATAAACTTTAATCAAACTTATCAAAGGATACTACTCATGTGCCAATTTATATAAACATCTCATTCAAAACAAAGTTTAGTTTAAGTTTGAATTGCTTAATGATAATTTTTTGAAGTCTATTCAATTCGGTAACCAAAGTTCAAATCTATCATGAGCTGTCAGTTCCTTAAAGGTAGAAGGAATGCTTTACTGATGAGTGCAGAGTACTACGAAACCTTAAAATCACTTAACATCAACGATAACGTGTATTGGAGTAAATGTTAGATACTCTTTAATTATTTACAGTTGCAATCAGTTTATAAAATATGGTAAACGATAAATTAACCTATTTGTCTGACGGTTTATTTAATCTTTATTCTATGGTTAGTAATAAACATGGCTCTATTCAGTACTACTAAATCATGTTGCGTTAAATAGCTTTTAGATCCAATTGTCCAATATAGCAAGAAGTTTGTGTTTAACATGCATTCAAATCGCAAATAAGAAAACATATTGTGGGAGTTCTTAATAGTTAGTATCTATCAATCATCTTTATTCTTAAACCAGATCAGAAGCAGCATCTGATATATAATATGGTTGATCTCCAACATAATCCTTACTATTTTCCAAACAATAGAGAGAATGGAAAGTGTTTCAATAGTCACATTGTTTTCAGCATTTTGTATCGTGATTACTTCCAATCATATCGTGATGGTGGGGAGGGGTATGAATACATACAGCTAGCATTTATAACTGCCCAGTCCGAACGAGACAGGTAGTCTGTGAAGATTTCATAAGATTGAAACTAGACCTTATCATTCACAAAATATTAGTTTAGTGTAGAGTTACTCAAAGCTATAGGAGTATAATTTCCTGATTCTCCACAGTTTAGAATAGTCCTTTAATTATTGTTGGCCAATAATACGTATATAACCTTTAACTCCAAGACAATTGAGTCTTCATTTACCACAGAGGATTCAAGTAGGATATTTTTGTCTGTAGGTAAAACTACTTCATCAGTAGAAAAATCACTTTCCAAAAGTCTGTAGTTGAAAAATTCAGTCAAAGAATTGTATTACAATGTCCAGAAGACGTTGTTTGAAATACTTTATTCATGTGTAAGATAATCCAGAACAATATAAAGAATCATACTTTCTAAAATAACAAGCCATTTTGACTATGTTTCAAAACTTCTAAACAGTTACTATAAAGCTTAGAAACAGTTTGTCAACAACTATAAAGTATGAAGTAACAATTCTCCACAGATCCCTCTAACATATTAAAGTGTTTATCAAAAAGTGCTTCGAACAGTTTAATTTTCACTTTATTTGAATATTTACAGCAATCTCTTACATATGAATAGAAAACATCGGATGAATACTCATCCATACCACGGTTTATTTGACAGATAACTTCGACATGAGGCAGTAAATGGATACTAAAACTACCTTGAACTACAATCTCTATACACTTATTGATATTCCTTTTAAGTAACTTCAAATTAATATAGTCCAATCAAAGCAATAACACATACAATGTACATATAGTGTTATCGATTTAAGCACAAGAACTTCAAATATCACTAGAAACGTTTAACTATCGGATCAATGAGGTGACCGATATTATTAACCGATGTGAAACCGAAATTCAACAATAAACTCTATAGCACTTATTTATAATCAACGTGAGATCAAAAATGACTAACGTCATGAAGCCACTTCTGAAGTTCTAATACGAAGAAGTGACCAGTAAAGTTTAACTATTGAGGGTGTGGGGCAGTTTCCCATTGATTACAATGGATAAGGTTGCACAAATACGTGACAATTAGGCTGAAGTTAAAAATATCTGGGTCGATCTGACGGTTTAACGGCTAACCGTTAGATGCGAAAACTGAAGGTTTCATGCTCAATTCACTAGCATGGTCATGGTTGAAAACTCCTGGGGATCCGATAGTAGGATGAAATTTCTATCCACTGCTTCATGGATTTTGATGGTTATCTAACCCATGCCAATTCACGATTGCGGTATTAATCTTGCGGTGCTATAGATGTATGGCAACTTGAATCGATACACACATGTGCCAGGTTCTATGTTGATTATGCAATTCATGATTTCAACTTTAAAGTAATTCAGTAAGTTAGAGACCATTGAAAACGTTGAATGTTGAAGGGTTAAAAGGAGATGCTGTGTATCGAATCTGACCTATTAAGAGATATATTTATATTTATTCTAATGGCCTATGTATGATTACTCGCATCAATATTTTCAGACCATACGAAATTAATGTAAACATTGTTAAGAGTATTTAGACTGATGCAATAAATCGTTGCATGAAATAAAATAATTTATCACTAATCAAATGACACTTATAGACTTAATGAACTATAAATGTTTTAATCGCAATAATTGACTATATATGACTATGACCTAATCCGTCGGATTATATATGCTAATTACATAGTATGCAATATAATTATACCTTAGTAACAATTTTACAATACTCAACTTAGTTGGTCGAAATGTTACTTATCAGTTTAATGAAAATACTCACCGGCTCCTGATATGAAATTTAGAACCATAAAACTAAGTAATACTGAATAGTTATTAACGGGAAGCATAATCTATAGAGTCTATTACTTGTACTATTGGGGGACTTACGGATATGCTACATCTAGTTAAACTTCTCGTGACCATGAAATTCATATGATACAAATTGTATGCAATCGAAAAACTATGTACTGTCGTCTCAGCATTACGCAACCAACATTTCACCCATGGGGCTTCAGGTTGACAGACGCCTAACCTCTTGCACTACTGGGCTGACATCCAATGATAGAATTCTAAGTTCAATCAGTTTGTGATATATCACGACAACCATTCATTGTCATCATCGGTAATTTTCTCACCCTACACAAGGCGGAACCCCACCAGTCACAACTCCTCACTAGAGATTCTGGAACATCTTGAAATTACTTATTGGTAAGCTGATTAATATTAATGAATTGAGGTGGTTTACAGAGATCGGTCTAGTGCTCCCTTGTTTTCAACAGTATGCTAATAACGTCAATCTGTGATTAATTCAGTCAAATAAAAGTTAATAACGATCTCCGATAACCACCTCCATTTGATTTCTGTGTGCGCTTTCCTTCCCTAATTATTTTGACCTTATTACGATCTTATTGTCCAAAAGCCTATATACAACTCCTCCCACTAATTCAGCTTTTATTCTGTACACAGAAAATGATATATAAAAGTAGTTGTTTTTATTCAGTTAGTGACTTGGTCGTAACTTCACTCGTCAGTGTTTGTTCTTTTCATCCATACCTATGGGGAAGGCATTGATCATTCGGGCTTCGTGCATCCCAAAAATTATTTCAGTTTATCAGGTTGCAGCCATAAAACAAGTCCGATTGGTAACTACAAGGTCAGTCGTTGGAACATTTTAGTCTAAAATTGCATAAAATTATACACGTAAAACTTCACAGATGATAGAACTTAAATATCAGGAAGGCATGGAATTCGTAGATTTTTTTATTCCACTCACAGTGAACCATTTGATATTGATTAGTTGGAATGAGTTTATATTATATGGATGAACTTGGTAAGCTAGAATAAAAACAGGTATCCACTACAGCTCGTACTGTAATACTACAATGTATGATGTAAGTGAATAGAAATGATGTGTTTTGAACTCATTGTAGGTCAACTTATCTGAAATTACCGCTTGAATTATAATGAACATATATGGATGATGAATAAAGTAAATCTAAATAGCTAAGTTTTCTTTTTCTTATAGACTGCTAATTGTTAAAGTAATTGAATCTGGAAACTGTTAACTAAAGCTCTTTAATATAGTCTGATTGAAGATACAGAAAGACTGAAAATCAAGAAGCAACGGATTCAACTGGAACATAAACCAGAACGTCTAGACTTCGTGATAAGGTCATTACTAAATATTACCATAAATAAGTCGATAAATCATGTCTTCTAACTAGGGAGATTGGAAGATACGATATACATAGGTGTTCCAATTAAGTATGGGAATTCTAAACAGATTCCATTCAAGTTCAATAGGAGTTGAGTCTAAAGTATTCATACTTTGTGACGAACCACCAACCAACAAACTGACACTAAAATACTTTATATTTCTAACTTCAGCCAAACAAAGATATTTTCGTTAACAAATACCATAACTACAAAAAATATTAGTTTGAGTTCAGGTTCATTAAGGAATATTAATTTACTTTAAGTTTGCAAATGAGCGTATATGGCGAGATTCAACAGACGATTGATTCCAATCTAGTTTATAGCCAAATAACTTAAAAATCTAGTTAAAATTCATATGAAGTAGAATTCTGACATTCTGAACTCAATAAATTCAATTGATTTATCAACATATTAGATATCAAAAGTCCTTTTCTTTCTATAACTCAAATTATTTTACTGTATTCTATTACACCTTGTATACAACGTAAAATATGATTAAGTGATATGAAATATCATGATGATAGCCGTTAGTGTAGTATCATTTAGTTTATCTAAGTGATACCTATATGATTTATGTGATTTACATATTTGACCAACTATCTCCTGCTTTCATAGATTGCTTAAAGGAGTGTATTATGGAAATTTAACAATAAACACAATGTACCTACTTCTATGTTATCTGCAGAATTTGTCAAATCACTTGAAATGATACTTTGTAGACATGCATTATTCTCTAATAGACAGCCAACTATTATCTATGGTAACAAAATAAAGGAAAAGTATAATTAACTGTGGAAACTGTATAGAGTGTATAACACATATAAAGAATACAATACAACATCGAATTTAGTCAATTCACTGAAATGTTTAATAGATTTGTTCAAGTTTTATAAAAATTACAGATTATGGAATTCAAGACTTGTATTTTGTCCTATATAAGATTCATCAGTTGAATGTGCTTATATTTTTAACAGTGATTTATACTGTGTAACGTGAATCATGTGATTTTCAGTCCAAAGGCTAAATGGATAATCCATTGAACTATTGAATGTGCATGGCCTATAATCATTTAAATGATATAATCATTAAATAATGATATTAAAATAATGAGATTTAGATTCACATATTTTATACAAGATTGATAAAATTTCATACTTGAATGTAATCACCGTGGTAACAAAGAACCTTACCAATAAATATAACTGTTGATTACCGTTTTCAACAAGCTGAGTATTGTAAATAATAAAATAGTTTCATATCATAGAGTTCAAATCACAACTTCTGATTCATGTTAACCCATCTTTTTAGTGTGGAGTTTCTGATATGTTAAGTAAGTACTTAATAAAGTTAACTACGGAGGGCGCAACTTTTTCGAAATAATGAAGTCTACTGTCCTTAGGGTCTAGTATCACTAAATGTCATTGGCTCTGAAATTGCAGAATCGTTGAAGATACCTGCGTTTAAGGGAAATAATTAAAAGAAACCATACCCTCCATAAAGTACGGTCACTAGTGAGATTTTCCTATCAAACTTGAAGTTTTTGCTTTTAGTTTTACTGTTCTCCAACCCACCAAAATGACATGGCAGGACTTATAGAAACACATGCTTCGACTAACAACGTTGGAGTACCAGCTACAATTAATAGTTATTTATCAGAATGCAAGTTGTTCCTCTTTTTTTAATGAACAGTTATCACGATTTATTAGCATTATGTACTGATTTGGATGCTTCGGGACAACTAACATACATACATGAACATCAGACTTAGTAATTTTAAACATAAGAAGACTACAGAAAAAAACAAGACTTCAATCTAAATTGCACACTAAAATATACCATTCGCCTGCCAGATGCACCGTAAAATTTCTAAAAATATTACGTAAGACGGATCAATTGAGCACCAGACCGTTACACAATCACTCAGCCAACCAATGCCTGTTACCCCTTATGGAGCATAGATGTGTGACAAGAATTCTATAACTAACTTTATCCGAAGCTCTCCTTTCCACTACTTCCCAAGCGCTGTTCATCCTTTTAATGTCCACTACCGAATCCAGGCACAATGTGTTCTTCCGTCTTTCTCTCCTCCTTTGGTCTTGGGGATTCCAGTTTGATGATTTTCACAATGTATCTAAGCTGCCTCTAGCGTTTTTCTTAATTTTCTCCTTAGATCGATTTGGGTTGGTTTCTTATTTGCCACAGATGGTTGTTGCTGGTGGTGTTTGGCCAAAGGATCCAGAGAGTCTAGCGCAAAATGTTTATAGTTACTGCTATCTTTGAATGATGCCTATCGTAGTTCCCTATACAAGATTCAGCTCTATCTTCACACAACAGAACTGTCTTGACGACTGCATTGAGAATTATGACTTCAATGTTGGCTGATAGGTGCTCTGTGTTCCAGATGTTCTCTAGATGTAGATATGTTTTCCTTGTCTTGTAAACTTATGCTTTTACATCTTCATCAGATACTGGTTGTTTACTGGTGATGCTGATGTTAAGGTATGTAAAAGTTACTACATCTTCCAGAGATTCCCCATCTAGTGTAATTGGGTTAATGCTCACAGTGTCACATCTGAGGATTTTGCTATTCTTTTTGTGAATGTCGAGGCCTACTTGCGGCTGCGGAGACTGCTGTCACACTGTCAGTCTTCATCTACATTTGTCGCCATGTGTAAGAAAGCTGATCTAGGTCATCTAGCTTTATCTAAGATTTTTAGTGTTATCTGTGATTTTCCTCAAATGTTGGGGTTTTATAATCTAGTCAACCACGAGAAGAAAAGGAAAGGGCTAATGTAAGCAGCCTTGTCTGACACTGGTCTTCACATGGAATGAATCCGAGAGCTTCCTTCCATGCACGATTTTGCAACATAGTCCGCCGAAAGAATTCTTTATGATACTGACTATATCGTTACACAGTAGTATGTAAATAGCAATATTATCCGAATATACAAGACTGACAAAGGCTACTGTAAATCTATATTCCTACGGTCACTTATAATTATTATATCATTTAGTAAACTGCTGATAAACTTGATGATGAAACTACAATCATAAAAGAATGTCTTTAGCAAAATGGGCGCCTTGAAACATTTATTGAAAAGTATAGTATTAAATGTAATCAACAATTCGAAGATGAAAAGCACGAGAAGAGAAGGGTATTTATTCAACTAGTATTTAAAGGAGATCAAGTAGCCAAACAATTCAATTAAAGACTTAGAACGACTATCAAACAAACATTCCCTGCTGTTAAACTACTGATATTCTACAAAACTCGATGTTTAATGAGTTAAACAAAAGGTGATAAATATCCGTCTCCTGTCACCTCCAATTGTATTTACCAGTTCACATGTACTTGCAAAAGCAAGCACATTGGAAGGACAAAAAGACAGGCCACTTTACGATTCATTGAACATATGCCGAAGAACCTGTGCTTGAAAAAAGCAACCATTTTTAGAAGTTCATTTATGCGTCATTTGATAGACACGGGACATGAGGTCGATGTAACAAATGCTTTTGAAATCATCATAAAACGATTCTATTAAAATTTACTGAGGCCATTACAATTAGAAGATTGAAACCTGACTTATGTATTCAAAAGAAATCTGTAGTTAATTTTCAATTGCCATGGTATGAATAGATCGATGACACAGTTTCCGTTTCCAACCATAGATAATAGGAAGTCGGTGAGTTATGCTCCTATATTTCTATTTTATTCCTTTTCTTCACATATTCATAACAACAGAGTACTCACAAATACATAATCGAACTCTCACAACTATTCATTTGAACTCTCATTCGTATGTGTTTATTTAGATTACTTTTCAGCTTCATTTTCTTATTATGTAATAAAACTCTAGAATATTCATCTAATATATATATATATTAATACTCTACATTCAACCTCTTTATAGTTTTGCTATTTAAACAATCTAATGTTATCAGATAAACAATTCACTTTGTAAAATTAACATGAGTATTAATAATTTGAGCTATCTAAAATCAATAGCATGTATGCAGCCGATGAGATTCAATACAACGAAACACTTAGGGGGTTTGTGAAGATACTTAATATTCAATTTCGACATCACGAATTGATGTGAATCAGACAACCATTGAAACAACGAAACACACTGAATTTCAAGTATTCTGAAAAAAATGTTATCATTCTGGCTTTATTCCAATAAATAAATAAATCAATTGATTGATTGATTGATTAGTTACTAGAATTTACGTAATCGTATTTATCAAAATCTATCATACATTTACACTTCAAAAACATACATAGAAACACTTATCCATTGACATAATGAAAAATACATTAAACAATGAAATATACTTTATCATCACATGGTAACAATATTTTAGTACAATACACATGTATGTACTAATTGAAATAATAAAGTTTTCGTTAGTAATTAAAATGTAACTGTATTGAATTAGATTTATAGTTCTACGGAAAGAAAAGAAAAAAACATGGGTCGATACAAAAAAAGATGAAAAATGTTTAAGAAAGTACTTCATCTATATTGATTGTAAGTCATGAATGACTTCTAATCTGGTAAATATGTGTATATATCCAAGTTACCATACACGATGAGATCAAGTTTACATGATTAGTATACAACAGTATCATTCAACAGGAAGGAATGATAAAAGCGTATAAATGAAGGAATAACAGAACTTAATATCTAGAAGACGAAACAGAGTGAATATATTTACGTCGTATCATCTAGTGTCTCTAGCTCTTCATTGTGATTTTCATTTATTCAGTCAGTGAAAACATAGAACCTCGTATATGCAAGCATCAGTTAAAGTTGCCATGCCCCAATTAGCAGATAGAGATGAAACTGTCAAACCTAATAACAGAGTAGCAAAGGCAGTAACAGAGTAAATGTTAATTGAGAGGATTAGAGATCGAAGGTTAGATTTATAAAACGTAAATCAGTTAACAGAAAATTATGATGAATTGAGATGCTTCGTATTTGGAGAACATAGAAAGCATGCACTTGTGCCATTGTTAACAATTCTGAGCTATTTTAACATTTACCTCGTCTGACCTCTCGGAGGTTGACATTCTTTTAGGAGATACACTTACTGGAATAGAATATGCAGGTGACATAGGTCTATTGGATGAAAATTCTGACTAAATTCAGTCCTTTGACCATCTTAAGCATTAATGTGAGAATGTTTGGGATGCGATTCTCCTCATCCAAATGCAAAACGTTGCTTGAGGACTGGCTTGCATTGGAGCCGAAGTTAGTGATAGGGAGCGAAGAGTTTTAATAAGTTGACCACTTTACTTTTCTTAGGAGTTTCATCAATCCTGATGTTGTAGTATCTGATGAAATCTCTGATAGTATACAGTAGACTCGACTGGCTTCTGGCTATTTGAGTTACTTGCGAAGTAGGCGAGATATCCATCTACCGACCAAAGAACCCGTTTACTGAGTAAAAGTTCGATCCATTCTACTCTATGGATAATTTTGATTATCACGCGGACCCCAACCAGGTAGTCGACATCTACCAGTAGTCACAGATTCCACGGACTAATACACTGTTTTGATTTGGTCATTCTTATCTTTCTTCTATCACATTTCTACCTAAACAACGTTCTATAAGTCTAATAGAGACCAACGTCATTTTATATACAAGAATAAAAATATATCCTCCTTTATTCAGTAAATAAGAATAACCATGATCTATTTCATTTCCTTTATTAAACGAAGAGAATTATTTCAGCATTTATCAGTATCAGTGATTTATCAGTGATTGTAGGAAGTTAGGTAACTGACTGAGTTAATCATGACACTTATTTTAAGAATCTCCTCAGTTCAAATAGGTTGACACTTAATACAATCATTTTTTATATAGAAGAAGGTAACTTGTTTATCATCAAATCGAGTAATCTTATTGGTAAAATTATTATACATTTACCCATCCAATAACAGGTAAACTGTGATATTTGGCCTAAAATGTTAAAAATCAGCCATAGAATGCTGGTATTCGACTGTGTATACCTTTTAAACGCACACTAGAACCACCTACAGAATGATGGAGAATGCAATGGTTAGATTAAACACAAAGTTGGCCTACTATATACAAGGTTAACAACACTTGAGAACAAAATTTCTTGAAAGCTGTCCTACTCATGCATAACGATAACCAACTCAAAATACTACGGTTGTAGAAAGCTGTAAGAAAACATGACATTTGTCACTGGTTTTTCTTAGAATCATCTAAATAGGATTTCTCGAATAATTGTGGTCACCCCCCCCCACTGACATAATATTCAATATAGAAACTTATGTCTATCCATATATGTCTAGGGCCTAATAGTGATATACAAGATCTACAGAAACCCATACAGGATTTTGAAAGATTAACTACGATAGAACGTTTAAACTTTAGAGATTACTTATTATTGAACAGATTCTTTTTAAATGCTATTTTTTAAGAGAATATTAGTTACCAATTAATAGTCACATGTAACAGATTTTGTTGCGTCATGCATCGATACTTTGTTTATGTGGATAATAGTCCATAATATAGTATTTGCAAATCAAACGTATAGTTCTATAGTTGATGAAAAAAGTATATTTTCTGTTGTGAATCCACTTAGTTAATGGTAAGATGCTTGTAATATTCAAAGGATAAGTGTTGTTATAATATGACTAAAAAAATAGTTAACTGTACACTACTTGTAAAGATTAAATTAGTTACTGCTTCTTTACCATCTTTCTACACCGTAGAGTTGACTTATGAGCCGAAGTAAATCAGAAAAAAGATAACCACAGTCTACTAATGATCAGAATCCAAATGACAATACCGGAAAGCCTTATATCCAGGATTAGAATTTAAGCTTAAAATTTTCAGTTAAAATTAGCATATAATGATAGGAATGTGAAATAAAATGAGGATAGCCTTATTAAAGAGATTTATATTAAGGGCTACAAATGAAGTTTAGAATATGATTTTGCATTAGAATCAGGAATATAACCTATGAACATCAATTAATATTAGTATTTATGAACAGTCGTAGGGTTAGGTTTTATGATCATTAATGAAAGGAGACTAATGGTATTTAGCTCCCCCCTCCCCACTAAAATTTCTAGAAAACCTAGATTTACCATGGAAATTTGCATTTAGAGTTAGCATTACAGTTAGTTTACGTGTTAGTCCTGACAGTAGTTCCACAAAACATTTGCACATAAATTTCCAACTTGCTAATGTAAAATTTGATAATGGAGACGTGTTAGAATGAATCTCACTTTTTTAATGAAGTAAAACTGTGTTAGATTTTTCGCTACCTCTTGGATGAAACACTTTTACTCGATTATTTAAAACTTGACCATGTAAGTCAACTCCAACAGCTAAATTCCTGGAAGAATTTACAATACAGGTTTGTCCTCAGGAGCAACTAGGCACGTAATTGTTTTTAGTTATAACACTGTATATGATTCTACTTTTGCATATTTTGTTATCTATAGAGGATCTAACACAAAATTGTTTGCTAATCATAAGACTTCACCTTACTCAGTATAAAATATCTGAAGTTGATAGTCATCATTGGAACTCACCTTTTGTAATTTACCTGGATTAAGAGTCAAGCTGATTTGTTGTTTATAAATTTGTCTGAACGTCTTTTTCTCCATTTGTATTATTGTTGTTAAATTATCATCCAGGCTTATACCAAGAATGTCATTTTTATTACCAGTAACTGACTTATCCGTTTTAATTTTAAGTCCTAAATTCTCCGACTGTTTCACTTTTATAAGGATAGTAATTGGTATACTATTTGGGCATCTCAAATGAATTTCACGTAGAAGAACTATGCTACTTAACAGCAGACAGTTTAATTTATCAGGATGCATCACAAAAATGTTTGGTTGTATCTTTGGTAAGTGACTATCATGTTCTGATTGATTGGATTGCCAGAAACCGTTAGAAACTATAGTGGTCGTGTTTATTTTGATTTTCTTTCTCCATGTGTTAATTAGAAAATGTCCTAGTCCTGATTTAAACTCCAGAGATTTCGAAAAAGGCGTAGGAGGTGTCCTTTCAATTTCCAAGGGATCATTCTTTAGATCAATAATGAGTCTGTCATAAGGAAGAACGTTTGGAAAAAAACGTTTGAATTAAAATCTGACCAAAGTCTATAAAGTACTAATGAATATAAGTGAAAAGAACTAGTAGGCAGATAGAATGCCAGTCTGTAATAGGCAAGGTTTAAGCTAAATATAAAACTCTGAACAAAAAAGTATGCACACACCTGTTATTCGCTGTGACCGACTGTAAACCATGATACACAGCGTCCCTGACTACATATCGGAGTTACCCGGGAGACGCCAACCACCTGGCCTGTATACACCAGCAATAATCCTACAGGTAGTCAATAGCATTCTGTGGTTTAGTCTCTCCTAGCTTTATTTCGATATACTCCTCGAGCCAATGTCACTAGCCATCATGTTTTGGTGGCTTTTATGATTAGTCTAGGAGTGTAAGAAATACTAGTCTACTGAGGGAATAGTTAAGTAAGCACTAGCATTAGGTGGAAGGATACGAAAAGAAGTTGATTATTGAATATCTAACAATATATAATGATATGTTAGGAATATCTTTGAGAAATAACAAAATAAGTGTTAACAAGCTTATCTTGAGAATTATGTTGTCAAAGGTGAAATCCTTCATCAGAAATTTTAACTACTTTTTGATTAATAATCTTGATTGTTTTTAAAATTTGACGTACAGTTGATAGTACTTTCAAATCTATCTCATCAGTCAAGGACAGAGAGATTTGAAAAGTTGGAAACACAAATGGACTATTTCCACACTTATTAGTATCGACTATTATGAATAGTATCCTGAGTGTCTTCAAGACATTTTCAGGGAGAGAGAATCCAACACTAAATGCAATCCTTTTATTTGTTGGCTGTAAGCAACAAGTCTAACAGTGACAAACGTGCAGGTCACGATTTCTAAGTTCCTATATATTGCATGGTTCAGGTCCGCATGATAATCGTAGTGAGATACTTTAGGTGACATGACTCAAAATCGTTCACAGTGGCACAAGTGCATCCATTCTGTGTTCTCCTCCAAATACTAAGTTTGTCAATTCATCATAATTTTCTGTTTACTGAATTACGTTTTTTAAATCTAACCTACGATCTCTAATCCTTTCAATTAATACTAACTCTGTTACTATCTTCACTACTCTTGGATTAGGCTTAGCAATTTCATCTCTATCTGCTAATTTGAGCATGACAACCTGAAAGGATGCATGCATATACTAAGTCCTACAATACAACTCACTGATATCAGATCACTCAAATCATTTCAAACATTGACTAGATATGAAAAATGTTCTATGAAAGTAGATTACAACTATAGGATAACAGTTTCTAATTATAGGTAATTGGAATTCATGTTATTTGTCGCTAACTACAGCCTACCTCAGGGTGACTGAAATAAATGTTAGTCATAATACATGTAACAGTGGTTATATCAATATGTAACATCAGTCTGTAAAATCATTGACTGTTTGTCTGAACCATATTTTTTATATGAAAACAACATGGTATGGGTTCATGTTAACTGACATGTCCCTCAGCTAATCACACTAGTGTAAATGCACATTCACCCACCGTCTTTTCAAGATCCTGAGTTTCTACATTATTTTGTTCATTCTCCAATCATATTTTCCATATATTAATCTTACTCACTAGGACTACGATTATTTAGTCACTTTTGCTATACATAATGTCGATGTCATCTTATTATGCTGATATGGTCTAGATACTTGAGCTAATATTTCACACTGATTATAAACGACTGAGTGAATGTTGTTTATATAAAATCAGCTTTGTTAAACTTCACTGACTTATTCAATATCATTATGTAATAGTATATTGTATTTATTTAAAGTGTAATAACTTTCATGTAAATTTAATATTAGAATAAGTTCAGGTCAATGTCACGTGTTGAAAAAAATAAAACGTTTTCATTTGATTCAACCTCAATATGATTTAACATTGAATATGTTTGTTTGATGTTAAACTATTTGAAAAAAAAAACTTTGTTTAAGTAAATCTTTGACAAGAATTTTTTCCATGTTATTCATGCAATTATTATATGAATTGACAATGTACAGTATTTCAACATGTTCATGTGGTTACAGTATTAACCGATTTATTCAATACTCTTTGAATAATTAGTTCAAATCAAAGTTAGATTGTGGTTGTCAAGTGGAATTTAAAATATACATTTTGTACCATTTGTAACATCTCAGTGAATATCATCAGTGAGATGTAGGTACATTCAGCCGATTAATTTTATATGCGCATCGTGGATTATATTTAGCAGTCATAATTTAACTTTGACTAAACATGTGAATTACAGTAGAGACAATTCACTCAGGATATCCACTTAGTAATATAGACTGATCAATTTTAGTTTATAACGACATCAATTGGAAGATATATATACTTACAACGTAGTTTAATCAGGTTCCCTTATTGAATAAGTGTTGAAAGTATGTGACTGACAGATGAACAAAAGATCGTTATTACATGAAGTTAGTTTACTTTCTAAATTCCAATAAACAAAGAATAAACACTGAATTGAATAAATGCAGCATTAAGACATTTTTATCCAGACGCAATGTCTGTCGTCTTCAACAAAACGAACTTCTTTTTAGAGTATACAAGAAATCAACAAGTCTTCGTTTCTAGTAACTTCAATCACATATATCAATTTACATGTATGTGGTAAAATAAATATCGTGGAAGAAGTTAGATATCAGATTACAGATTCTACAGCCTTAAACAATACAGTAGCACTAATATGAATTATTATCTATCATATCATCAACATTCTTCAGTTCCACAAAAGAGGAATTTTGATTCAATGTTGTCATTTACTGAAGCTGTACAATCGCATTTACAGTTACAATTAGAAAAAACACACTGATCTATAAAAAGGGACTATATCACAAAAGTATCACAAGTACCAAGTAAGTGTTGCGTAATAATCCACAAGAACGAAATAATCTATGGTGTAAAAAGATTTACAGATCAGATATTTGAAAGATCATTATCCACTTGAAGGAGAAAAGGGATATCTACTAAAAATAATTATTATTATTATTGAAAGGATTGTAAAATTGTGCACTATAGAATTATTTCCAATCAAGCAGTTCAAGCTTGAAATTTGTGTTTAAGTGACACGAACATAATCGCTAGCTTTATCATATCCGCAACCTTTTCTTACTGGCATTTTGGTATGTTTTTTGTTCTACTTACTTTATAATTTTCTTAGTTACCCATACTTATTAATCTTTTGTTACATATCTCTTTCAATTGGAAGTTATAGATGTACACTGTTAACATATCCAATACTAGAATAAAATAGCTGTCCATTACTTCTTGGTTGTTAAATCCACGTCAATTTGGTACAAGCTAAAGTTTTAATGTAGCTGATAAGAGCCAACGAAATATTATTTTGTTCTGTTTGTTATATCTATTTCACTCAAAAGTAGGTTAGTTCCCATGTATTTCATATACATACATACATACATACATTATTGAGTTACACAATCTTTTAAAAATAATGACGGCAGAACAAAATGCCAAGAACATGTTATTGATTGTTTTAAACAATGTCACTAATTCATCTAATTGGATTAAATTGTTCACCATTATAGGCAGCTAAACAATTCGATGAAAGCGTTTGTGTTGCAATTTGTAGTTAACGTATAGGGATGAGCAAACGCTTTACCGAGAAATATTTTTCACTTAACCAACGTAATACACCCTAATGGTGTTGTGGTTATCACTAATTGGAACTACATATGCATACGATAAATAATATATTTTAACTAGGATTAGTGTGTAGAGACCACTGTTACCCCTAACACTATGATGTTTGTATGATGTTTATGACGCTGGATTCTTTTGGTTCAAATATATATCTGTCGCATCTTCGTTCCAGACTTCTTGATCATACGCGTAATTGGTGATTGTTGTGAGTGTATAAGTCTTGTTATTAACGAAGGCGAAATTATTAACGAGATATATAGTTATTGATTCTAACGAGGTTACAAATCCAGCAGTATAAAAATAAGTCAGCCAACAAATTGTACCACGCACTAACGATAAGTTGAACGCTGCAATCAAGCTTTATAGAACAAATATCAATAAAAACTTATACAGTACAAACATAATAGTTTTAGGGGTAACAGTGGCCTCTACAAGTGTTTATTCTGAAGACTAGGAATCTTAGTTAAAATCAAGCTTTTAGTGTAAGTAGTATGATTCTGTACTACCAATGCTTATGGAAAACAGTAAGTAAAATATTGAGAACAATGTATAGAAATTGCAGGGATTTACAGCGCTTTTCACAATGTCTTCAGTGTTACGACGTTTTATCTAAAGTTTCTCCGGAATTTAAATTGCCTTTTGCTCAACGCTACCCTACGTTTTGGCCTAGCACATTATGTTTTGTCCAGTCTTACAAGTTTTTCCTGAATTGAAGTTCTGGAATATGATTGTAACTTAAGACTGTACACAATATTGATTGAATGAACTAATATTAACAATATGATTGGGAAATTCTCGTTAAAATTAGCGTTTGGGGCTACATTCCTTAATCATATTGCTAATATTAACACATAAGTACTGTTTCCAGCCGTAGGTCCTGAACGTCTCTCTGAACTAAAGTTCAGCGAAGCTGTATAACTGAATGAAAAGTAATGTAATCCGGAAAATAGTTTAAGGGTCAGAAATTTGTTGTAGAATTAAGATTTGAAGTTATAACCAGAATAACACAGTAACTATTTACGAATAGTTGTATTGTTATTGCAGAATAGGTTTGTGTTTCGCTAATGAAATGAGCTTCGTTATATTATACCTTGCCCATTAAAAATTTAAGTAAAACAAGATTTATAGTGAGAACCACATGTGTGCATGGCTTATAGTTGCAGTCACTGTGACGTGCATCCATCTGTTAATAAATCTTTTCCTTTTAGTAAAGATTCTCATGTGGGAAACGTAATTAAACTTTAAATTCTTTGCAAAGTGACCTGAAGGCTATTTATCGTCGTTCCTATTTCTTAACAATCATGCAAAGTATTCATTTCTGTTGCGATACAATTGCTTTATTTTCAGATAAACAGTTTAGTCCTAAATTTTGTCTACTCATTAATTTACAGTGATTGTTAATTCGAAACAATGATCACCCAGTTCGTTAGACTGATCACAGAAATTCAAAGTATCTCATTTGCCCGCTCATATGACAGACAGTTACAACGTAGAACTTGGTACATGCGTACGTCAGTTCAAGTTGCCATGCCTCAATTACCAGATAGAGATTAGATTGTCGAATCAAATCCTAGAGTAGGGAAGGTGGTAACAGAGTAAGTATTCATGAAAGGGAATAGAGACCGAGAACATTTAAGAAAATATGATTCAGTAAAGAGAACATTATGATAAGTTCAGAAACTTAGAATTTGGAGGAAGACAAGGAGTGGATGCACCTACGCCATCGTTTGGTCAGTAGTCGGAGGTCTAGCCTACGCCACAGATGACTCGAATTCCCAAAAGCTAATCAGGCCTTATGTATACGCGCAGAGACTTCAGCAGACACCAGACCGTCAGGGCTGATGAGGCTGCCAAGATAAGTGAAGCGGTCAACACATTCAACTGCCTCACTCCCTATCACTAATTTCGGTGTAGAATCAAGCCAATACTGAAGTGACATTTTGCATTTGGGTGGAGAGAATCGCATCCCAAACATCCTTACATTCTTGTTCAAGGTAGTCATATACTAAACTCAAACCACTAAAATTCCTTTAATTTATCATTTATGATATACCTGTCCAGTGTATCCAATATACCAAATAAAAAATACAAAACTAATTAGCCTGAATTGAAATGCTTCGTGAAAATTACATTCTAATATGCAGTATTCAGCCAATAAGTGAGGAGGAAAGTGATAAAAAACTAACAGAGACAACATACACAACGATTATTTAACACGCTGTGGATAACTACAGTCATGTGAATATATTTTCCATATGTCAACAAAACAAATTAATAATTACCTAGGTTGCTCCAATTTAGCAGTTACATCAAAACGTAGTTGTTCTGTAATTAATGCATGAGTACGTGAAATGTCCAAATAGTAACTCGAGTCTACTATAGTTAAATAACCAATAATATGAGCTTTTAAAATAAACGTAGGAAAACATTTCATATCTGAATAAGCTTCTATTGGATTCATCAAGATTGTTGCTGTAGCTTCTTCATGTGGTTGTATTATTAATTGTTCAGGTTGAACAATCAGTAGATTTTTAAAATCGTTTTTAAATAATGTAATAATTTGTGCTGAGGATGATTGCCATAGTAATTTACCATCATATGGTCGAAGTATTAAATTGACTAATGACTTGTTTAATGAATCTTCATTAGATGCTAAACATAATGGTTAGAAAAAAAAAATAACATATATGAGTTTAGTAGTGAAAGAATCGGTATTACACAATGATTACAAGTGTATTTAACACAAGGACATGTCAATCAGGTACAATATTGTAAATGGTGCTTATTTTCTCAAAAAATACTACTAATACTGCTGAAGATGAAACGAAGAATGGGTATCGAAGGCCGTTTTAAAACAAATACAAATTAGTGAAGACAAGACCACAAGAAGCTTAAATGTCAAACGAATAAACAACTATCTATTTTGATATTACAAAATTGATCTGAATCAGACAACAATTGATCACCTGGAAGTACTGGACAACTGTCTCGTCCCAGTATGGGACTCTTCAGCAGCGCGCACCCACAACCCCACCGGGAACAGAATCCAGGATCCTCTGGCCCCTCGGTGAACGCTTTACCATTGGACCACTTTGTCGCCTCCTAATAGTTGATACTTCCAATTCAATCAGTTCGTGATACGTTTAAGCGACCTCATCCATGCTATCAGTGGGTAACTACTATCATCATCATCATCATCATCATCACGGGCATTCAACTGTCGGTTAGTCAGTCATGAACAATATAAAACCTGGCACATATGCGTATTAGTTCAAGTTGGCATACCACATAAACACGACGAGATGAAATTTGCAAGGTTAACACCATGACATTATTCAACAAGAACGATTGATGCCAACGTATGTATGAAGGAACAACCTTACTTAAGATTCGGTAGATGATAAAGAGTGAATACATTTGCGCTAGCGTGATCAATTCTTAGTCATGTCATCTAGTGTCTTCAACCACTCCTTTCGACTATCAGCGGACCCCAACCAGTTATTCTGCATTTATCAACATGGATTATACTATACGTAAAAGACTTTATTGAATGATACGTTTTGTTTTGGTTACTTATGCGTTTCTTCAATCTTACTCCTACTCCAGTCAACATCTCACGATAAGGTAGATGGTGATCTGGTATGTGCAATATATTTATTAATCATCTCAGTTGATGAAGGTTTACGACCTTTTTGACTGATTCGCAGTTTATTTATTGGTTATTAATTAACCAATAAATCGATATTAATTTACCCACAGAGCTGACTGCTGCGCAGTACACTCGTCCTCTGGTTGAGAGGCAGACATCTCACCTACTATATAAGCGACGAAAGTCGGCAAAGACCAAGCGGCATCTCTGAATCTGAGCTGAAATTTCGTCAAACACCAACTTATAAGTTCTGGCTGATGAGACTTCCATGAAGATTCATTATTAGATAGCGTCACATATATTTGTTTAATCCTTCATATTAATTAATTTCTATTGAACGAGATGTAGTTATTCAATTAAGACCTCTTAAACTTTAAAACTGAATAAAGTAAGTTCAATTTACACAGAAAGCAACAGTTCCCACTTTATTAAACTAATTAACACTGATCCTACATCAAAATCTAAAAGTGACTAATTTAAAATACATAGTATCGTTAAACGTTTGAATATGTTCAGTCAAATAACATAATTGTTAAAATTACTTTGAAAACGATATTTTTCCTCTTGAAGCTTGTACTACTGGAACACTGATACATTGGAACACTGATAAATGAATTCCTACAATGATCACTGTAGTAATAATTCAAAGACTATTTCATTAACCTTATGAAGAAGTTAATCATAATCAATAAGCACAACTGAAATTCACCAAAGTCAAGATGCATTTTTTTAATCCAACAGTTTTTACCATCATATCATTGTGGATAGATAAAAGTTTAATATACAAACCAATCCATTTGTTTATATAAATAAAAAAAAGAACAATTGAATTATTGTTCATTAATTGACCACCAATAAATCGATACTGATTTGTAAAACTCTAAATCGATCAAATATCGACCAATCACATGACATATCACACATTTTTCATAAGTTAAAGTTTTTTTTCTTATATTTTGATTACACTTGACTGTATCTACGATAGTTAGTTATTTCATATTAAAATGATAGTGAAATCGTTTATTCATTTGTTGATCACTATGCAGTGACCTAATTGTTATTTGTCAAGTCTTTTATGGTGTTGATCAAATTCAATTGATTTAGTTGTACTTCGGTCACTTGTCTAAATGACTCAGTATCAATGACACTATGTAGAGATGGGAGATAGTTTGGGGTAATCGACAAGAAACCCTGGACCTAGGTTTCATGTTATTTGATGTAAGTGAGCATGTTGCAACTTCAATCTTTGAGATAACTTATGCTCTACTGGGAATTCAAGTCAGGATCAATCAATCAATTTCATTGTCTGAAATCGTTACCACTAAACTATTTGTGTCCTGACTGACTTTTTCAAAACCGAGGTGTATACAATGATTGATAATGTATTGCTGACGAGTGACAAACATCACGAAACCTATATCAAATATCTCTTAATGACTACATCTAAACTAAATTCAAAATTGTTTATTACTTAGTATATTTAACTTTTCTCAATACGTCGTTGTACAGTATTAAAAATAGAATTATTTATAATTTTAATTACCTCAGGTATATTTTATACCCCAGTAACAAAAACACAAATCAAGTTGCCATAGTATCTAAACAACATACCGACATGTTATTTGTAAATCAGAACTAAAGTACTTTGACACTACTCCAAATTTACAAAAACAAAACAAATCACTAATATAATGTACTTTATAATGGAATTTACAAAACGAAGCTTATCAATCTATGTTTAATAATTTAATATTTTAAACATACTGATTACTGATATTAAAACAACTATTGAATAGATTATATAACTATTACAAAATTTAATATTATCGGTCAAATGCAATAAATCATTGATTATGTTAAACATTTTCTCATAGAATCTTATAGACAGAATGTATAAATGAAATTATTAGGGTAAGGGTTTATTTGTTAATAATGTAATCATATATGTCATATTCCAATTACAACATTAAATTAATAGAATATAACATTTGATCTTATGATTCATCATCATCATCAGCAACGTAGAACCGGGCACAAACGCCTATAAGTTCAAGTTGCCATACCACACTAGCACTACGAGAATATTGAGGTAACGTATAGACAGAATACAAGAGGGAAGAGTAAAGTAAAGACGTGCAGAAAATAACAATAGAATTCAAGATTTAGATGAGGTTAATAAGTGAATACACTTGCGCCAGTGTGACCGATTTTGAGCCATATCGCCTAGTGTCTCCAGCCATTTGTTGCAATCATCACGCGGACCCCAATCAGGTAGTCTACATCTACCTACATGGCTTAGACCAGTAGTCAAGGACTTCATGGACTGATGCTATGTTTTGGTTTGGTCGCCCCTAACCTTCTTCCATCCTACTTCAGCAATAGCCAACAACGCGCGACGGGGTAGACGGTGGTCGGGCATGCGCAGTACATGTCCCCTGCTTGGAATGATTAGAAAGGAGGTGTATACGCAGCAGCGCTATCAGCATCTATCCCCAATCCAATGGTTATGAAAGACCATTGGATCTCTAGAACTTCTAGGGAACTGATGGAGGCTCGAAAACTCATTCCAGCAGGCTCGGAGTATGATGAAGAGCGACGACAACTGAAACGTAGACTGACAAAGAGTCTGCGTAAGGATCGTGAACAGTGGTGGGCAACAAAAGCAAAAGCGATAGAATCATCGGCAGCGGGCAATAGTAGACAGCTGTTCCGACTTGTTAAGGACACCGGATTCAAGAAATTGGCAGTTAGTGAAATCATCTCTGAAAAAGATGGGTCGGTGATCTACTCTCAATCTAGAAGATTAGAAAGATTGGCAGAACACTTTCAGTAACAGTTCAACTGGCTCCCAGCCACTCTTAGCTTACCCACAATCTCCAAGCTACCTGAATGGAAAACTAACACAGGTCCCCCACCTCTCAGTGAAGTTGAAAACGTCATAAGTAAATTAAAACGAGGGAAAGCAGCAGGGCCTGATATGTTGTCTACCGATATATTTAAGGATGGTGGTCTAGTTTTAGCGTGCAGGTTGACTGATATATTAGCCATCGGACTGGTCTCGATCGCTGATCGTTCCAGTCTACAAAAAGGGACAGAAATCCTGTTGTGATAACCACAGAGGAATCAGTTTGACTAATATAGTATCTAAAATATTAGCCACTATAATCATCCGACGTTTAACTAACACTAGGAAACAACAGACTCGAGAAAACCAGGCTGGTTTCAGACTTGGCCGAGGTTGCATTGATCACATATTCACCTTACGCCAGGTCCGCGAACACAGACATATGTACCAACGCCCAACTAAAATTGTATTTCTTGACATGAAAGCAGCGTTCGACTCTGTGGACCGTGAAGTCTTGTGGCAATGTTTGACATTAAAAGGCGTACCTCAAAAGTACATTAACTTTATAAAGGCCCTCTACTCGATCACCACTGGTCGAGTCAGAGCATATGGCGAATTGTCACGAGAAACCTCATTCTCAAGTGGAGTCCATCAGGGTTGTCCCTTATCCCCTTTTTTATTTAATTTCATCATAGATGTACTGTTAGAAATCTCTCTCACTTCTTTTAAGTCCTCCGGAATTAATCTCCTTCCAGGAGGCTTTCTTGTCGACTTAGAATATGCAGATGACATAGTCATATTTAGTGAAGACGTAAATAGCATTCAAGGTCTCTTGGACACCTTGTAAATCATCTTATGATTAACAATTAGAAGAAAGGATTACATAAACATAATGAAATAAGATGTTATAAAGATACTTCAATGATACGATGGAGACAGTAGATTTCAACCTTTTTTGATAGTAATCAATGAAGTCGTATAAATTTATGGTAATATCAATTGATTGAATTCATCACAGATTTACGTTGGTGAGTCACCAGTGAGAACTAGGTAGCATTAAACAGATGTTTCGTACTAGTATTAGGCTCATCAGCGATATTCACCCTACATTTCACCCTAGGGTATTCAGGTTGGTGAACGTCTAGCCTCACTACACTATTGGATTGGTATTGAACGGTTTGATTGCCACTTTCATCAATTTGTCATATGGCAAGATGATCATCCACTGTCATCAGATTCAGTCAATTAAAACTTAATAGCAATTCTTACAAATCACCTTAATTCAGTTTAAAATGTCATTTGTTCGATGCAAGCTGACTAAGAAGTTTAATGTTTAAGTGTTGGCTGTAAAACCTGTAGATCATCGACCCAATTGCTTTATAGAGTCAAAGATGAACCCTAGTGAGTATTTCCATACTGTACTAAACAACCTTCCAGTAATTCAAGGGTTTCAGTAGTTGTCGATTGGTGAATACGAAGAAAGTTTTTAAAGATCATTACTAATCCCATATAACCATGAATCAAAAATACTTCCTCAAAAAGGCCAATTAAAGGGTAAATATGTATTGCATCATTTAAAAAAGTAGTCTAAGTTGATTCAATGAAGCAGTCTGTTGGAAAGCGTAATGGTATTGAATGAAAAACTATGAGCCTATTCTCTGTGTACAAAAGCATCATGTTTATTCATCATTCTATAATAGTTTTAGTCTACCGCTCTACAGCGTCTCTAATGTCTGTTCTTTATTCGTAATAAAATGCTTCCATGAATCCGTTCTTATTCCGTATCCTTTTTATGACCATGAATTCAGGTTAGTTTTGTAAAAAATTTGCTGTTGCTTAAATGGCAGTTAAATCATTGTTGGGCATCATTCAAGTGCAGAGGGTATAGGTCAATAGAATTCCTCAAGAAGGGGACGTACTCTTAACCGTCAACACCACTAGGCTGGCTTTCATTAGTAAAAAAAATCAGTTTTGATTTCTTATATTGCTCTATGATTATTCAATGTCACAAGTGATACCTCTTTCATTCCTAATATATCTGAGGAGTCTCATACCCAACCAAGATTAAATTTTCGTAAATGCAGACAACAAACAATGAATCTTTTTATTCAGTTATTCAATTTGTCATATTCATCAAGTGGAGAGTTCACTTAGTATTTCTTTCCCCAAAAATTACCCTCCCCCTCCATAATCAACAGTTATTATTTTATAACTTTAAACACAATGCCACTTTATTCTTTAGTAGACTACTATATATTTTTTAGGGGGAGGATTCGTATCTTCCAATCTTTGACGTTAATAACTACAGGGGATAAATCGCTGTAATAACGTGTGCATAACTTTTTATTGCTGTATTGTAGATGATGATCATGTTTCGTTTAATTTGGCACTTATCAGTGGTCTGATACATTTCAATTCATAGATTCCTGTCACTAGTATCCAATAGCATAAAATCAATATTTAAATTCTTTTATAAATAAATATCAAACTACTTAGATAAACGAAAGGTATGGTATAGAATTCCATACAATTCTTTATGGTTTTCAATGAAACAGATAGATACAAACTACAAACTTCTGTGTAGTATAATGGAAGGATAGTAGACTAGTCAATAATTCTAGCTGAACAATAGATCACTGAAAATCTACAGTTGAAATGAATATTGCCTGTAGGTTTCAGTGGAATGTTTATCGTCTAGATTTCGAAAAAAAAAACATAAATCAAAGTGCAACAGTTTGCGTAGGATGTAATATAACTTAACAATGGAGCTGAATGCACTATCCCATGAATGTATACATGTGTAAGCGTGATAGTCAAAAAGAATGCAACGTGGGTGGAAAAATAGAAATAACAATAAAGATTAATGTTAGTGAAGTTATTCTAAGTGATCAATATTTTGATGAACTGAAACACTGAATGTATTAATTATATCAATGCCTTAGTTCATGATTAATCTAATATTTTCTAATCACTATTACATAATCAGTTGGAATAATCAATAAGTTTATTAAGCTAAAAGTCAATAATAAACAAGTAACTTATATATTGGTAATCAACCCTATTAAAAGAACGAAAATAATTAATTCTTCAGTATATTAATCATTTAACTGGTGTTATTAGTCATAGGCATTGTAGGATCAGATATCAATGTGAAACTAATCGCAATTTGTTAATTTCTCTCTCTATGGTTTTCACTGGTAACCAACCAACATCAATCTGTAATGAATTCAACCAACTAAAACTTAATACTAATCTCCACTAACTACTTAATTTCAATTACAATAATCAACTCATTAGTGATTTATTTCATGATGTTCCTGGAGCTTCAATGAGAAGTTGTGACCGTTGTAGTCCAAACTTATCCGAAATGAGACAATTATCACCGATGACAAGAGATGATCATTGTGCTATATCAAAAACTGATGGAAGTGAAAATTCTATCATTAAGTGTCTGCCCAGTAGTGGCCTGAAGCCCTTAGGGTGGAATCTAAAGTACACACTGCCAAGAAGTCCCATACTGTCTAGCTGTCTAATGCTCTCTGGCTTTTATTAGTACCCTACAAACGTCAGTCTGTGACGAATTCAACCAATCTCTGTAAACCACCTCAATTCAGTCGGCACATATACTTGAACAAACCCTAAATTTCTAAAATATAATTGATGAATGCTAGAACAATTTGTAGGAACAAGTTTTGAAGAGTGTTTCAGTCATATGAGTTAATGAAAACAGAGCAGGTGAAGCTGATTGAATAGCTTAAGCTACTCTCAGAATGAATTATGTCACAATGGTGATTATGATCAAGTGTTAGTAGCTTACATATGTCCTGTAATTTTGAATACAATGCTTCATGATCAAGAACTGAGACAAACTTGGTTTTTGAAAGGCAAACAGATATCTTGTCTTCATTGAAAGTGGCTAAAGGTCTGTGAATACAAATAAGATGGAAGTTTGTAACCTAGTGACTTGAATGTTATGCAAAAAATACGACAGGAATTCTACTTATGGTAAATAGATACATTTTTAAGCTTTAGTGGAGATTTATATTAAATTGTTGTTTATAACCGTCGCAGATTAATCATACTAGTGACATAATTCAAGTCTGTCTAAACGTTCTAGCAAAGAATAGTGATTATTAAATTTCAAATAACCTGGTAATGAGTCAGTTACCATCAATGACATTAGGTGATGGTTTAGCTGTAGCACGAATTTGCTTAAAGTGTAGTTATAGCATGTTTATGTAAACAAGTATTCAAGGTTGTATGTACATTACAACTGAATTTATTTCATGGTTAATCTACAATTATTTTTAGAATACAAAAATAGGGGGGAAATGATTGTACTGTTTATCAAGTTACATACTTTACAGGATCACTTACTTTTTAGACAATTCACTTGGGAAGTCATCAGTTGTATATCAGTCAAAAGAAAATGATCATTTATGTATCAATACTTCAAGAAGCTAATAAAGTTCAGAATTAAGATCAAATATGCCAAGTCATTCGAAATCTTTAAAGCTGTAATGAATTCTTATGTTACGATCCAAAGAGTAAATGATATAGTACTTACATAAGACCTGATAATTCTGCGTGTAATCCTTGTTATAATATTTTACTAATATTACTTACAGTGAAAGCAACACTTTTCCGCGGTAATATCTTACTTACTTACTTACGTCCGTCACTCCTCACTGAGGAGCATAGGCCGCTCACCAGGACTCTTCATTGAACTCTATCCTGAGCTCTCTTAGGGTTACTGCCGGTCCCAAGACCGGGTAAAGGAGGAGGGTTGGGCATGGAGGTAGCATTTCCATTTCGTAAAACCCAAGCTTGCTAAAAAAAAAGCTAACCAGATTAAACAAGATAAACCATTTAAATTCTGTCCTGAGAATGGAAGGATATATGACGCCTCATGATGAAAGCCGAAATTCTTCGGAAGTCATGAGGCCGATGCCACTTCCAACTACCAGAGCAAATATTTTTATAGGTACATGGAATGTTCGAACAATGTGGGAGAGCGGGGAGATAAATCAAATAGCTGCAGAAATGAAGAGATACAACTTGACAATACTCGCAATCAGCAAAACCCATTGGACTCAAGCTGGACAGAAAACATTGCCTTCGGGAAAGATGCTACTATACTCCGGCCACAAAGAGGAAAATGCTCCTTACACCCAAGAAGTTGCTCTGATGCTGTCCAAAGAAGCACGTAATGCACTTGTGGGATGGGAACCATATGGAGTTATTTATATTAAGTTTTGTCGGACTACGCAGTGAACAAATTTCCTAAACATTTGCTAGCCCTAGTAAAATTTGAGTCTAGACAGGTTTGAATCAATAGGCTGCATTATGACTATATCCCGAAGTCTCAACAGTTCTATTCAAATACTGAATATATATATAATTAGACTAAGTGAACTATACTAAACTTCTAATGCAAAAAAATTACTATTTAAAACTTACTTTCATTAGGTGTCAAATATTCAGTAGTGGATAAAGTTTCATTATTAAACTTGTTAGATGATATGTCTTTAAACGGTTCTGAGATAAAACATAAAAGATTTATTAATTGATTATGATCTTCTAGTTCTGAATCCAGAAAAACTTGCCAATCTATTCTAATAGCTATTAGGAATAAATGAAATGAATAAATCAAGACGAAAATTATAAAGAAGTCATCAAGAAATTACTGACGAACATTATGTACATTACGTTATTATATAGTATTCTAGTTATTCTATTATAGAAATGATTCAGGGTAAAACATTTAACTTAACAAGTTTAGGTCAAATTTACTAGGTTGAAATGATAGAGTGGAAGAAAGTTTTGTTGATGGAATATCATTTGCAAGAAATCGCATAGATTCAAACTGTTGTGTGATGGAACTTGAACCATTGCTATTTTGATTAAATATATTGGTATGGAATGCTTGAAATGAATCGCAAGGAGATATCGTGATAAATACTGTAAATCGTGTTAGGATCTCATTGAAATAGCCAATCATGTTAAAAATCTTAGTCTGAATTCAAAACATTAAGATTATTGTATCTGCTTTATGCCGAATATCGATATACTCATGTACAACTAGCCGTTTCAATAAGATCAAATATGGCCTACATTGATACTTGCAACGTTCTTGGAACATGAATATTTAATGTGTTAACATAGTTTACTTTCATGAAGATTGTTTTATTTTATTAACCTGAAAAAGAAAGAACTACGGGTTTTGCTAATTTAGATATATTCATTTTATTTCGTTCGGTTTTCATCAGCTACATACAATCTCTAATAACTCAAAAGAAATTATCCACATAAGTACTTGATGCAGATGTAAAGACACGGATTGGCAAGGCATGGGCAGCATTTCTACAATTGGATAACATCTAGGACTTAAACCAGCTCTCAGCCAACATCAAAATCATGATTTTCGAACAAACGTCAAAACAGTTCTATTGTATGGAGCTGAAACTTGAAGAACTACAAAAAGAATTTTTCTAAAGATACAGGTATTTATAAACAGCTGTTTGCACAAGATACTTCTGATTAGTTGGCCAGATATCATCAACAATAACCTTGTGTAGCGGAGCACAAACTAAGCAGAATCCAGGTGAGGAAGAAATTAGGAAAAGACGGTGGTAGTAGATGGGGTATACATTGAGGAAATCATCAAATTCCCTCTCAAGACAAGCACTAACTTAGGATAATAAACGTGAACAGAAAAGAGGAAGACGTAGGAACACCTTATGAAAAGAATAGGAGGCAGACATGGAAAGAATAAGTCGCACTTCGGGAGAAATTGAAAGGAGATCGCAAGATAAAGTTGGTTATAGAGTGCCGGTTGGCAGCCTATTCTCCGAGTAGGGTAACCGATATTGATTGATTTATTGATCGATCCTCATAAAGACGGAATAAGTTGGTGTGTAAACGAAAATTATATCACCCTAGTGTGATGACTACCAAGTTCATCGTTTGCAGATAAACTACGGAACAATAGATAATTTGAAAAGAATTCACTGAAATTCGTTGAAAATGATGGTTTAATTGATATCTGATTAATGGATATAATTCAATCCTTTAGGAAAGTTCCAGAGTTATTACAGATACAATACAAATAATAGTGTTGTTCTTCACTTTGAATGTTTCCAGTTAACATAATTTTAATTATTGTGTAATCCAAAAGAAATTAGTATGAAAACGAGACGTCAGTATAGAATTGTAAAGCATTAGATGAGTATGAAATAGCCTCATAATGTTATCGGGATCTAAATAAGTTATTCAGCTGAAATCATTCTATGATATGAAACCAAGCTAAAAGGAACGTTTGTTTGAATACTTGTAGTTCTCTGAAATGTGAAAACCTCAGCAAATTACACTATAATTTAATTGGAGAAAACTTTCCTTTTAATTTTCCGAAAGCGGACTAACTGTTATTATTGCATTAGTAAGTAAGTAATAGTAACGTACGAACATGATGCAGAAAACATGTAGACAAATATCTACAAGTATACACATACCTACCAGTTTCAGATGGATTATGTAAACGAATTTGTCGTTTAACAATTGATCCATTAAATAATATAGTACCAAATCGTACAAACTGTCTTGTAGCTTTCAATGGTAAGGCAGTTTTTGGAAATGTTACATTATTCTTCATATCACTACACATTACTGCTTTATTTGACAACTGACCGAAATGACCTGTAGCTAATGAATAGATTGGACATCCAATAACTTTGAATAATATAGGCAATTCAATAGGCGGTAGGCTGGATTCTAGTGTAAGATCAAATTCTGGTAATACATAAATATGAATATCATCTTTATAAAGACCCCATAGATTAGCTATGCAAATAAAGCAGATTTTTAGGGAACTACATCCAGGTATGTACCAGGATGGAACAGTTAATGATTTAGATTTAGATTGATTCAGTGTAATTAATTTGAGTTCAGCTAATTGAGGATCCGTTATATTACTGGATAATATGATAGCTGAGTGTGCAATTACGCAAGCACCTTTTGACTGTTTCAACAATAAGCTACACCAATCTGTCAAGAAAAAATAAATAAGGGATGAAGTTAGGTAAGCTAAGTAGATGCTTCACAGAACATTACTCTTAAACATTATTAATAAAGAGTTTTTTAATGGTTTAAGACAAAATTCAGGATTTATCATATAGCCTTCCCTAGACCAGAGTCTGTTTTAGACGAATACTGATTAGAAGTACCTTTAGAACTTAGTGAACTGGTGTGTAACTAGTCAGTACAATCATCAGTCAAGTGTAATGTATGCTCCAATTATCATAGTCAGTGCACTTATTGAATAGCCATAAAGAATAATGTAGACTAGATGTAGGCATTATATATTTGGAATAATCTCGGCGATTAGTTACATTACAAGCACTGATTGAGAATGTATGTATGTATGCACAACATAGGATCTGAAACATATATGTATCGATCCGAGTTGCCAAATCCCATTCGTACACAAAGAGTAACTGCAAATTAGTAGAAGTATGAGTTATATCTATGATAGGGGAAACAGTGTGGAAATATAGAATATAATGCTGGGGGTATTACTTCATAGAAGAGTTTAAAATACTTTTAAGCTCATGATTTGATGCCGGATAAAGAGTGAATTCATTTGCGCCACCGTGAAAGATTCTTAATCATATCGTTCAGCCTCGAACAGTTGGTCGCGAAATTCGAGTCGATTGCAAATAAGTAGCCAGCAACTATTAATACGAATCAGATCACTAGTCAGTTACTTCGTGGAATGATGCCATGTTTTAGTCTAATCGTCCCTAACTGTCTTCTAGTAAGAATCATGTGTCGAGGTAGACTGTAGTTAGGAACACGTAACATACGTCGCAACCAGCTTAATAGACAAAGATTCAAAACTTCACTGACTGATTTATAATCTACACCCAATGGCTGGCATCTGATGTTCATATTTTATTGCATCACGATATGTCGACGTAAGGATTACATTAGCACGTAAGTCTTCATTGTAAATATTCAATAAGTTAGACAAAGGCAAAAATGTAAACACATTTATACTACCTATGCTTTCCAAAACATCGGTGAAAGCACACAATTACAAACACCTATATTAAAGACTATGACCAAACATGTATTTGATAAATCATCTTTAATCATACCATAAAGTATCCTAATATCAGTCTTATGATCATCCCTTTCATGTAAAACACTTTGACTACTCAAATTATTTTCAGTAGATTGCTTTGAAGCTAATAACAAATAGGACAAAGCACCAAGCTTGGGCTTATGGTTGAAATTTTCATAATCAGAATAATTTGTTTTTGTAGATAATCGACCAGTATCTACGCAAATTCTTGTTGGTATTGGCGTATTGTTTCTACATTCAATCCACTTTTCAACTGGTTCAAACAAACCAACATTTTGTCCAAAGTCTAAAACAGTTGACGCATCACTGAAATTATCCAACGGAATAGCTACCTTTTCTTGTGGATGTTCTTTCCATATTGGATCTCTGCAATAATAAAACAGATAGTAGAGTGACTTATGAAGCATGCTCTGGAAATTGACTTGGAAGTAAAAGTAGATTCATAATCTACGTTTTTAGTGGGAATCCACGTTTAGTGTTAGGTAATTAAGGGTATTCTATAGAATCAAACCAACCATCTAATATCAGAGTGTTGATTATTTTAGTAGAGATTCATCTAGTGTGTAAGATAATCCAGTTTACAGTAATGGTTTTGTGAATAAAAGTTCGTAGAGGTCATATCAGTTAGAATCATCTTGAAGTAAATTTGACAGTCGAAGGTCGAGTTTACAAAGCTCTTATGAGAGTAGTTATGGTCCACATTTAAGAAACCTGGTCTCCAGGTTGAGATTGTTCGACATCTACGATCATCTTTCACTTTGACTAGTTGCTGACATCTTGTGGCAACGGTGTTCCCTAATTAAATTTTAGCGTTTCCATTATGGTCGCATGTCTTCTCTCACTTCTTCATAATATTCATCTTCTAAATTTGTAAGTACTTGAATTATCTGATTAATGATGTTATAGACTGAGATTAGTCAGTTTCTGTTGAAATACGTATGCAGTGAGTTGATCACCTAGACACCAGTTAGTAGTTCCTATAGTAAAGTTGTAATGTGACTAACAATAAAAACTAGTTTTTTGCAGCTTAATGTGTTTTATAGTAAACCATAAAAAAAAACATTGTCAGTAAGTAAAAGATTATAATTTTGTTGGAATTCAATATAACGTACATAATTTGATTTATCAGAAAGAAGTTTACTGATAATCCATGAACTTTAGCTGTAATAGGCAAGTATATTAACGTATTTAATCCATGTACATGCAAAGGAATTCTCAAACTTTCAATTGATGTCTATAAAAATAGTAGAAAAACAGAAGAGCTTAACGTACAGTCATGCTTAGGCAGAAAATGTCAATTGATGAAGCTGTTAGAAGCAAGCTGTTAATAAAAAACCTATCTTTCTTGCTAGTTGATACCTACTATCAAGGAACTGATACATACAATAGGATTCGAACTAGGATCACTTACTTTTACAGTGCGAGATATTACTATTGTGCTAGCCATGACTGACCTCTTATAGAACTGAAACATTTGCATTGATTGGTTACTGACAAATGTGATATTTGTTTTTGGTTTTTCTAATATTGATGAACTTCTATCGATCAAATTATAATTTGGCTACTAGTATAGTTGACTCGTCAGCATATTACGTAAGTGCCGAGTTAATTGATTGTAAAACATATCACATTATATGTTAAATATAATATGATGAAATAGTTTAAACAAATGTAAGTGACCCACTAAATGTTAAAAAATGAATCCAATCAAATAAATTAATTAATTATACTTTATCGAAACTACTCAAAAGTAGTATATGTTTACCTGTTTATGCGCACATAGAGTAATTTCAAATATTTGACTTTGTTGACCACCGATATGATAAGTTAACGGAATGATATTTACTGTAACCCATTCTTTATCAGCACCAATAGGCTATTAAAAGTTTTGAGATATTAAAAAAAAAAGGGAATCGAATAAATGGAATGTCAACAAAATCGTATGTAAGTATAAAAACCATTTTGTTAAGAATTCATGTTGTAAACATTGGTAAGTCATAAAAAGACTGTGTACGATCTGTGGAAGTAGGTAATAAATATCTAGACAACAAATAAATTAATCAACTCAAGTTTTTATACGAATGAATGCTTCAGATACAAGATTTATTTATAACTTATCACTCATTTATTATGGTTTTTTTCTTGAAATGGAGATGAATGTTGTTTAGAAGGATCTATCGTTCCCCCCCCCCCGATTGTGCTCATATTGTCAGACGGTACTGTAAAATGAGAAAAGTTATCTATTTTTAAAATTAATGGACATTCACTTTTCGAAACTACTATGTACAGTATATAACTTATGTTGTATTAATTGTGTAGGCATGAAAAAAGGCTATTGTGCTGTGAAGTTCTTTGAAGGCCGTCATTAGGATTGACGTTGAATTAATAGATGACAGGTGCTTTTAAAGTTGCAAAAACGTAACTAATGTCATCATATGTATTACATACTCACACTTTGCACCTGTCTGAATACAAAGATGTGAATCTTTACAAGTAACATGAATATCAGACAAACCTTTGGTATTAGATTATGTTTAATTCAATTTTGATAGCACGAATTGATCTGAATCAGACAACCATTGATCACCTGGAAGCACTGGACAGCTGTTTCGTCCTAGTATGGGACTCCTCAGCAGTGCGCATCCACGACCCCGTGGGACGTGACCAGTAGAGTTCAACCGTGTCGGGTTTGAGGCAGTAACTCACCAATGGCATAGAGGAGGTCGCGCAATGTATCACGAATTGGCTGAATTGGCAATATCAACCGTTGGGAGCCGACTCAGTGGTCCGATGGTAAAGCGTTCGCGCGCGGAACCAGAAGGTCCTGGGTTCGATCCTTGACGGGGTCATGGATGCGCACTGCTGAGGAGTCCCATACTAGGACGAAACAGCTGTCCAGTGCTTCCAGGTGATCAATGGTTGTCTGATTCAGATCAATTCGTGCTATCAAAATTGAATTAGACAGTTAACTATCTCTACAAACTCCCCTAATTGTAATTAGATTATGTACTGACAATTCTACAGCGCAATCAACTATCCTATATTGAATAAAATGATTACGATTATTGTTAAACTGAAATGACTACGGATAGTTTAGCTTTAATTTACCGACGTATGCACGAAAGATCACACCACGGACCGGTTTCAAAACCATCAGATCTCCAAATAACCACCTCAGCCTGAGAATAATAATCAGCTCACTGGTGGTTTCAAACAAGCAAATAGTAAAACTGTTATCACCAATAGTATTGCCTGACTAATTTACATATAAAATTGAGAAAATATTTGGCTTAGTTCTGATGATAGTTAAGCGTAAGCCATGAAAGCTGAGAGTTTTGGGTTCAATCTAGAGTAGGACAGTGGATACGTATTACTAAAATATCCCATACTATGATGAAACAGCTATACAGTCCTCCTTGGTTTACAATTTATACTCTTCCCTAAATCACTCTCTAATAAAAAAAGCAACGGCTTACTATTGATAATAAATCTGACTAAGTGTAAGCTTGACATTCAACTTCTTTGGTACAAATTTTATCATTTTTAAATAACCTTTACGTACTTCAATCCATTCCAAGTCACATTCTAACATGTTCAAATTTGTGACTGTTACTGTTTCGGTAGTAGGAACATTCCAAAAACATTGGCTGAAATCAACCTGAAGTGGATGGAAATCAATTAATGGAGTCTGCACTTCTGCTAATACTAAAAGTTTCCTAAAAAAGAAAAGATAGTAAAAGATAGTTTGAAGGTCAATTTTCCATACCTTTAATTTATAAAACTATTTCTGTAAAACATGGTTTGATAAAAGTTAGGCCTCGTTTTTGATTGCCTGAGTATAAAAATATGAACATACTGTTACGGTTAAAGACTTTCATAATGATCGTCGACCAAGAATGATTCTGGCCCAATGAACAGATGCATCCTATTGCAATATTCTCTATTGACAAGTGAGGGAATAGACCGAAAGATGAATTGGGGCGATCAAACCTAAATAAGCTAATGTTGTCTTTGCCAGGTATTAGGCAAAAATCAAAACTGGTTGGTCTAAATATATTCTTCGTATTTTATTCTCTAGATTACTAGATTGTTATCGTTTAATACTTTCCGTCTAGTACGGTGCAAGCTGATTGCTTATGTCTCCAATGCAACTAATACTATGAATTTCCTTATTTTGCTCCTCACTTTTCCAAGCTTTGCATCTTTATGTTTGGGCGTCCTATCTTGAGCTATGCCGATACACAACCGTGTTTTGCAAGACGATGTCTCCAAGTATTCTAATAAAGATTTACTCTTTGAAATTTAGCCTGAGAACTAAAAATCTTGTAAACGATAAACTATGTGATGCGAATTTCTCTGATGTGGGTTATTTAATTGCTTGTTTCAGAAACTTTGCAATAGGTTGACTTAGCCCTACCATTTAGCATAGTTCAGCAATTAAAGGAAATAGATAATTCCTTCCAATCAAACGGCATCGATTTAAATCAATATGAACTACATATTTGAATAGAACAAATAAGTTTACAAAACTACTATCAGATCAACGATACACACTTCATGAAAGTAGTTGTAAATCCAAATAGTTAGTAGTTTCGAAGAAATTGCTATTATTGACACATAAGGTTCTAAGATAAAGTAGCTAGAGAGAATCTGATACGTTCTCTAAATATGATATTTCAAGTATAGAAGCGTTATACTGCTAGTTAGTTAACTAATTGCTTATGAATTCATGAAATACAGAATGATCCTCTGATTTCTCTATTGTTATGGGCAATGATCAAATTTAGACATTCTATTACAGTTATTAATTACAGTGAAAAGTTAATTTCAGTACTTCCATAGAAACTTATTTCTATATAGGCCTTAAAATAAGTCATTATTAATATCATTAAAACCAAAGATTAGTGATAGAATCTGAACATTATGTAACTGGTTAGCTATTTTTTTAATAAGCTGGTGTTTTACGGGATGAGAATGTTAGCCTCCATGCTCAACCCCTCCTCTTCTATTCGGACTTCGGACGGGGAGTAACCCTAGAAGAGCTACAGGAGGAGTTTTATATAACTAGTCAGGATTAACTTAAACTTTGATAATGTACTGTATGCAGTCATCATTAATATTTTAATTAAGTCTAGAAAAAGCTTACCTTGTTTCTTCAGAATCTTCCGTGTGTACTGTGATAACTTCACGAACACTTCTTGATAATTTTGGTGTAAATGATAAATTCACAGTGACTGATTGAACTGGTTTTAAAATGCCATTAGATGGTTGTATTTTCATTTCAGATGTAAACTGTAAATAAATTTCAATTTATGAAATTTTCTTTAATGTACAAATGTAGCATTTTTTTTTAATTTGATTTCATGAACTAGGAAGAACTGACCAATAGGAAACTCTTTTATTGTGGACATCCACAAATCCACCAGGAAAATTACGCTTAGGAGTTTTAGGCTTCACTCCAAACGCCTAGTTACTAAACCACATAGCCACCCGGAATCTAACAGTTGACACTTCCAACTTCATCTATCGCCATCGGTAAACAACTGCCTCACATCAAATGTGGTTAAACTCTACTAGTTGTCTAATAATATGGTATCGTGATATAACGTTAGGAATTCAACAATCCCCATAACATCTAGTTACAAGCATATTTTGTTGCATATTACCACTGTACTTTACAGTTGTATTTAAGAAAAATCTAAATTAATCAACACAAAAACCGTTACCATGTTAGTAATCAGATCATAATGCTAAGCAGTATAGCTAATTTCTACTAAAGTGTTTAACATTGTAGTCTAGTTCGTTGAAAAGCACAAAGAATACGAGTTATCTGTATGATGATTAGATATTATGTAACTGCCACTATAGTTTGTAACAATGTATTAAAATCATTGATTTCATTCAGTGTAAAGCAAAATGATGTGAATTAATGAAATGTTTACAAAGATTATGAACTATAGATTACATTGAAGAAGAATGGCTAATGAAGCTTTGATTAATTACTAGGTATTAACTAATGCTATTTCTGCTTATTTGTTTAAGCCAATACAATTCTGTTGATTACTGGTCACTATTCTATGTGATTTGACATCTTATGCAGTAAATTTACTGGACTTAACTAGTAACAATCTCGAGACAAATATTATGTGCTAGCTGGCACTCATTATCAGCAATATCAAGAGAAAGAAAGTTGTATTGAGTTGCTCCTCCGATTAGATCAGCAATAATGACGAGAAAAACATGACATTAGTTATTAATTAATGACAACTAAACGTCATGTATCTCACCTCAACTAGGAATTTCGTAACACAAGCTAACTTTGACTTTTGTTGAGTCCTGTAATAGTAATATATTCCCGTCACTAAGTGAAGCTTACTATGCTTTAATGTATAGGCCGGAATCAAAATACCGATATAACCGAATCGCATAACGTGTATTACAAAGCGAACTTGTATGTGTTTCAATCATATCAATGTAATAAGGTTAGATGGGATCGACTTGCAGCATAATTTCCCTACTGATATAACACAGATTTCTATAAGATATGTAATCAGCATCCCTTATGTAGGTCATATAAATATTTTAATAACTACAAAATAAGTGAGAAGTCATCAGTGTTCATACCTTGTCAGCAAATGTATCCATTTGAACAAACCATTTTCTTGGAGAAGGTGTAGTGTTTGTCAATAGTATATTCATTTCACCTGTTTCATTTGGACGCATAAGACCAAAATTGCAATCTTCTCTATCAAACACAATAGTTGGCCCCTAAATTAAAACACGAAATTATTACTAATGAGTTAAGTGTATACAAACTGATTATTAGAGTCGAAATGAAATCACATTAACAACTTTCAAATTGTGAAAGAAATCTCAACAGCAGAACAGTAGTTGTCTAACACTTCAGAATTTTCACCCGCTGTCTAACTCAGCTTAGTTTGTGCCATTTAATTTGAATGAGAAATTGATTAGCAATCTATATCACTTTCTAGTCGTATATATTATTCTTGACTATTTTAATATACTACTTCACAACATTTAGTAGTTTGAGCTATAGTTTATCATTTTTGTGAAGTAAGTATAGTCTATCAAATTTGGGCTGATGAATTCGTTAAAAATGACGATTAACTGATTATATTTCAATGTCGATGTTCACTTTCGATGGTAGTCTATCTATTCCCATCTCAATTATCTAAAATGTATTCATGAAAGCCACAGTTATGTCCTATGCATTGATAGCGGGTGTTGCCATTTTACTAATTCCCCCCCCTTAAGTAGAAAGATAAATCTACTTACCAGTCTAGCTTTATTGAACTAACTGCTACTTGGATACGCTATGAATTCATAATTATATATATATATTTATATGTGTATATATGCAAAAGCTGGATACGCTGTACGAAGAAAAATCTTTGGAAAAGTATCTCTGAACACTACCTTGTTTGGTTATCTAAAAAATTACAAAAATCCGCCAGCGGTTCAATCCTAGGATATAGTAATAATTCTGGCTATATTGAGCTGTCAAATTCCTCGTTTACAGATCTTCATACAATCAAACGAGTCTGTTTCAAGGGATTAAAAATCAAGAAGGTATGCATCCCCAAGGGTTTATTAATCCACAAACTTAGGCTAAATCTATACATACAAAAGAAATAACTTTAATTTCTGATTCTACTGCCGTCTAGAATTATTTCCTGCTCTCATTAATTTGCTATTACTCATCGGCTCTACTTCCTTTCTTCTTCGTTAATATTGTTAGTTAGACACTGAAGTGACATAATTATGTTGTTCTTCATATTCGATTATCTATCACCTATAATCCATAATCGCCTAAATATCTTCATCACTTGTCATCAATTTGTGTATTATATAACCCCTACTCCATAATTGATAATTCAAATGAACTTTGGTGAAGTACCACATTGTTTTCGTTTATTGCACGCAGAAAACCTACTTCTGATTGGATTTTAACAGAATCATTGAAAGACTTGATATACGTCTTTAATTTAAAAGAGACTATTCTATGTACAATTTTCACTATAAACTACTGTTGTACAGCTTGAGTAAATGACATAGTCAAATGGGAAAATTTGTTTCTTTGATTACTTCTCATTCTTTTTAAGAATTGTTCAGTGGGTTTCCTTAATGAGGTATACTTTAATAAACCGTCCTCAGATTTATACACCTAACTTTAACGTAGAGTTGGAACCCTTGATATGATTTCATACTCAGTAAGTTGATAGTTACTTCATGTCATCACAGAAAATAAAAGATTATCAAGATGAACATTAAAGTAATAAAAGTCGTAGTAAGATAAGTGATATCAAAAGAGAATGAGTATAAAAGGTACGATTAGGGAAAAATAAATGAATTGGTTAATCAAGAAAAGGACATATTTTTGTTTAGAATCTTATAGTGTTGATCAATCATTGCCGCCAATCCCGTGTCATTTCATCTAGCGTTTAATATGAACACAGAATAGTTAGTGGATAGTTAAATAGAAACTACTTTAGTTGAGCAGTAGAACATCTTCTATGGATTGTCCGTATGAATACCTATTTGTACCATATATAGACATATAATACAACTGGGAACTAAAAATTCCTTGATTAATAGTCAATGATAAAATAAACGAAAATGTTGTTGATCCAATGATACAACTTGTTTAGATAAATAATCAAAACAGATTACTTGCAGTTAACAACATTTATTTCACTACAAAATGATTTTCAATGACTTCTATTCTAAGCCACGTCTAGTAATATGTTAGTTTACTGAGTTGTACAGAATTCCACCCCCTTCCTCTTACCCCATAAAATGCTATGTTTCACATCATATCACCAAGTCATAAACTTGGTAATTTAACTATTATTTACCTCACCTTTTTCTAATATATTCACCAAACTATAAGGAAGCTATCTAAAGTTTTTTTATTACTAATGCAAATATGTTTGAGTCTGCGTAGGATTCTTCGGATCTGTTGGCCAGATACCATCAACAACAACCTGTTGTGGCAGAGAACTAATCAACTTCCAGTTGAGGAAGAAATTAGGAAAAGACGCTGGAGATGGATTGGACACACACTGAGGAAACCATTAAACTGTGTCACAAGACAAGCACTGACTTGGAATCCTAAAGGCCACAGAAACAGAGGAAGACCCAAGAACACATTGCGTTGGGAATTGGAAACAGACATGAAGAGAATGAACAGCACTTGGGAAGAGCTAGAACGAAAAGCCCAGGACAGAGTTGGCTGGAGAATGCTGGTGGGCGGTCTATGCTCCACTTGGAGTAACAGGCATTGATTGATTGATTGAAATATGTTTGAAATTATTTTGTAACTCTGATCAATTCATTATGCAACAAGCTGACTAAATACAATAATCTTAACTATTTAGCTTATAACTTAATAATATGAAGTTAATATAATCACCATAAAACATAAACGAATTGAACTTAATCTAACATATGAAATTACATATATTTATATCTTCTATTATTTAACATTAATGTAAATAGATTAATGTAAAGAAGATAACTTACAGAAAATTCAACTTCTAAATAAAACCAAATTGGAGAATTTCTCATTATATTAATAAAACATGGTATATTTTCTTTTATTTGCATAGATTTTGATGAGGATACAAAAATATCAATATTGATTGATTGTCCAGGAGTAATCATACCCATAGATGGTTCAAATACAATTAATCCATCATTTGATTTTTTTATTTCATTATTTCTATTTAAAGTTAATTGTTGATTCAATTGAAAATTATTCATTGTAGTTTGACTATAATTACTTGAAGTAGTAATAGAGTCTTGTTTACTATGTAAATTATTTTGCCATGAAAATACTACAGTACAATTTAATGAATTATTCATTAACTGTAATGTAGAAAAGAAAATGATTAAAATGTATTAACTATTAAAGTAACCGGTTAGTCAATAGTTATGTTATTCAGTATAGTAACTAAAATGTATTCACTAGTTGAATAACTCTTGAAACTAATTACTAAAAGGATACAATTTAATTAGAATAAGTTTGTATTTTCTCGTTGATTTGTAATGGACTGAAATTGGTCAGTGTCTGTTGCCATATGTGCATCCTGTGCGGATTGCCTCGATATAGCGTTATTACACAAGTTATATATTTAAGTTATATATTTAAGAGACTGACCAGTTTCAGTCCATTACAAATCATAGGGAAAGTACAAACTTATCCTAATTACAAATATATACCCGTTGCACAACTGTGACTGTCTAGACACAGTAGTCTAGTGGTGAACGCGGTGGCGTTTGACACGAAGCGAACTGAGTTCGAAACCCAGTGTGAACATCAAAATTGGGATACAGGTACATCCAGCCGATGAGTCCCAAATAGGACGAAACGCGCGTCCTGGATTTAGCTTGCCAGTCACAATCCAACTTAAATATATAAAGGATACAATGTTTATGCCTTGATTCGACTTAATCAGAAATAATCTATGCATAAATGTGTTAGAATGAGATATATAAGGAAGAAAGAAAACGGAATCAGAAATCCTTAATACAAAAAGTTTTCAAAACTAGTTTTACACATGAATTCTTTACACACATTAATTGACAACTTTAGATACTAGAGGAAATCGGTGAATGGAAATATGGCTCGAAAATAGTGTAAGGATTATCTATACAAGTACTACTATTACTAGATATTTAAAAATCACTGGAAAATAAGCAAAAACTTGACATAAATACATGTTTTTGACAAATCATTGATATGCCGGACACCTAACGAAGATTGTCTATCTTTGAGAACTGTGGTTTTAAACATCATTTCAATTATTATAACTGTGGACAGTGTTGACATTTCATTTCTATGACTGTTATGTTCCCCTTGTCCGGTTCTCTCGTTTAGTATGTTTACTCTTAGTATATTTTTTTATTTACTATGAACTATGCTTACTTAATTGTGTACAAGTTGTAACATTCACTGCAAATCTTCCCTTTGTTCTGTACAAATGTTAGATTCTTGATTGATTCACTGTGTGGTCTGATTTTATGTGTATATAAAAGCATGATTAAAATATAATACGATCTTGGTTCTCGCTCTCTCCGTCTTCCTGTTCTCAGTTCTCGGCTCTGGTTGTTCTATTGTCGTCCTGGGGGGTGAGTGGACTTAGGTCGGTCGCACATTATCAACTAGGCTCACATCTCATTGGCGTTCGCGTCCACCAACTAAATCATCCTCCCCTCCATCTTCTCTTTTTCTTAACGTCATAATAATCATATGACTAAGTAGACTGTGGTGTAACAGAAGTAGTGGCTAACTAAAAGAATGTAAGGTACTTAGTAGCTAAAGGAGGTTAATGTTTCCATACTGCATGCATCAAACGTAGAAGTGATTCCAACTGTGACCATTAGGAATTTCTGAAAAAGCATTAAGTGCTTATTATGGGTGAGAGTATTCATATAGAGTACGCCTGTAAAATTTCGATAGCCATCCACCATTATTAGTTTCAGGTTATTACATACTAGGTTTAATCTATTGTATTCGTCAAAAATTAGTATCAGTTGGGTACCATTAAAAACAAGAAAGCGATGTACAGTTGTTTTGCTCCAGCATGAGACTCATCGTTAGTACTCAGTTACGATATCTCCAGAACCAGAGAGTTCAGATCTTACAGCTAATGACTAATCATCCCTTGTAGAATTGAGGTTAAGTACCGCTGAGGAATCCCACTTCAGGATCAAACAACCATTTAGTACTCCCTTGTTTCCAGTGGCACCCAGCCAACATTAATCTGTAATGTGATCAATTAGACATTACCAAACTACCTCCAAGGAACCGCCTTAATTACTACATATCAATTCATTAATTTCATCAGTAATTGAAGATATTTCTACAGCTACTTCAATTCTATATCATATAACATTGAATACATATTTCATTTTACTAAACAATAAATGTATTATATAACATTAATTTAGGTTACATAATAAGTTAGAAACCATGTTGACATTATGTAATAAAGTGTTATGTATGTTCATAACATTTACCTTCACAGTATGATGTAATGGAACGTCAAGTAAGCATTTTCCAGGAACAATTAAAACTGATGGTTCAATGGATATAGGAAGTGGTTCGGCGATACCTTTCAATTCAATACTTAAGTGTTTTTTATCCAATTTGTAACAATTTCCTTGTTCATTTACTTCTGGTACATTAAGTAAAATCAATGATAGTTGTGTTGTAAATGTTCCAATCTGTAAAAATCAAAGATATTGATTATAGGTGCTGATAAAATAACACATATTTACAGATGATGTGTTTGCCACGAAAGTAACAGTCATGCAGGAAGTCATACTAACGATCCTTATGTTTAAACTGAGATTTCACAAGAACTACAATCTACATTTTTATGATTCATTAACGGTGATTTCAAATTACTTTCAAGCACAACCTTTGCCAATCTAAGTTATCAAGATATGTCTGCTAAATAAAAGACAAGTGTACTGCTCTGTAGTTTACAAAGCATTTTACTATGGATCTGAAATGGTATTTGTAAAATTAAAAGGCATGAGTAAGCATAGGGAACTTGAATAATAAGTTACTTCAAAGCATTGCTAATATGTTGTGGAACATCCGAGTGAGTGACACTAAGGCTGAATGTAGGTAGTAGATGAGAAATCGGTTGATGTGGCTGTACGACCCTGTTGATTGAAGTGACCCGTAATATGCAACGCATAAGCGACCGCTGACTGGCTTTATTTGCGATGTTAGCTGACTTAGAAGTGAGTCATAAGAAGCTATGGGAGGCTAAACCGAATATGTTATCATACCGTGAGGACTTCAACTGTCGATACTTCAAACACTGGTTGTATGCAGTGAGATCAGCGGTTGCAGATATTAGCTGATATGGATCAGAATCAGTCACTATGACACAGGTACCATCACCAGGTAAAACGCTCAAAAGTAAGGGTTCCTCCTCAGATCTTAATATTTTTCTTCTTTTAATGTTGCCTGAGAATACAAGCAGTCAGATTTGATCACCACGTTGTGATAGAAACTTTTGTCAATATATGGCTTAGTCCGATTCTCAAGCAGTTATATGACTGCATAAATACATTTTACTTTTAACACTGTTGACGTTCTTCGATCGTAATTGTAAAGGTATGTTATAAGCTGCCACAAGGGTTGCATCTTGTAATGGTTAGACGATAGGGCCTGAGAGCGAGTTACTCTACGGCGCACACTATTAGCTAATAAACTGATCAGAAACGCGAAGGTTACACAAGTCTACATTGTTTTAAATCGGCTAATAAAGCTTCAGTTAGGATGTGTACTACGGCCTATCACGATGCACGGAGGCAGCCACCCTGATAGTGACCAGGCACCATGGCTTTTGTTCGATACTCACACGTCTTCCCCATGAGTCCTAGTCATCAAGCGGGACTGAGGAACACAAAATAAGAAAGTCAGTGATCAAGTAGTCAAAGTATACCCCTCTCATTCACTTATATATGCACGAAATCTGGCTAGTGAGATGAATAACATTCACATAACAGTAGGACAATAATGTTTAAGGACTAAGGGAACAGATACATAATTAGTTAGTTATTTTTGCTTGATAGGAATAATAAAGAAATTTAGTGTTTTTAACTTGATATCACTAATTAGTGTGAATTAGACAATTATTGATCACCAGGAAGCACTGAACAGTTGTTTCATCTTAGTATGAGACTCTTAAGGAGTGTGTATCTACAGGGATCGAACCCAGGAACTCCAGGCTCCCTAGCGAAAGCTTTATTATTAGACCTCTGAGGTTGATGCCAGTGGCTGATACTTTCAATTTACTCCCAGTGGGTAAGTGCCTCATACCCAACGCGTTTGAACTCCACAGGTTATGTCTTCTCAGTTGAATCTCAAGAATTTTCTTCAGAAGTTACTAGTGAGCTAATATTGATTGTAACTGAATGTTGTTGAAATTGTTGAATGTTAATTCGATATCATAAATTGCTTTGAGTTAGACAACAACTGATAGTAATATGTTGGTAATTCATAGATCTAGTCGGAAGTTAAGGTGACGGAAATCGAACGACATTAAACACAAAATAATCAAGTTACGTGTACTCAAAACAAATGAAATAATTATCTGAATTACAATTCCAAAAATTAGTTATTCTTATTAAACCTCATGATAACCTGGAGACACTAGGCGATATGGCTCAGAATCGGTCACACTGGCGCAAGTGTATTCACTTATTAACCTCATCTAGATCTTAAATTCTATTGTTATTTTCTAGACATTTTTACTTTAATCTTCCCTCTTGTATTCTGTCTATACGTTACCTCAATATTCTCGTAGTGCTATTGTGGTATGGCAACTTGAACCTACAGGCGTTTGTGCCCGGTTCTACGTTGCTGCTGCTGCTGATGATGATGATACATCTTAACAGTTTATTTTACATTTTCTTTAATAAAATGCTTTAGGTAACTTTGTTATATACTAAACTAACAACAAATTAGTAGAGATTATGATGTCATTATAAATAAACTACTTTCTTTTGCATAGAAATATAAAAAGAATCAATTAATTTTTGCATTGCCTTACTTGAATTGGATTAAAAAATATTTCAAATGTTTTTATATCATTTGATTCAAATATACCGGTTGTTGGATTAATAGTAAATAATAAAGGTGAAATATGATTACTTAATTGTGAATTAGTTATACTTGTTGATAATGATTTACGTTGATTTAAAATATCATCACTTTTAATTAAATTATCATTAGTATAATTTGAAATATCTGCAATATTGAATGTATTCTCTTGAATCCATTGAAAATGTAATGATTCTGAGCTATATAAGTTCATAGAATACAGTACATCATAAAAATAAGCATAGTATTGAAATGAACTAAAGTACATAAATAACATTCTACCATAAATAAAATTCTACCATTGGATGCTGTCTCAGTGGTGCAGATGGTTAGGCGTTCGCGTCAACCTGAAGCCCCTGATGCGGAATCGTAGGTGCGCACTGCTGAAGAGTTCCACACTAGAACGAAACAGCTGTTCAGTGCTCCCTTGTTGTCAATGGTACCCTGCCAACATCAATCTGTGATATATCCAATCAAATCAAATAACCAATCTCCACAAAAATAACCATCTCAATACCATATCTGTTAATAATAGTATGATCATTTACATAAGCTGTTGTTCAAATATTTTCTAGGTTGATGGCTAACGCTTAACCAACTGTACCACTGGATCGGCTTCCAATCGTAGAATTTTCACTTCCATCATTTTGTAATTTATAGAACGACAATTATCCATTGTCATTAATGATAACTGCTTCACTCTCGATAAGTCAAGACTTCAGGAACATTCTCGAGTTAATCTCTAGGGAAAACTCGTGACTAGTGGAGTTCAAACTTGTCCGGAGTGAGACAGTTATCACTAATGACAATGGATGATCGTCACGCTATATATATCAAAAATTGATGGAAGTGGGAATTCTATCATTGGAAACCGACCAAGTGGTACAGAAGGTTAGGCGTTCGCCGTACAAAATCTGGAGTGCTCACTGGTGAGAAGTTCCATACTAGAAGGAAATATCTATTCAGTGCTCCCTAATTTTTAATAGTACCGTGCAAACATCAATTTGTGATATAATCAATCAACTAAGTAACAAATCTCCACAAAAATAACCATTCCAATTGAAATAACTTTTAGTTAAATATAAATCTACTCACTATGAGACTAGAGAGTTTTTCAGATTCGATCTATTTTGATTTGAACTGCTAAAGTAAGATGATATTAAGAGAGGAAGGATAACTTACTAACAGTTACATTGCCTTTTACTATTCATTACTTATAGTAAATTCCTTATACACCTGATACTCAGTCTCATGTTAAAATGTTTGCCTTTTTGTACATACTGAAATTTGCCATTATTAATGCGTCATATCCATGTATTTTATGCAAAACACCAACATGAGTTCAAATGTCTGAATAATACACAGTAGCTCAAGGTACTTGTGAAGTTTTCTTAGTATTTGATTGACAGACTAAGAACAGGCTTTCAATCGTTTAGTATAAGAAAATGCCGAACAATAACCATAATTACTTCTAGGAGGTAGCTATCAGAATTCTAGTAAGAAGATGCAACCAGTAAAGTTTTAACATGTCAGTTTCCTATTAATGGCATTAGATGAAATTCAGTAATATTGTGAATTAACTGAAATTAGAAATCAAAAATAATAGATATCAACAACATAGTCTTAAATTTCAATACTCTATGCGGAACATAATTACCTTTGTCTATATCATTATTAGGGTCACTGCCAATGAGTTTCATAGTAGGATGAGACAGCTGTTCAATGTTTTACTAGTCTTCAATTTTCATCTGAGTTCAGCACATAATGTAAATCATCATATCCAGGAATTGATTTGAAATCATCAGAAATAATGAAGACCTAATCATGAAATCTTTAAGCCTATGCTTGAATTCAACTTTTTTCACTATCAAAGGGATTCTCCACAAACAAACTAACAGAGTGGCAACGGGGTACCCCGCTTCACCAATTGTTGCAAACCTTTTCATGGCCCATATTGAATCTCACATTTTCAATAATGTCATCAGACCAAGGGTTTGGCTAAGATATATAGATGACACTTTTGTCATCATCAAAAAGACTTTTCTAACAACATTCTCCAAACGAATCAACAACCTGTCTAAGAATATCAAATTCACTTTAGAAAGTGAAAATGAGCACACTGAGTTACCATTTTTAGACTGCCTAGTCAAAAGAAATTTAAATGGAACTCTTAATCTGAGAATTTATCGCAAGCCCACACATTCAAATCGATATATCGATTTCAGTTCATCACATCCATTCAGTGTAAAGATATCACTGGTTTTAAACTTATTCAGAAGAGCCAGTAGACTCATTACATCCGAAGACGACAAGAAATGTGAATACAAAGATATAATCAACATCCTACGGCTTCATAATTTTCCAATCAATATTATTAAAAATTTGCAAAAACGAAACGACTGACTACTATATAATAGTAAATTAGTCAAAACATCTTGGATTGGTACAGCCACTCTACCTTACCGCCAAGACACAACAGATGAATTACAAAGAATTCTAAAAAAACAACACGGAATCCAAACATTCAACAAAACATCCCAACACTATTCGAGGTGCATTGGTTAAAATAAAGGGCAAGATACCTTTCACCTCTACACAGAATTGTGTCTACAGGCTAGGATGTGTCGATTGTGATGTTTTCTATATTGGAGAGTCTTCACGAGAAATCAAAACTCGTGCCAAAGAACATGAAAGCTACACTAAACGACCTCCTAATAATCCTGTTGAACTTGAAAAATTGCAAATTAAATCAGCAATAGCAGTACATACTATCTATCACAACCATGAAATCGATATTAAAATGTAAACAAATTACTCAAAAAGATTTTTCCAATTATAAGGAGACATATAGTTAAGGCCCTTCACATTTTGTTTAATCCAACTTCACTTAATAAAAGGGAAGGCCTTTCGATTCGCCTAACATGAACTTTCTATCCAACCGATCACAATTAAAGTACATCAAATTTCATACACATGAACATACATATAATTTTATTCTCACATATTCACATATTTTCCTTTCACATCACACTCACATTTACATACATGTCTCATTTCAAACCACCTTGACCCATATGACTTGATTTGACACGATCGAACTCGCATTTTGATTGTACGAGTTTATTTTGTTTTTGATTTGTTCCATTGTATTATTTAATCTTGTATTAATTCAATTCGGTTATTCATTTCTCTGAAGAAGTGACTTGCACTAAGCCGCAAAACGTCAGACATTTTAATTTCTACTCATTGGAATTTTACAAATACACGTGTATCACTCATTTCTACAGAACACCCTATTCAATGCTCAATTTATTTGAAATTCTCCAATTTAACCATTGTAACAAATTCTTTAACAGAATTTATCCATTATCTACATACCACATTGTATCCATGTTACTTTTTGCATCATCTAGTCAGTATCTATTCATATGAAATTGATAACTTTACTCAATTTGTAATTTTGTTCTACTTACCAACAATTTCTTATTGTCATTGTTTTCGGAGCAATAGTATAAGGATATTGTTTTGGAAATTGATAAAAATATAATAATTCATTGGATAAAGTATCAATTTTTCTAAAAGTGAATGTTTCAGGCAAACTATCACTGATATCGATGATTTCCAAATTAGGTTCTTCTCCTTTACCTGTTTAGTTTTTTTTTTATGAGGAATCAAATCATAATGAATGGTTATGCGTATTGTTAAACATAACATAATTATGAATAATCATTTAACGAATTAATTATTAACATGAAATTAACTAGTGAATCATTATGTTACTTAAATGCTGACATTTTGAATGCTTACTAACCATCAAAAAATTCTCCAACGCTTAAACTCCAGAGAGAAAACAAAAGGGTCAAAGCGTGAAAGATTAGATATAGAATAATAGATGATATTGAAGACATCATACGTGACCTTGAAGTGTACGAAGTTTCTGGAAAACATACTAAAATTAGTAGTCAATAAATCAGGATATCAATCGAAATTCACCATTTCTTTTGAAAGTTTCTTAAGAATGTATATTGTTTAAAACATTACCAACATTTTCTTGGTCTCTAGAAGACTTTTGTTTTAGAATATTGAAAGCTTCTAACAAGAGTAAAGTCACTTCAGTGTTATAGTGTTCTTCAAGAGTAGTTTTGGTCCTTAGTGTTATTTGACATTGAATTACGTGTGTTGAGTAAACTTACATTACAACAAAACATCTTTCGATTATTGGCCGGTTTTCAATGGTCTCTTAGTTGATATTATTTTGTGAATACATCAACTTGTACACTATCAATGATATTGATTGTTGAAGTAAACTATTAAAGAGGTAATCAAGAAACTACATAAAGGACTTCAACAGGCACTAATAGATACATCATTATAAAAAAAATGTGAATCCAGTAACTGGTTACAATAAGTGGACATATTTATTCAATGATTATGCATAATCAAAGTCTTCTTAATAACTTCATTATATTAAATAAGGTTATTCAATCAAAAAATGAATAACTTCTGCATTATTGATGAAGAATTCAAATAGAACAATCAAAAGAAAAAAAACTGAATAAACATCTAAATCATAATAATTGACAGTAAACTCTTAGAAACTACTTTAGTTAAAATTTCTATCAATTTTGATATCACGAACTGGTCTGAATCAGACAACCACTGATCACCTGGAAGTACTGGATAGCCGTCTGGTCCCTTCAGCTCCCCTAACTAATATCAGCTCACTAGTAACTAGCTCCTTGAGGTAATTCCTGGTCTTCTAGTGTGAAGACGTGACCGGTGGAGTTCAACCGTGTCGGGTGTGAGGCAGTTACCCGCAGATGGCATGGATGGGGTCGCATAACGTATCGCGAATTGGCTGAATTGGAAATATCAACCATTAGGATCCGACTCAGTGGTACGATGGTAAAGCGTCCACCCCGGAGTCAGAGGGTCCTGGGTCCGATCCCTGATGAGGTCGTGGATGCGCACTGCTGAGGAGTCCCATACTAGGACGAAACAGCTGTCTAGTGCTTCCAGGTGATCCATGGTTGTCTGGTTCAGATCAATTTGTGATATCAAAATTGTCAGTTAACTATCTCCAAAATTCCCCCATAATTGTAAAATTGCTATGTATTACTGACATGTTTGGAAGAAGACACGTGATTGGCCAATATCGTGTGGCAGACTTATAAGGCAAAGGCTAGGTCTTACATACATATCTTGTATATCATTGGTTTATAGTTGTTGTAGTACATGCATATGAGTAACTAGGCTTCTTGATAATCAGTCGGATTTTTGTGTCTGAGCAATAGATTAAGGCAAGGTTGGGTGTTAGCTGTAAAACATCGCGGCGGATAACAGAATCGATAATATCGGCCTGCTTCAGATACAACAATTACTTTCTTTTACCAAAAACAAATCAACTAAGAAAGAAATATGACATTTAAGTAAAAAAATCCTCTTCTCGACGAATCTATTTACAGAAGTTGTACATTTGTATCTATGGGAATTCATCATCAGGCATATTAGTTGATTAACAAAAATAAAGTCAATTTCATCATGTAATGTGTATGAAAAAAAGGATTATGAAGTCAAAATTAACGGATAGACAGTAATAGAAATCTAGGTAGACATGATTTATTCAGCCGAACTTTAGTGACTGTGAAAGGATCATGAAAGCCTTAATCAAAACCAACCACTCGTGACTCCCTAGACCAAGAAACTTACACAAGTTATTCTTGAATTCGTTCGACATACATTCACGATGTATTTTACATAGTTACTCTTGTGTACGACGGCATAGTAACTTTCTTTGAGATCTAAAGTACAGTCGCAAATAACACCTTACTCGACTCCATATTAGTTCAGTATTATTATCATGATGGATCATAGAAGTGTTTTTTGTGCACTATGACCCTATGTAAGAAGCCCATTTTTGGAAAAGATTCAAAAGGTTCCCTATCGTTACTATGTATTATTGTCTCAAGTAAAATGTCTTTTCCTACTAGTCTAGACAGGCGGATTAATAAAAGAATTTGCATCAATTCTAATTTGGAATGCGTAAAAAACGAATTCCATCTGATGGACATCTAACAACAACATTCAATACACCTAAAAGAATATCAATCTCAAGCTACATTAGTTTTTAAAAATCACAACACTTATTAGTATGAATTTCTTGTCAATCACACTAATTTTATTAATTCAATCAACAAAATGGAATAAATCGATTGTATCATATTAGTTTATCTGATTCTTAACTGGTGTCTATCAATTATTTGGTTATCGCATGGTATGGTGAGTTATTCATGTCTATTGTGGGACGCAATGGCACATGCTTCTTATGTCATATAATCTGAGAAGGTCAAAGTCGACAGCTCACTCATCCTATATTTTCTTGAGAATTTTTGTTAACTTCCATCGAGTATTTTTAAATGGGTTCTTCACAATATTTAATCGCAACTGATAGCATTGAGTACATTTCATCGACATAATATTGGTGATCCATGAAAACTGTCTTACAAATCTTTAAACTACTTAAGAATATTCAAACTAGGCTCGACTTAATTCATATTCTCAAAGACCGATCCCGCTTTTTTCTATTATGTATCATCTGGTGAAGAGAGGAGTAAACATGTTTACTTCTCAACAGCATCGGGTTGAATAAAGGGATATTTTAGGAGTAGAACAAGTTTATTTAGTGTGTATTGCGATGCTTCCAATTATTGTATTAACTTTACATATAGTTATAGCTGAGTTCAGTGGTTGAATAACAACCGGTCTGATTCTTAATAAGTATCGCTTGCAATTAATGACTAGGATTCATTATGCAGCTAATTCAATCAAATCATCACTCATAATTACATCATATTACCTATTACAACATCATATTCAACAATAATATGCAAAGGCTGGAAGATTGTTTAAATCACTATAATCAGCTATAATGTACTGGGAAGTTGTTATATCTTGGTTTGTGACCTAACAACAATAAATATTCATGACCTCTCTATGGGGAGAAAACCAAACCATTAGGTTTGTCACCTAGAGCATTACTAATGAGTTGAAATTAACTGAAATTAGATATGCACCATATTTAATTCAGATCTAGTAATTAAGAACATTGGAGTACATCATAGATTCAATCTTCTCGAAATGACATGATTGTCTCTTATTCAACCTTATGCCAATTTGTAATTAAAGATACAATACAAACAAAGTGTATTTTACATAACACCCACCGAAAATTTTGAAAAGAAAAAAAGAAAACACCTCTACTACCTTTGAATGTAACTGGAAAGTATTGTCCATTATCACAAATCAATACAAGTTCCCATTTATATTCGCCTAGAAACAATGGTTTAAACTCAATTGTAATTGTGATTGATTCCAATGATTCAAGTGTAAATTTTATAGGTTTCAATGAGAATTCTTTTAATTGTAAATTGACAGATAAGGAATCTTCTTCATGTGTATAATATTCCTATGAAAATGAAATAATTTTTATTGAAACTTATAAAAAGAAACGTAAATGTTATTATTTTAAAGTAGTTGTTGTTGCTAAGGGAAAAAAAGGTTCCAAAGTTCCTAACTTGTCTATTTCAACCATAGATCTGACTAAATGTAACCGTTTATTAATGCATAACCAAAATAATGTTATGGTGAAATATGAACTGTATCAAATTCAGCCAGAGTAAAAAAAGGTGTAATCATAATCTAAGTCACAGGTTTAGGAGTGATTATCACATCCTAATTGTTTACATGGTGTAGTGAAAGACTTGTTCATCTTAAAGTACCTAAAATAGGACTAAATTTAAAGTGAAAAGATGGTTTTATTGAATCGTTTAATGGACACCTTCATGATGTTGATCATAAATGAATTTTTCATGGAATAACTTTAAATAAATTAGCTCTGTATTTTTAAGGGAATTATTGTCAGAGGTGGAGATCCGTGGATTTAAGTAAAATGTGCATTATGCAATAACCCTCCCTCACCTAGACATACATACACATTGAAATTCTCTATTGTTAGGTAGCAACAAATAACTACAAGTTTTACTTAAGTTCGATTGTGACTGGCTATCGGAATCCAGGACTTGGGTTCCGTCCTACTTGGGACTCATAGGATGGATGTACCTGCATCCCAATTTTGATGTTTACACTGGGATTCGAACTCAGCCCGCTTCGTGACAAACACCCCCGTGTTCGCCACTAGGCCACTGTGTCCAGACAGGGTACACACATATGCTAACAGAGACTGATCAGTTTCAGTCCATTACAATCAATGGGAAAATACAAGCGTATCCTAATAACTGCAAGTTTTGTCTCTTCAATTCATAACATACAATCAAAACAAAACTTAATTTATTATGGATAGATTAATGAAATTCACTTACTATGAAGTGTTTAGCAGTAAATTTATGACATTCATTAAATACTTCACGTGTTATAAATAGAAATTTACTGTTAGATGCAATCTCTTGACTACAGTTATGTAATTGAATAGTGATCACTTTTGAACCACCTTTCAATGCAGAACCCAAATCGTAACATTCAAGTACTATAGTTGATTAAATATTAGTAAAAGAATAATTCATTTAAAAAATCCAGTGAGTGTTTAGCAATAATACTGAATAATAAGCAGCATAGGAGATAAACAGATTTGACAGACTTAGTAACTGGATTTTGACTACACATATCTACGTAAAGATTCATTTTTGTAGAGTTATATAACCTTGAATATTACAAAATTGTTCAACAATAAACTGATATCCAGTAAGCACTAGATAGCTGTTTCATTCTAGTATGAGACTTCTCACCAGTGCAAACTGTCTATATTCCTCAAGGGGTCGAACTAAGCGCCATTAGATTTCACAGCTAATGCCTAACCATCAAGATCGGAAGGCACCAGCTGTTAAATGTTCACCGAAAGACCTGAAGGCCTTAAGTTTGATTTCCTAAGCGGAATTAAAAGCACGCACTGCCACTGAAGAATCTCATACTATGATAAAACAAATCCTCATTGTTCTTGTGTTTCTAGATGTACCTGACCGGTATCAATCTCTGACTAATATCAATAATTAAAGTGAATATCTATCTCCATAAAATCACCATAATTTAAATAAATATGCTTTGAAATGTCAACATTCCTGTAAGGGCATTTTTCATACGTTCATACTACTGAAATGATCTCCCAACTTTAAAGATTGTTTCCTTTTTAATTGACTGGTGTTTAAAAGTGGTTGTGCTGAACTTTGTTAATAAGTATACATGAACTTTCGATGGACAGACTGTATTTTAGCTGTTAGTGATAAGTAGTTCTTTAACTGATTGTGACTACCATTATTGTTTAAAAAAGGAATATAGATCTTTACTACAGACTAATCTATCTTCTCGTGTCTACTGTTAAGTTCTTCTTTGTCTAGTATTTCTTTACCGGTGCACAGCTTGTAACTTATTGTGAATCAAGCAAAGAATAAGAGAAGAGTGATTTATATCTCAGTATAGCCAAATAAGTAAATTGCAAAAGATGTTATTTAATGTAACTGATTTATGCTTGGAAATGTCAGAATTCAATCCCTTCAATACTCTTCTTACTAACCTATTTCGTTATTTAATATTGAATAGTCATTGGCACTGTTTTTGCATTAAAGAACTGATTAATAGAACAGTAGTCCACAAAATGAATGTGACAGTATTATTCAACAATATGATATCACAAATTGGTCTGAATTAGACAACCATTGGTTACATGGATGAAGTGGATATCCGTCTCATCCTAGTTTGGGGCTCATTAGCAGCGCCTGTCCACGACACTAATAGCGATCGATATTCAACAACCTCTACAACACCCAATTACAACATTTAGTAACATTAGACCGAAAATACTAAGATCGTAACCGCTAATCCACACCCTTATCTTCCATAATAATGTTTATTCTTAGTGTTAATAAGTCTACGTGAATTCACCAACTAGACTAAATGCCAACTTACTATACAACGATGCTTAAAATTAGCGTCGCTTTGGCAGAAAGTTGTCAAATCTCCAATTTACTATGTTAATAACTTTATGATACTGGTATAGATATTAATTAGACAAAAAAGAACAGTTCCTGACGTTAATAGTACTGCTAACCATAGTTCATATATGCAACAAGTGAATACACTTGAATTACTTGGATGAATGAACTTTAAAAGTTCTAGAAGTTTAATAATAATAATAATAATAGTGAGCATATAAACTTACAATTAAGTTGTGGACGTGCTTTTTGTCCCAATAGTTTAACACAAATAGGTTCTAATTGATCTTCATATTTAACTAGAAGTTCATCTTCAAAATCACCAAGGTTATCTGGCATAAATCGTATTGTGAAAATAGCTGTCATTCCAGGTGCAATAATACTACTACCTGGTAGTGGAAATTTTCCTATTGTATTACCAAAATTAAATGAATATTTTTAGCATCAATAATATGACACTTATTATTGTTAGACAATCCATTAATGTTGTAAACATTTTGCATTTCTACAGTAGGTTAGCTATGACTAAATAAGCTCATTTAATGCACTTGATAACAAGCTTCGGAATCATAGTGTATATATTAGTTACTGCAAGACTATGTCTACAGTCTACTGGTGAGTTCGTATTAGTAAAGTAGTTTATTGATTATCACTTCCCTTTCCTACCTCTAGCTGCCTTATAATCTATTACATACAGATTACATAATGCATGTAATTCAGGAATAATCATCTTTTTTATTAATAAACGATAAATATTTTGAGTAAAATCATAATTGTGAATGATGCTATGGGAACTAACATCAAACTACAAAAGCAGCATAAAATGAGTAAAGTTAGAAGCATAGAATGAGAAATAATGTTTAATATATTAGGATAAACTTGTATCCCAGTGTGAACATCAACATTGGGAAGCAGGTACATCCAGCCGATGAGTCCCAAATAGGACGAAACGCGTGTCCTGGATTCCACTTGACAGTCACAATCCAACTTATATAATGTTTAATATCGTTTAAATCTTGATTTCATAAACATAGTTAGAAAAGATAAGACTAGAATAGCAGCTAAATGATAAACGACAAATCTAACTACGACAGTATAACTGATTTTGTGTCATCCCATCCAATGTTTTATCCAGCTGATTATGATTATTATATGTACTTTATTAAAGTAACTCAGAACCACAGTCAAGAAATTTATGGATTGAAACTATCAAATGGTTTTTCCAATCCTTAGAGTAGTTTGAAAGTAATTTGATGTCAGTCAACATTGTGTGCAGTGAAGAGTGGTAACCAAATAGACATAACAACATCAAGCTTACAGTTTCACTAACAGAAATACCCTTTTTATTTGGCTTCATATAATCAACCGGTGGGATCAAAGTCACAGTAGTTGATAACTTAAATATTATATATTCCTAGGACACAATGATTTTCAATGGTTCCTGACAAATTCCATTTTCATATTCTACTATTTATGCATTTCGTTTTTAATAAAACAACTAACAGTGTTTACTTGTCTAATACAACTAATTGTAGAATATTACCGACTTTATAACTCCTTAACTTAACTATGCGAATATAAAGACCATACATAATACATATTATCTTCTACTCTTATATAACTGAAATGTATGTTTAATCAACATAGAACCTGGCACATGTGTGCATCGGTCCAAGTTGCCATACCACCATGGCACCGCAAGATTAACACCACCACCATTAGTAGAAGTTACTTTTATAAAATAATAGTAACAAGGAGTGTGAACATATAGAATATGGTTCAGAAAGCGTAGAAAGAAAGTTATGGAATAATTCAAAGCTCATGATTTAAGGCAGGACAGTGAATGAATGCAACTGAGCCATTGTGACCGATTCTGGGCCATGTCACTCAGTGCTTCTAGCCACTGGTTACTGTAATCGTGAGGACCCCAACCAGGTAGTCTGCAGCTACCGACACGACTCAAACCGGCAGTCAGTGACTTCATGGACTGATGCCATGTTTTAGTTTGGCCGCCTCTAACTCTCTTCCATCCTATTCCTAAATCAGCCTGCATTGCGCGTCGAGGCAGACGGTGGTTGGGTGTACGCAACACATGTCCCAACCACCTCAGTCGATAAAGATTCACAACCTCATCGACTGATTTACCACGTTTGCCTAACACTCATCGTCTAACCTCGTTATTACTTACTCGGTGATCCCAGCTAACGCGAGTGATGTTTCTTAGACATCGATGGTCAAAATCTTATAACCTTCGAGTGTCATCTACCCTTAATGGCCACGTCTCATACCTATACGGTAAAAGAGAGCGTACTGTTGCGCAGTACACTTTCCCTTTCTTTGAGAGACGAATATCTCGTCTACACCATAGGTGACGTAAGTTAGCAAAAGCCAAACGAGCTTTTTGAGTTTTCATCATAAGATAAACAAATATTTTAATAGAAAGATTATACTTTACACTACATAATGTGTAAGCAGTTACTTTGTTTTTGTGGTTTAGCTGGCAACAAATGCTTATTTCAAAATTATGCATACATCAGCATTACAACAAATATTGTAATGATATTCACAATGAAAAGATTAACACTACATTGTCCTTTATACGATTATTCTTGTCAAAAAAGGTACATTTAACCATTAAACACTGAACTTAGTGAATCAATAATTTTTTTCATGATAAAGTTAGACTACTAAAACATTTAGTCACTAATCACTGTATATTTAAATTGGATTATGATTGGCAAATGGAATCCATGATGCACGTTCCGTCCAATTCGGGACTCGTCTGCTAAGTGTACCTGCATCCCAATCTTAATGAACACAGTGGGGTTCGAACTCACTCCGTTTCGTGTCGAACGCAACTGCGTTCACCACTAGACTATTGAGTCTGTAATCCAGTCTATGACAAATCAACGAGAATATACAAGTTATTCCTAATACCAATAAGTCCGTTGCACAAGTGTGGTTCGATGGATTCAGTATTCCAGTGGTGAACACGGTGGCGTTCGACACGAAACGGACTTTGTTCGAATCCAACTATGAACATCATCATTATGGTGCAGGTACATCCAGCCGACGAGTCCCAAATATTCGGGAACGCGCGTCCTGGATTCCACTTGTCAGTCACAATCCAACTTAAATAATACTTGTGAATAATCCTCTATATCGAGGCAATCCGCTCAGGATGCACATATAGCAACCGAGACTGACCAGCTTCAGTCTATAACAAATCAACGGGAATATACAAGTTCATTCTTATAAATCACTGTAGGTGTAAATATTTTGTACCATTACATGAAGCTACAGTCGTCTGATATGATCAATTTAGCAAATGAACTTATTAATAACAACTATATTTAGTGTAAGCTTACCTTCGTTCACTGAAAAATATATTGTTTTAGGAGGGACAACTCGAATTGACCGACCAATGTCAGAAATATTACGTAGTTTAACTATGGACTAAAAAAATTTAGTCTTTTAGCAATTTCACAAAATATTACCTCATAAATCTTTCCCGTTTCATATGATTTGAAATAAATCGATTTAGGTTCAGCTTGGAATAATGATCTTCGCTCTTTAATTTTCGTCCGTACTGGGATATGCTGTTCCATAATAGGCTTCAAGTTCATATTTGGTATTATCTGTGAATATAAGGTTTCTTGTTTTACTGTCATATTGTTATATTAGTAACAATGAATTAATAATAACACAGTAACCAAATACAAATTTGTATAAGTTGGATTTGGCAGTCATGTATGCGTCAAATAAATCACGGACAAAACTTGCCACCAAAGTGATTTTATCATAAACCAATAATGAATATACGCATTCATACAGGTAAGATATAGAATCAAACAAATATGTGTATCGACCTCAGTTCCCATACCTCAACAGCACAACAAGACTAACAGCAAATTAGAAAAGGTAGTAGTTAACTCAGTGATAATACAACAAAAACAAAGGAGTGGACATAGAGAATATGGTCTAGGGAAAAAGAGTCAGTTGGTGGAAATAAAATTATGCAAGATTGTGCAACCTCAAGGGAGGAAATGAATGGATACATCTGCCTTACTGTGATCGACACTCAACCATGATACCTATATTCTCCGACCAATAGTTGCAGCATTCGGGCAGACCCCAACTTGATAGTTTACATATTCCGAAACGGATCAGACTTCAAGTAAGTAACTTCATGATATAATGCCACATTTTACTTTAGCGACCCCTAGTTTTCTTCCATCCTACTCCAATGTCAGCCAGCATCTCACATAGAGGTAGGCATAAACCACCATTTTAAAAAAGCAAGTAGGTGACAAAACGTGGTTTGATTTGCCATGATGAACAAAAATGTCATTCATTTGTGTTAATACTTGGGATACAAGTAAATAAAATAACGAACAAAAAGTGTTTAAATTTTACTAAGTGTATGATTTAACCAAACTACAAAAATAGTAAACTAACTTTTCCCAATATTATCTGAACAAAAACAAAAATTAGTAGACTTTCTAGGGAAGACCAACTTGAGGTGAGAGTAGCTTAACTATATAATATTAAGTATAAAGTACAACTTAAAATTTGCTGCTGCAATTCGATATTTGTGGCCTACATTTTTGAAGCTTCAGAGCGAAAAATATTCATTGTTAATTAGTTTTTCATCAGGCTCCACAATAATATATATATATATAATTTATATCTTTTAGAAAACAAACAAACTAAAATGACAATCCCCTGAATTGGCAAACCCAAGTAAGCACGCCTTTAAAAACTAGTTCTATTGCTGTATAAAGGATTAAGTGTTTGTGATAATTTTATCATCACTGATGAAACAATCCATTTTAAATAGCAAAAGCTGTTAATGAAACAGCAACACAAGAAACGTAGGGATATCGCAGAAAACAAATATTCAGACACTTTTGAGATAGTAAAACATCTTACGGTTTGCAATTAAATAAAAATCTGTTGGCTTGATTTATCTCTGGCCTTAAAATTAACTGCGATAACACCGGAAGCAAATCATTAGCCGAAAATACGTTCAACAAAATTCTAACAGTATATGTAATGTTTCACAACTTACTGTATCAGGTTTCAAATACTTCTTATTACTACGCCTTTTCAAATGGCCAAGTGTTTGCCTAGATTTTACAGCTGGTCCCACTGTTGATTGAACATTAACATTTTCAATATCTTTATGATCTGGGAAACGCTTCGTAATTGGAAAATCTGTGAAAGGATCATACGAATGATGTGTCTAATAAAGTATCTAAAATTATCCTCAAGTGATGATTCTTTTATGTGTACGCAATATTTCTAAAGCAAATATTACATCGATTTTAACCTAGTCCTGGAAACTAACTGGACCGTTTCATTAACAAATGTATGATATCTATACAACACAGAACAATTACTTTCATTTATTCTGCTTGTTCGCTGTTGCAATGTAAATGGTATTCTGACTGATTCATAAAATTCTGTTACCATTTCCAACTTGGTTTATTTGAATTTATTTAATTCCGAAACGATAAACTGTAATTACTAGTCTTTTACACAACTATCAATTAGTATGGTTTGGGTGCTTTACTAGACTACTGATATGAAGTTATGCAAATATTACGTCACACAGGAGTTGGCGATAGATTATTACTAGGAATGAACCAAATGGCACCTTGATAGTCAAAACAACCAAGTAGTTTTAACCAAGCACTCAAACGATGCCTCATGACAGCAATATTTACTCATAAGACAAATCGAACTGTACGCAAAAAATGCAGCTGGTTTTCTCTCGTTTTTTAATACGATTGTGGCTTAACTACACCACCCAACAACACAAAAACGTTATAATGAATTTACTACAAGCTGATAATGAAGCACACATGTCGCATATTTTACCTATGTTTTAATGATGTAATTACATGTGTTAGCGATCTGTTTATTGGCTTCTTTGTGGCAATCATAGTATGTTTCAGAACAAAATTGGAGTATTTATTGTGTCACTTACATGCTGAATAGTGGATTATTTATAGTCACAATAAAAGCTCCTGTTAATATAAGTCATTTTACATTCGTCAGACGCTTTGACAATTTTGAAGGTACTAGTCATTTATTTAAAAATCCCGATATTACACAAGTAAAACTGCGGATATAAAATCAACTTCGCATACACTGCTGTTCACTGGGCGTAAGTAAAGTAGTTGACCGATCTTTTAAAAGTCCACGATTTTTTTATATTTTTTGATTGCAACTTACCACTTAGTGCTTGACCTTAATTTTAAAAAACAGCTAATTCCCCAGACATAATGTACTTAAAAACTCATTGACAAACTGAAATTTTGAAGTAACATACATTGTGTAGAATTAAAGCGTAGGTGATGCCTCGACAAGCAACCTCATTGAAATTATATGTAAAAACTATCTGTTGTAAAGTGGCTTCATGCTAGGAGTCTACATTCCAGAAAATCTATTATATGATCTTAGAGAAGCTATATGGCTTTACTTTATTTTCTTACTTCTAAATCACTTGGTTAGGTGAATAATTCCAAACTGCCTCACATTTGCATCATTTTTCTCAGCTTCGTATGGTGCTGCACTGGTGGTTAAGGAAACTTTTTATGTTATAAGATACTAGTGCATTAGAACTCGTGATCCATGAAAACATTTAGCAAACAATCGTCATTAAAAATAGTTACACGTAGACAACCATACCGTGGCTCCTTGGTTTCCCGTTAAAATAGATATCATCCTTTGTTAAAAGACCAAGCTCACCTAAAAAGGAATCTGTGTACAGTGAATAATAACTATGCACAAACCATCTACATCGACGCAGTTAAACAAAGAACTCAATGCTGGTTCTGAAGTTTCAGCTTCTGAACTTTTATGTGAACGTGTGCTTAAGGCATGATTTCTGATCAGTAACTCTGCGTTATTGACCTCATCAATGACACTCTTATGTTGTTTTAAAACCTAGAAACGTCAATTACATAAAAATTTCATACTTGGCTAATGTCTTGGATGTATAAAGAATGCTCCGCGTTATCACCTTCCTTTGCAGCTTCTAAATAGGAAATAGTGTCATCATCAAGAGCTGATTTCTGATATAAATGTTTAAATATCTTGGATAGCTGATATGAAATGACTTGCGAACGGTTTTCAGAAGGTTTCTGGAGTAAACAAACAAGATTATGTTCATCCATATCTCTGCAAAAATATTCAGACTCAACGGTTTATGCAACGGGCCTCTGAGCTCTTCAATGATTTAGGATTCCAAATAAAAATAAAGTTATTTTGAACATCTCAAAAACAATTAAGATAGCACGAGAAATGTTGTGACGGATTTAAAGCACATAAATAAACTAGTATCATGCACTTTAGAAGCATAAGCAGCCCAACTAAGTCTATCAATAACAGCACCTTGAAGTTCTTAAGAATAATAAAATTTATTATCGGTGACACTTCATATATCCGCCTTAATGTATCCTAGCTTTAATAACGACATGGGAAATGTAAACAAAAGTGTTCAAACGAATTCAAATGGTTTTAGATTGTTTAAAAACTTCAGTTAACAAGATTCTATAATTCGTTATAATAAACATTACTACTCTTATACTTCGGTATCTACAAAATTCAGGTTAATAATTCATGAATAGCTTAATATGGTTGCAAACAGGAATGTAAAAGTTTTAGCTTGACGAGCTTCCACCTTTAATGGTTACGCAACGCTAATCTCTTATACTAATGATACAAGTAGCTGGAAGTTGTAGAGATTTATAAAATATCAATAGGTTAACAATCATACCAATTAATCAATGCCTGTTACCCCAAGTGGAAAATAGGCCGCCCACCAGCATTCTCCAACTAAGTCTGTCATAAGATTTTCTTGCCAGCCCTTCCCAAGTGCTCATTGTTCTCCTCACGTCTGTTTCCGATTTCCAACGCAATGTGTTCTTGAGTCTTCCTCTGTTTATTTTGCTTTTAGGATTCCAAGTTAGTGCTTGTCCTCTGACACAACTTGACGGTTTCCTCAACGTGTGTCCAATCCATCTCCATCGTCTTTACCTAATTTCTTCCTCGGCTGAAAGATTATTATTTCTCTGCCACAGAAGGTTGTTGTTAATGGTATCCAGCCAACATATCCGAAGAATATTGCGCAGACGGTTGTTTATGAATACTTGAGTCTTCTGAAAGATATTTTTCGTAGTTCTCCAAGTTTCAGCTCCATACAACAGAACTGTCTTCACATTTGTATTTAAAATTTTGACTTTAATTTTGACTGAAAGTTGGTTTTAGTTCCAGATGTTTTTCAGTTATAGAAATGCTGCACTTGCCTTACCAATCCGCAACTTCACATCCGAATCAGACCCTCCTTGTTTGTCGATGATTCTGCCCAATTATGTAAACGTTTCAACGTCTTCCAGAATTTCTCCTCCAAGTGTAATTGGGTCAGTGTTTGTTGTTTTGTATCGAAGGATCTTGCTTTTCTCTTTGTGTATTTTGAGGTCTACTGTTGGCTGCCTAAGCTGCTGCTATCTTGTTCGTCTTCATCTGCATTTGATGCTGTGTGAGATAGAAGAGCTAGGTCATCTGCAAAGTCCAAGTCATCTAGCTGCGTCGATGTTGTCCATTGTATTCCGAGAGTGTCTTCAGATGTTGCAGTCTTCATGATCCAGTCGATGAATAGTCGGGAGAGAAAGGGTGAGAGTAAGCAGCTTTGTCTGACACCGGTCTTCACTTCAAATGAATGAATCAGTGAGCTGACATCAATGCACGATTTTACAATGTAGTCCGTCGTAAGAATTCCGTATGATGTTGACTATCATCTCGGGTACGCCGTAATGTCGTGGAAGGCTCCATAATATTCTCCTATCCACGCTGTTGAATGCTTTCTGGTAGTCCAGGATTCATCCTTGTTGGTGTTGTTCCTTGAGACACAAAACTTCCTGACATGTTGAAGTTATTGTTACCTTAATCTGCTCCTGGTTGTCTTCCATATTAGTTCCACCTTTTTCTAGTAGATCGTAAAATGACTGGAACTTATTGTTGAGAGTTATTTTGAATTCGTTGAGTTTGTTAGTATCCCGAAGAAGGGCTATGTTAAACTTTTGTAATACTGCTGCTCCAGTTGTCCAGTGCTTCCTCAGCTTCAGTTTCATTTTGGCCACCACCAAATGGTGATTTGAAGCTATGTCAGCTCCTCTCCTTGCTCTTACGTCCTCCATGGTCTTTCTAAATTTCTTATTGATGCAGATGTGGTCGATTTGGTTCTCCGTAATGTGGTCCGGTGAAGCCCATGTAGTTTTGTGTATACGTTTGTGGGAGAAAATGGTGCCACCTATAATCATTTTGTTGAAGGCACATAAGTTTATAAACCTCTCGCCGTTATCATTCCTTTCTCCCAGTCCATGTTGTCCCATGATATCTTCATACCCGGTTAGGTCCACTCCAACCTTGGTGTTGAAGTACTCGATCAGCAAGGTCGGGTCCTTGGCAGAATATTTCTCGGCGGTTGACTGCAGCCTCGCATAGAACTGGTCTTTGTCGTCTTCGTGGGTGTCATCAGTGGGTGCGTAGCACTGGATGACATTCATTGTAGTCCCTTCTTCCATCGACTTAAAAGTTACTGTGATGATTCTAGGTCCATGAGGTTCCCATCCTACAAGAGCCTTCCATGTTTCTTGGGTCAATACTAACGCTAATCCTTGCATGTATGGGGTGTTTTCTTCTTAGTGGCCGGAGTATAAAAGAAAATTTCCAGAGGATAACTGTTGCTGTCCAGCTTCTAACCAATCCGTTTCGCTTATCCCAAGTATTTTCAGTTTGTATCTTCTCATTTCTTCAGCTATTTGCATGGTTCTTCCTGTCACTCACATCGTGCGGACATTCCATGTACCTACATTAATTGTTGCTCTGGTTGTCAGAAGAAACATTAGCCTCGTGGCTTCCGAAGAACTTCGGCTTTCACCATGAGGCGTCATAACACGCTTTTCAACTACCAGGGCAGAGTGAAAATAGTTATAAAGGTTTTAACTGGTTAGCGATTTTTAGCAAGATGTTGTTTTACGGGATGGGGTTGCTAACCCCATGCTTAACCCTCCTACTTTATCCGGGCTTAGGACCAGCAACAACCCTAGGGGGAACCAGGCAAAGTTAACATGCTATTATTATATGTGTTCCTAATATTGATTTGCCTTTTTTCTAATGGGAATATTAGTGCAGGTAAAAAATCCATAAGCTTAACTACCTTTAAAAGGGCGAAATCGTGGTTGTAATCTAAGGTATTGTATTGCGCCTGTTGTTTAAGTGTCACATATATGGTATTAAATGTAATTATGGATTTGGATAGATACTTGGAGATATTCCGTGCTACATTCAATACGAAGCCATATCCAAAGCAACACGGACTCTAAAATAAATCAAGTATGCTAATAATAATTTAGCTCGAAAATTTAATTCTGCGAATCAACCTCATTGCCCATCAGTAAATACGTTTAAATATCATATTTCACTTTGTGGAATAGGGGAACAGTAACATTGTTTCTACACCCAGGATGAGGACGGAAAATCTAATGAAATTCACGTTAACAGTTCCACTATAAAACTGGTCATAAATGTGTCACACGTGCAAAAACATGAGGTCGGAACTACAGGCATGTTTGTTTTAGCTAGCAAACAGTTCGAGGTATTGGACTGACGTCGACTAATAACCCAACACTACCAAATTCCACTTAAATAATTAAAACTTCTAATGACTGTGTAGCTTGGCCAATCCTATTCGTTGTTTGCAGTCTACGCAGTTCCTTCTGTAATCATTTTATCAATCTCCGTAACCACACATAAAACTATGGCCGCCTATCAGCATTTTTCAACTGATTCTGTCCTGGGATCTCCTTTCCAGTTATACCCAAATACTATTCATATCTGTCTCGAATTCCTAAAGCAATATGTTCTTGGATCTTTCTCTATTTTTTCTTCGGCCTTGAGGATCCTAAGTTAGTGCTTGTCTTATGACAGTGCGATAATTTCGCCAATGTACATCCTATTCATCTCCAGCACCTTTTTCTAATTTCTTCCTCACCTGGAACCTGGTTGGTTTGTTTTCTGCTGAAGATATCTGGTAAACGGATCGGAAGCATCTTGCGCAAACAGCAGTTTATAAATATTTGTATCATTAGTACAATGAGTTTCGTAGCACTCCATACAAGTTTCAGGTCTATACATTTGAACCGTTTTCAAATTTTAATTGAATATCCTGTCTTTAAGTTGGTTGATAGCTGGTTTCAGTTCAAGATTGTTTTCAGTTGTAGAAATGTTTCCCTTGTTTCGGCAACATAAGCCTCTGCATCTGCATCAAATCCTCGTTGTTTATCGATATAAGTTTCCACATCTTCCACAGTTTCTCCTAAAAGTGTAGCTGGGTTGGTGCTCGTTGTTTTGTATCTAAGGATCTTACTTCTCTTTCAGTGTATCATGAAGTATAATAATACAAAGACTAATGACACACCGTCTGTCTTCACCTGCATTTACTGCTTTGTGTGGTAGTCCGTGCTTGTTGCATTTCCTAGCTAGCTTCTTCGTTGATAGCTCTTTTCTTGCTTCTCCTTTTCTTCGTTCTTATCTAGAGTACCAATAAAAATGCATTTTTATGGTGGTACTCCCAGCAAACCAAAACCTCCTGATATGTTGACATTATTGTTACCTTAATCACCATCCAGATGTCTATCATAGTAGTTCCTTGATTTTTAGTAGATTGTGAAGTGCCTGAAACTTATTTTGAATGTGCTAAGTATGTTAGTATCCCGGAGAAAAGCTGCATAAAACCTAAGAGGAGCAAGAAATTTGAGTCAGAGTGCACTAATCTAAGACATACTACATTTTATCATGCGCATGGATCCCAAAGATATGATTGGTGTATTAAAAAAACATTAGCTATTTAAAAACGTGTTACTTGAAGTGAAGTGCCAGAATAATGTTCGTAAGATTTTTTAACTGGAATTAGCATTTCATATGATTGTTTACAATCTGTATCATTAATAAAGATCATATCACTCCTCCTTTTTTACTGTGCAAGATGCAAGTATTAAGTTTTAAGTATTTGTTTATAATCCAAAAGATGTTCCCCATTAATTTGAATGTATTTTATATGGAGTATGTATTGTTATTGGTGATTTGATTTGCAGGTTTTTGAGTTGTATATGGTTATCAGTAGGCCATATATTTATTTCCTTTTTAAAAACGAAGCTTACAATAAGTTGTGGGAAGTCAAAAATTTAGGTTTCTCTTGACTTGGATATTACGAATATATTACTTATGTTGGTTCAGGTATCTAATTGGATCATTTTGATTAGATGAATAATGACGTGGCAATGAGTTCGGCAGGGAGTATTACCAAGACCGTGGAATCTTGCTGTGACTTGTGTTATAACAAAAATTAAATATCAGTCCACATAATTAGCCCAAATGACTTACTTCAGGATGAAGATTGACGTAATAATGTTTTATCAGACACTAGAAGAAAATGTGCAACACGTCCGAAGAAATGTGTGTTTTGTACCACCATATAAATAATAAATTTAAACAGTGTTTACACAATTTTGCATTAAAAACTTTTTGATACAATAAACCTATTACTTACGTAACACTAATGAGCATTTATGCAATATACTAAAGTCTTTAATTCAGTTTGTACAATATGACGAAATATATATTTCTTTATTAGAATATTAACAGATCACTCATTAGTTGTACTTTGAAGAGGTTTTGTGAAATAGAGTCAAATAACTCGACTTATTCTAGTGATTATATTATGAAGCAATTCATTAAGTTGACAGTCTACAGAAAGTATAGAAGATGAAAAATGTTAAAGATAAATATTTAGTCAATCTGTTTAATCAATTTAAGTTGGAAACATCATCAATAAGAAATATATGCTTTAAATGTTCATTACATACATACTGTCAGAATTGATATTCAGTGTACTTTTATTCAGTAACATCGGTAAAACATTACAATCTGAAAGTATATTCTAAATAAAGCTTTGCTTACAATAATTCAAATAATTGTAAACGGAATAGTAAAATTCCTCACTTTATAGGCTTCCACGTTTAATAGGGATGGGTTACCAGTTATACTTGTTACGGACTTAGGTATTAGCTAATTAGCAAGGGGATTTTATCTGAGTTAATAATAATCAGTTCCAATAAAGCAGGTATTAACAAGCGTGTATACTACAAAAGTCGTTTTATAGAGTAAATTAGCATTGTTCATTTTTCATTTGTAAGGCTTCTACACATTTATTAACACTATACATATGACAACTAACTACTATTAATCCATAGTTATTGTAAACAGAACTTCAATTAGAGTGTATTATTAAACTGTACTCATCAAAATTATTCATTAATATCCTGATCTATGTACATCATAACAGAACAACTAATTGATTTTAATGTAAAATTCTCCAGTTAGCTTTAAGTATATTGTAGGTTAAACTACATCATATGCAGCTTATTACAACTGACTGCAATAAAGGCAACATGATCATATGTTACTATAAGAAAATTTTCACATATACTTTTGTAAGATAAAGAATTAATGTTCTAATACTTTGATGTATCATGAACTATAACTAGTCAAGGTGAACAAAATTAATAACCTTGCTAAGAATGAATACAGTGGACAAAAGCAAAAAACCTCTTGTTCTATTCTCGGTAAATCTACTTTTATATTACTAGTCACCGAGACAGATTGGAAAACATAAGACAAGTAAGCCAACCAGAAAGAAATACACATGTATTTCAAGTACTTTTCGATAACAAGAATAAATTAACTGGTATAAAGAGAGTGTAAAGTCAGAAATTAAATGTACTATTTCTGAGTGTAAAGATCAGGCTTGAACTACAGTAGTGCAGATGCTACTTATTCGTCCACCTTTTAAGCTTAGTCGTTTAACAACATAGAAGATACTAATGAACCATCCTGGGGGGGATGGGGGCTAGCACCAATTGCATTGTGATTCTACAAGATAAGGTGTTTTGGTATTAAGCTAAAGATTAATTTTAAATCACCTTTAAGGAGCCGTAGTCAACCTTTCAAGTTGGAGTTTTGGTTTTCGGTTACTATCAATAAACCTTGTTGATAATTAGTCTTATGATACATATAATGTAATCTGTTTTTCTATCTTTTAATAGATTAGTTCCTTATAAAACATATATATGTATGATTGTACTGCTAGAATTAAAGATACAGTTGAAAAGCAAATTTCTTTACTGGTTAGTCATTAACAAGCGTCTGAATATTTTTTATAAACACTACTGTATACTTTTCATGACAATATATATCCAGCAGCAACTGACATACATTCATAAGGATATGTTGTATATATTGTTACAATATCTACAGTTACTTATATTAAATTATTCTGTTACTACTAAAGGAATAATGTTGTTAAAAGTATTGCTTAGGATTTGCGTAATCAATCAATGGAATTGGTTGTTGATAAATGATACCTACATACAAACCCAACTTATTAATACATTACTGCCCTATCTCTCCAATAAGTATGTAGAGGTCCAGATTATCCCCTGAACATATCAAATTGTATATTTCTTTATACGTGTGTGTTCAAGTTATTATTGAACTTTCTTTTCTTGGTCTGCTTGAATCTTCGGCGTTTAATGAATTACTTAGGTTTCAGAATACATTCCTGTTCAATTCTTCGCATCGACTTCTCTCTTTACATGCATCCGCTCATCTAATATACGTGAATAGTATGTACATAGGATTTATATCAAGCACAAATTAATACAACTACGAGCCAGAATCTGTAGTTCTTCTAACAGACGTCATACGTGGTATTCTGGTCGTCCAACGGTAGCTACTTCTGCAAGTAGGTGTCTGTTACATTAGGGAATTCAAGAAGAATAAATAACTTTCAGAAATATCTTTTAGAAGACTATTCCATTTATTTTGAATACATGTAAATCTACCATTTTATTCCTAACACTGCTATGTTTCCCTCGTCCTAACCTCTAACCCATGAACTGTTATCATTTTATTTTTCATTCAGCAATACTAAGTAATTAACTGCTTATCTGTTTCATTAGTTCATAGTTATTCTATTCTTTCTTTGGTATAAATGTTATTCTGCTTAGTGGTTCGCTGTGAGACCAGATTTTGTGTGTATATAAATAAATAAAATATATTTTTTTACTAATTTGCTGTTGGTTCCTATATCTTGTGTTATATTATCCGCCTTGGAGACAATGGTACACGGGAAAAACGTGCGGGCATAAAACAACGGCCTTGGTAGCACAGTTTTCTAGTATTGGTTCCTATCAAGGTAGCTGTGTTCGTATGTCATGATAGGACGTAGTCCACTTCACAACACTATCACATGACAGAATAATTGATTTGAAGACATGAATCGTTTCGTACTACTGAGACTTATTTACTAAATACTTTTTCAAAAAATAAACATGATCAAGCTTATTTCAATCGCAAATGATTTCTACTTAATGATTGTGTAGGTCATTCACAAACCAAAGGAGTTACAGGTTGACTCATTTATTGCTGACCCTATCATAGTTGAACTTCATTATAAATGGGGATGTAATGTTCTATCCCCATCAAAATGTAATGATTATAATAATTAATATGCCTTATTTTATAATTGTCATACGAAAATGAAGTTCGTAAGCTAGTGAAATGAAACTCAGTAAAACTACAATAATCTGTAGTCGTCGTACAGGCATCATCATTTGAATTTTGTAAATAAACAAAGAATCTGTTACAAACAAAAGAGGAGAACATGAGAAAATGTAACTTTATAATTAATGCCTGTACATTCAATGCTGAAATCAACTGGCATGGTTAGATTAGTATGGTGTTAATAATTTAGCTCAAAAATTTAATTCTGCGAATTAACCTCATTGCCCATCAGTAAATACGTTTAAATATCATATTTCACTTTGTGGAATAGGGGAACAGTAACATTGTTTCTACACCCAGGATGAGGACGGAAAATCTAATGAAATTCACGTTAACAGTTCCAATATAAAACTGGTCATAAATGTGTCACACGTGCAAAAACATGAGGTCGGAACTACAGGCATGTTTGTTTCAGCTAGCAAACAGTTCGAGGTATTGGACTGACGTCGACTAATAACCCAACACTACCAAATTCCACTTAAATAATTAAAACTTCTAATGACTGTGTAGCTTGGCCAATCCTATTCGTTGTTTGCAGTCTACGCAGTTCCTTCTGTAATCATTTTATCAATTTCCGTAACCACACATAAAACTATGGCCGCCTATCAGCATTTTTCAACTGATTCTGTCCTGGGATCTCCTTTCCAGTTATACCCAAATACTATTCATATCTGTCTCGAATTCCTAAAGCAATATGTTCTTGGATCTTTCTCTATTTTTTCTTCGGCCTTGAGGATCCTAAGTTAGTGCTTGTCTTATGACAGTGCGATAATTTCGCCAATGTTCATCCTATTCATCTCCAGCACCTTTATCTAATTTCTTCCTCACCTGGAACCTGGTTGGTTTGTTTTCTGCTGAAGATATCTGGTAAACGGATCGGAAGCATCTTGCGCAAACAGCAGTTTATAAATATTTGTATCATTAGTACGACGAGTTTTGCAGCACTCCATACAAGGTTAGATTACCTTCAACATTTTGAGTTTTCACAAAGTTTATTATGTTCCATTCACATAGTGAATTACACTACTTAAGCATAAGTTATCATCAAAGATATTTGAAGTGTCCAAAATTATTATCAACAGTCTAGTATGAACATATTTATGCATGACAGACTAAAACTACAATTGAAATATATATGAATTTAGTGAAATTTAGGATCATAAATTAAGTTTTAAAGAAACCTGTAATCTAAAGTACATCATACTAAATACAACATAAAGAAAACATTGTATACATTACTGTTGAATTCATTCATTGATGCTACATTAATAGCACACTAACAAGAGCTGAAATCCGTATGGAACACAGAAGATGATCTAATTGAACGACAAGTATTAATTTAATAAAATTCTTGCATAAACATGGTGTTAATATTATTTAACAGCCTGAACCCCCCAGTAATGAGTCAACCATAGAGGTTTATGTAAGGTGATATCACAAACAAACTTTAACTAATAAACGGTACACTGCACTAATGTTTATCTTTTATAGAGGTCGCCTCAGAATTATACACATACAACGTAGTAACAGGAGGATAACGTTCAATTAACGAAGATTAGATGTCTTTGGTTCGATTTTTGGTGGGATCATCAATTCACATTGCTTAGAAGATCTATACTATGATGAAACTCTTGTCTAGAAGTCTTTTCTTCGCCATATTTTTATTCAATTTTGTTTAGCCATACAACGTACTTGGTAAAACAATAATCATTCCAAAGTGATTACTTAACTATGATCGTTGTTCTCATAACTTACTGTGGTAATCACTTCTTGTGCTGTAACTGAAATTTTATAGACCCATCTAAATAATCAAAAGTCAACATCCCAGAGATTATTACGTAGATTTGAACGGAGAGAGAAACAAGAATATTTTCAGTTAATATCTTTAAAGATACCTATTATGTGTACCAAAACACTAACCAACCAACAAAAAAAACAAAATTGATCAATCTTCATTAAAATGTATGTACCATTTGATAATAACCCAGAAATTCTATCAAGTCTTGAGCTTTTAAACGACGTTCATTTGTGGCTAACAGTAAAATGGAAGCTGTGTATTTCGCCTTATTTGGAGCCTGTTAGCTTAATATTGATGTTTTGATGAGAACCTTAACATATCAACATTCGCTTCAAACGCTTATTGGTTATCCGTTTAACTACAGAATTTAGAAAACCACTTGCTTGTGCAACGAATACATACAGTTGATAATTCCTAAACATAACTAGTTGCTTGCCTTATATCCTACTGCAACTCACAATCCAATTGTGCTCAAATACTTGTGACTTAATAGCAATATCTAGTTGTTCCATGAAGATTCTATGGAAACTAATTAAAATTGCTCAGTTACAACTGCAACTTGGGACTACCAACGCTTACAACAAAAATTGTTATGGTATACTGTTTACCTTTGTTCAACTCAAATATCAGAAAGGACAGTGAAAGCATAACTGACATGATCAATATCTTCTTGTACATCATAATCAATCACTTATTATTATTGTATGATATGGTTAACTGTTATTTAATCATCTCTTCTCCCATCCACTCTAGACAAATCTTGATCCATAGCCATTGTAACCAAAAAATAGGCTAATTTACTTTATCTTAAAAATTTGAAATACTATCACAATTATCTTGTTGCCAAATTTGTAACGCTTAAAAAACCATGGCAACAATTTGCTACTGACCGTTTTAATGCTTTATTGATTACACTAGTAGACACAAATGCTGAACAAGAATATTTTTTTCATATACATCATAACCTAATGATATTATAACACTTCCACTTCTCATTACGTAACTATGTACATAGATTTACTCATATAATTAGGATAAGCTTGTATTTTCCCGTTGATTTGTAATGGAATGAAACTGGTCAATCTCTGTTGCCATATGTGCATCCTGAGCGGATTGCCTCGTTATAGCATTATTACACAAGTTATATATTGAAGTTGGATTCCACTTGCCAGTCACAATCCAACTTCAATATATAGATTTACTCAGTTGTCTATACTTCAACCTGTTAATATGTCATTTATTCATAATATAAATAAGTAATATAAATAGGAAGTAATAAATATAAATTCATAGCATAAATAATACTAATGAAAAGAATGTGAGGTTTAATAAAATGAATCAAATTAATATGATGTATATTTCAACCAATCAGAATACAGATAAGTGAGTAGGAAAATTTCCCAAACTAATTCTTTCTTCTAATAACTTTGAGTATTTTCTTTGCATTGATCGATAAATAAGGTCATTTGAGAATAGTCAAAGAGTTTGTGATTCGTAAGTTAAAATGCTTATTTATATACACTATTGATGAGAATCTCCTACAGTCTAGTTTAAGAAATTCATTGTAAGTAGTAGTTGTTTTACTTATTTTGATCTAAATTAATATTTAAATATTGATTCCAGTATGCATATCTTGTGTGTACTGATCAAAGATGTTGTGACTGGTGGGAGTTCAGATTCGTCAAGAGTGAGAAAGTTATCACGAGTGATAATAGTTGATCATTCCAGTGTTTCACAAATTGATTGAAGTAGAAACTCTATCATTTGACGTCGGCCAGTGTAACTGTGAAAAAGGCTAGTTGTTTGTGGTGACACTTGGAGGGTCTTGATACGATTTCCTAAAGGAATGGATGTGGAACAATCGTCCTAAGAGTCCATACTAGGATAAAACATTTGTCTAATTATTCCTGGTTGCTAGTGGTATCCAACCAACATTAATCTATGACAAGTACAAAATCACCTCGACTCAGCAAATATCTTGTAAAAAATTGCCATTCACATGCAAAGATTCCCTTTATTACTTTAATAGGCTAAGTTGAGTTGGTTATGTGGTGTTTAATATTTAGTTTCATTGTTCTATGGTCTATAGTGGTATCCAACAGAAACCAATAGGTAACGTATACAAACAATTATGACACATGATCAAAGCTTCTTTAATTAAGTAATAAATAGTCTCTTGATGAATAGTATTTTAACCATAGCGTAAGGATCTAATTGTGCTAGTTTGTGAAACTGACATTTCTATTTAATAAATTTATAACATAATCAACAGTGGAATTCATAACACGTGTTTCGTCCAACCCTGGACTCATCAGGTCAACTGACGTATCCAGTATTAATATTCACAAATATTTTGCTTACACTCAAATGCTCAAAATCTATCAAAAGTTAAACGTTTTGTTGTGGTGGAATTTCATATTTATTTTAAAATTTAATTATCATTTTGTGAAGTCGGCAACGTAACGGTCAAAACGTAAGTCATATAATCTGGGATTAATTTAATTAGTTCTTGAATAATGCTTAGAAATCAGGTCGTGTTAGAAGCTACAGTATCTCATTTACTTCATCTGCTTATTTCATCTTTGAGTTTTCGAATATAATGGATAGTCTTGAACACTAGAATAATATATCTGTCTTCTAAGATTGAATTTAATATTCATCATATTTGTTTATTCTAACTAACTCAGCCGCTATACACACACTATCTTCAGTTGGAAGATTTAGTAAAAATATTCATGAATGCAAGAGTTTGGGGATGATAAATGAGCATGAATCTAAATCTCTTAGCATCCAGTCAACTGTCTTCAGCAGAACTCATTTTTACTAAATACTTGAATCTACCTTCGTTGCATTAAAACCTATACAGTCGAATAATGAAAGGAGAATTATAAAGAAGAAAAATCACTATAATAACTATCATCCGGTAGTAATTCGGAAATTCCGAAACGGAAGCACTTAAGTTCGGATTATCAGACTTACTTATTCCCTCGACATATAGGCAAAGATGCTAGTTTGTTGTATCTTGAAGCTTTATACTAAGCAAAATAAACTACATTACTCTGATACTATAAGCAGTTGGTAAAATTTATCACTCGACATTGTGAAGATGGCCAGTGGGTAAAAACAGAGTATGTCATAAAATATTACATACATTACTTCCAATCATCAATTCGCACATCCTTCGAGTTCTCGGGACAGTGTCGTTTATTAACTTTCTTCTCTTCGTTATTCTAGATTCGCTTCTGTATTTTAATCATACTTTACTCTTTGCCACTTCGCAACTTGCCTCGTATGCTGTTTATTGATTCTTCCCAATTTCTTTTGACGCTCTGCTACCTACTACTTATTGATAACCTCATAAGTAGTATCCACCACAATATCACGAAATGCTGTAAGTTAGACTATTATTGGAAGCCAGGAGGCACTAGAGACATTTTCTTCAAACTGTGGGACTCTTCAGCATATTTATCACACTCACTGAGGGCTCTGGCAGAGGAATTCTAAGTTTCGCACAGAACGTCTGACCATCAGACTTTTAAATTGGATTCCAATGGATTATATTACTAATTCAGTCAATTCGTTATGTAATCGCTTGAATCCATTCATTACCGTCGGTAAGTAACTGTCTCACTTTCCATTTGGTTGAACTTCAGTGACCACGTAAACCATTAGATATCGACTTAGTGGTCTAGTAGTTAGGCGTTCAACGTGAAACCTGAAGGTCCTGAGCAGATTACCTGATAGAAGTGCGAATACTCACTGGTTAAATGCCCCAGCCTTAGATGAAACAACCATTTACTGCATCCTTGTTCCCAATTGTTATTTAACTTAGACCAATTCATGACATCATATTCATATTCACTAATTTCCACAACACGCAATTAGTATGAATTATATTGGCTATCCTTTTAATCTAGTCATTACAATAATAGTATTCTGATTTAAGTAGCTGAAAGAACTTTAAAGTAAAATTCTGTTTTCTACAGAATATAACTATGTGACGAAAAACGTATAACTTATGTACTTTTCTTCTAGTAAAGGTTGACATGAAATATGGAGTCTATATCGATAAATAATGATCAGTTAAGTCGAATAAGCACTACACACATTATTCTTTTATTGTTTATAAAACTTGGGTGAATCAAGAAGAACGACTAACTTTCAGAACTGTTTGTCGGAAGACTATTCCATTTATTTTGATTGCATGTAAATTGAATATTTTGTTTCTATTATTGTTATGTTCCCATCGACGTGATTTCCCACTAAACCCACTGGTGTTTACCATTTCATCTTTCATTCACTAATTGCAACTAACTAACTATGTTGCGGTTCCTTCTGTTGTCTTAGTATGATTGTATTAACGTTATTTTCCTAATTAGTTAATAGTTTAGTCAGGTTTTGTATGTATATAAGCAAATGTGTGAAATATAAATTGACTGTGATGGTAGGTTTGGTCATCTTATTTTCTCCTATCTGGCCTGGAGTCAGACGGATCAGAGTAGACTTCGGAGCGTCCATCAAGCAACCATGCTCTTCGTAGTCATCATATTGGCTTCGGCCAGGTTACATCAATAATCTGGTCAACTGTTTGTCAGCATCAGTCGACAGTCAAGTTACATCAGTTTATACTCGATATCTTGAAAATAAACGAATTAATCACAATAGATCAACCAAATGTATGTTGCAGATAATTGTAATCATGTGGATATGAGTTTTACATGTACTTTAATAAGTTTGATTCTGTTAATGTTAGTAACACCGAACATGTGATTTTACACAGATTTTTGTTGTTTCCTGATTTATTGTAGCTAGATGACATGAATCTTCATCTACCCCATAATTAATCATAATGACTTTGAACACATTTGAAAGATTTTTTATTAAAGTCCCCATTGATCATACCAGTTTCTTTGACTGTGTCTGGCAAGCGGAATCTAGAACGCTTGTTTTTTCTAATTTGGGACCCGTAAAATACATTCAAATAAATACGTCCGAAACAGGATTAAACGCACGTCATGGATTCTGCCTGCCAGCTACAATCCAACTGAAACAATTAATTAGTTATAGTTCATGAATGAAAAGTTTTACGGTAACAGTTAATCGGCCAAACGAAAGGTTAGTGTGAGGTGGGGGGGGAGTGAGTAAGGAAATATGAAAGTTATGAAATCAAAATGATTGATTCTCATTCAACTGAAACAATCACCTGAAAGTCATTCATTCTCCTTAAATCTCCGATTATATCACAAATGTAATCCATATCATTATTACAATGATTCTTCTATTTTAATTATTTTAGATAGCAGAAAAAGATGAATAAAAATGAATTTACTACAATTGATACACAATATACTAATGAACAAGAACATCAAAGTTTTACATCAATATTTACATCAAGACGACATTTTATGGAATGGTTTCGATCATTCTTTGATAGATCATTATTAATATATCAATTATTCTATTTTGCATATTATGCCGCATTTGGTTCACTTTTTCCACTGATATCAATCTATTTTAAACAACTTGGATTAAATGCTTTACAATGTGGTATATTAAGTGGGATAAGATCATTAGTTGAATGTTTTGCTGCACCATTTTGGACTGCATTAGCTGATAAATGGAAGAAGGGTAAAATGTTTGTATTAATTAGTTTAGTATTTACAATGGCTTTTACACTTGGCTTAGGATTTGTTCGTCCAACACCAGAAGGTTGTTTAGTTAGTTTACCAAGATCATCAAAATATAATACTACAATAATAGGTGATGATGAAGATGGTTTAATATTGAGTATTATTCAACCGTATAAAGCATCAAGATATGATGATATTAAATCTGTTGATATGGATCGTGATTTAGCTTTAAAAATACGTAATCAATTAGGACAATCACCACTATATCTAAATACTAAATTATTAGTATCACCACCAAAAATGAAAGCTACACGATGGGGTACAGGTGTTGGACAACAGACAGGTGATCAAAATCTATATGCAAGAACACAAGCTTATCATGATCCTACACAATTTCCTCCTGGAAGTCTTGTTATGCCACTTTATTCTACAGTTGTTTATAGTCAAACAAAAATCAATCAAATATTCATTGTAATCTTATTGTTAGTACTATTTAGTGAACTTATGTCATGTTCTACTATACCAATTGTTGATGCAACTGTTTTACAACAAAGTGGTATAGATTTTTGCAATAATTATGAAAAACAACGTATATTTGGTTCTATTGGTTGGGCATTATCAATGTTTTTTATCGGATTAACATTAGATCATTCAACAAGTTTTCCTGATTATCCATGTTTACATCCTGGTTATCGTGAAAAAAATTATATGGTTTGTTTTGCAACTTATTCAGTATTTATTGCTTTTGCATTATTCATTGCTACACAATTTACATTTCAATATGAAGGTGATTCAGAGAGTATGTATTTTAAATTAGTAAAAGATAAAATGGCTAAAACATTTTTGGGTAGAACAACAAAAAGTCGTTCAAAATTAGTTAATGAAGAGGATGATGATGATGTTGTTGATGTTGGTGTTGGTGGTGACAGTAAATCAAAAGATTGGAAACCTGACATATTAATTAATGAAGTTGAAACAGCAAAAATTACTACTGGCACAAAATCAAAACAAAGTAATGAGGAGATTTTAGAACAACAACTTGGCATAAAAATTATTCAAAAGAATGCTGATGGAAATATGCTGAAAAGTCAATATACAATAGATGCTCAACAAGAAGAGTTAGCAGCTGCAGCCCAATTAAAAGTAAGTAAAATCAATTTGATCTATGAATATATTATACCTAACTAGTTGTTTAAGAGTAATATTTATCAAATAATAATATCCACCTAAAGAAACATTCGATATTAAAGCGTAGTAGATAACTGTCATATCCTGATGTGATATTCTTCAGGAGGTGGGCACATTATATCATCTTTACAAATCAGACGAATTCAATAATTATGAAATCGGTTGGATCATGGGCGGCATGTGGAATCCAGGACCTGCGCTTTAATGTTGATATTCAAGATATGAATCCAAAATGGGACTCCACTTGCCAACCACACTCCAACCTAATCCATACTTTCTAACTACCATGTTATCAAGACAATCTGTTCATTTAAGTCACTAACAGAAAATTGTAAAATTACACACGAAACTAAAACTAACCGCCTACTATCCCAACGGATAGATGACTTTTCCATAACGTGCGATAACAGTTTATATAAGTTAATTCAAAGAGATAACTGAAGGATGTGCATAATTTATTAGTGTCATTCATCATATTCACGTATAATTCCATCTTCCAATGTTAAACTTGAAAAATGATTTCATTATTGTTGGAACACTCTTTTTTGCGTGCCTCAATTCCATTTCAGTCAGAGACTTGAAATAGGTTCCAAAAAAGAAATGATCTCTGATTTAATTAATATAGATAGATATAATGTTACGTGTATGCAGTATTTGTTATTAGTTAGCTTTTTTAGCATCGGTAGGCCTGAATATTCATAAGGGAAAGAGCAAGATCCTCAAATATAACACAGGGAGCACCAACCCAACTGAACTTGGTGGAGTAACTCTGGAATAAGTGGATACTTTCACATATCTGGGGAGCATCCTCGATAAACAAGGAAGGTCCGATGCAGATGTAAAGGCAAGGATTGGAAAAGCAAGGGCAGCATTCATACAGTTGAAAAATATATGGGACTCAAAACAACTGTCAACCAACCTCAAAGTCAGACTCTTCAATTCGAACGTCAAGACGGTTCTTCTGTATGGAGCTGAAACTTGGAGAACTACTGCAAACATCATCAGAAGGGTACAAGTATTTATAAACAACTGTCTTTGCAAGATACTGAATGTCTTTTGGCCAGAAATCATCAGCAACAGTTTACTATAGGAGAGGACAAATCAACTTCCAGCCAAAGAGGAAATCAGGAAAAGACGTTGGAAATGGATAGGACATACATTGCGGAAACCATCAGACTGCATCACGAGACAAGCATTAACATGAGATCCTGTTGGAAAATGGGAAAGAGAAAGGCCAAATAACACACTGCGTCGAGAATTGAAAGCAGACATTAAAAAGATAAACAACAACTGGAAACAATTGGAAAGGATTGCTCAGGACAGAGTTTAATGGAGAATCCTGATGAGAGGCCTGTGCTCATCAGTGAGGAGTAACAGGCGAAAGTAAGTTAGTAAGTAAGTATGCAGAATTCTGAGAATTCAGTAATGATCCTACTATGGATCTTGCTTGTAAAGCCAATTGTATTATTATTACTGTTATTGGAACTCAGTATTTTGAATCACATTCATGTAGCAACATGGTAGTATTGTGTTGTATTCCTTGTTAGTAGAAGTATAAATAAGCTAGTACGCATTCTGACAAGGAATATGTTATACTATTGCATATCGAAATACCGGTGTCTTGGATACAGATGAGTGTGGGGTAAGAATCGTGCAACCGATAACAAACAAACAATATGATGATCAGGTTAGCATACTATAGGAAAGAAGTGTAATAAATAAAATAAGTAGGTAGACATGAAGCACTTCCATGAATTATGATGCATAGTAATACGTTTACAAAACACCATGGATTAAAGTACACATAAGTTAAATGATTGTCTAAGTTTATATGAACTGGTTATTGGAGATCATCAAAGCAGACCATAGATAATTTCAAATACTCTGTGATCTCCTCAAATTTCCTACTTCAATTGATTAGAATATATGCAATAGTGAAGTAATGACCTTAGATTCGAGAAAATGTTTGGTTTTAGATTATGTTGAACCCGATGTTTAGATAATGTCTAGTATCTATCTGACCCATAAAGTTAAATAGACTCATATAATTCAACAACTATCTTCAACCATCGCTTTGGTCCGCTGTAAGGTTCCATGTGCATTATAAAAGATGAAAGACTAGTTGATGCTATAATTTATTTACTTGAGCCAAAACCAAGAAAACAAAAGCCGTGAAGTGCGGGCAAGTTCCTCTGTTCAATCAGACTGTAACATTTACACCACGATTAGTGAAATATTATGTCAAATGTCATTAGTAGCTGCTACAGTACAATAAAGATGTAGGATGTTATCATAACGTGTAAATGATGGTTGTGTTTACAACTACAAAAGAATATTTCCATTCGAGTATCCTTCATTTTCCTAGAGAATTAAGTTGAGTCAAACTATGAAGTTTACACAAATGTAGTTTGTTTATTACTTCATCAATAGACAAAGGTTACAGTAATTTTCTACACTTCTAGCATAAATTCTACTATCACCTAAACTCTCCACAATTTCAAAATATACTTCATTAACTAACAGTTATAATAGCCCGGGTGGTTAGATAAAATGACTGCGAGGAACAAATTTTAACAACTTCATTCTAAGACTGGTTTCCATCTGTCGACTAAAAACTGCAACTCATTAACCAACACTGATGCCAAAGAAATTAACACTGTTACTTAAATTCAACGTAGTAAGAGCTTATTAGTTTACAAATGAATAATCATGGATAAAGTTATACATCATCAAACTACTCAGAACATCCTAACATAAACCAAAGGTGTTCTAATAATGTCAATGTAGTTATAAGTTACACTGTTAAACGCACCAATTTACAGTACTGTATAAACACTAATTGCGAGGTTCTCCATTATAGATTGATATTAATTAGACAATCACTGCAAGTCTAGAAGTAATAAACAGTTATTTCGTTTATATATGAAATTCTCAAGCTGTTTAATATTAACGACGATAGTAAAGAGAACCAACAGGTACTTACACACCAATATGAAGGTCGAACTTTCACTAAGTAGTATGAAGGTGCTGAATCGAATCTCTAGTAGGGTCGTAGATGAAAACTGATAGCGTGTCACACAGCAGAACGAAACTAATTGTCCAATGCATTTTTCTAATTTTCAGTGATTTCTTACTTAATTAGGGTATATATGTGGTTTGAAGTGACGAATTCGTTCATTTTGTTATGCATATCACCATTGTACAAAACACCGTTAAGGTGTTCTCATTAAAGAATATATGTATATTCATATTATTCTGTTTATAATCAGTGCATTTCATCTATATAATTACAGGTAACACGATGGTTTTCTGCATTGAAACAATTTCGTCAACCACGTCTATTAGTTTTTCTCTTTGTTATATGGTTTATGGGTTTGGGTTTAGGACAAGTATTCACATTTCTATTTTGGCATATGCAAGAATTGAATGGTTCACCTACTCTATTTGGTATTGCATCAGTGATCAATCATATGTCAGAAATATTTATGTATCAGTTTAGTAAACAAATCATTGACAAAATTGGTATGTACTACTAAATTATATTTTTTTTAATTTATTGTCAGTAGTATAAAATAATTGTTTTAAACTAAGAAAATTAGTTTGTACAATAACTTTTAGGCCTAAAGATTATGGGTTTGATCTATGATGAGATTGTTAATGAACATTCCTGACCAACTTCATACTGAAACTAGGAAGCTATTCTATCTTTAGGCTCGATTGTAACTGGCTATCGGAAACCAGGACGCGCACTGTGCCCTATTTGGGACTCATCGGCTAGATGTACCTGCATCCCAATATTGATGTTCAAACTAGGATTCACACTCAGTTCGCTTCCTGCCAAACACCATCGCGTTCAACACCAGGCTACTGTGTCCAGTATGAACATCAATATTGGGATGTAGGTACATCCAGCCGATGAGCCCTAAATAGAACGAAACATGCATCCTGGATTACACAATCGAACTTAAATATAACTTGTGTACTATCGAGGCGATCCGCACAGGATGCACATATGGCAACAGAGACTGACCAGTTTCAGTCCATTACAAATTAACGGGAAAATAAAAGCTTATCCTAATTAGAAAGCTATTGATTATTTTGTGACTTCTAATGCTTGTATCTCTTCAAACATTCTCTGTGTTGATGATAACTGTAGCTTCGACTTACAATTTCTCAAATATTATCTACTGATTTACCTTAGAGGTAAATCAAACTTTAAGTAGGTGAAAACAATTAAATGACACATGAAAGTATGTTCTTTACTTTCAAATATGCGCCTCTGAATAGCGAAGAACCTTCCAATCTTTTGAACATTATTAAGACTCTTTTACTGTAAATCTTAGAAATGCTGATAAAGTGGGGTTAAATGCTTAACAAATTTTTTTTATTGCATTTCAGTTAGAATATAGTATAATGTAGTAATTTGTTATGTATCCCTATTCCTTTCTATCATGTCAACAGTAAACACCAATGATGTAGTACTATTTTCTATAACTATTTTGTAACTTATCTACATGACTCACGTGCATTTAGATTATCGTAAAGCTCAAATGTAAGCAATTTACCAGTTTCCACAAACCGTATGCTAAATTAACCAAGTTAACTTACTACAACTGAATAGATACTAGAGTTCAGAATACTACTTCAATTATTCTGTCGGCTGAATGTTTCTATCCAACCGAGTATCAACGTTGAGTATTATTCTCGAAACTTAAGTGAAATAACAGTATGTCGTTACAAAACGATCATTTACTTCACCACTATCGTAAGAATACATGAAGTCTACAATAATACAATAAATATATAGAGTAATTAGAAATGTACTTCTTAATATTTATGACTCCCACAACAATATAAATGCTCACTCACTTGTTGTAGAATCCAAAGGCTGTTAACGTTTTGAATAAAGCATTATTCAAATATATCAATCTACAACTCCTTAAATACCATCTCATATTTATAACCAAAAGTAGTAAACCACAGAGCATGTGACTATAAAAGATGATATAAATCGCCAAGAAGGAATATGAGGGAGGCAAAGTAGGAATAAGCAAGTAAACAAAGATGGTGAAAGGGACTTTTCAACGTTGTTTCCAAGATCGCACATAGTTAATTATTAAATAGAGGTATAAGTCATTGTAATACTAAAACAGGGAGAATTGGAAACTTAGTAGCTTGTAAAAACTTGTAAAGGCATAAAGTTGAAATCAACGATAGTGAATGCTTCAGTTCATTGTTTCAGAAGACCATCATTGAATAAATAAAGGTCTCCTCTATACTTATACCTAATAATCTAATAGATTTCACAATGTTATTGTATCATTTTGTGTTTACGAACTATTATTAATTAACTTTGCATGTAGTACCGCAGTTTACTATCCTCATCGCCTTTGTTTTGTAACGACATCAATTTCCTAATTAGTCTGTTGAATAGTCAAGTTTTGTATGTGGATAAGAGAATGACTGAAATATTTGAAGTATTATTTACTAAGTGGCATATCGATATTGTATTTTACTATCTGGCATAAGATCAACAGAATCATAGTGAATTTTCGGGTATCGATCAATCAGTTGTACTTTTCGTGGTTACTGTATTGGTTCCGGTAAGATCATATCAATAATTTGATCAACCGTTTATCCGCATTGATCGAAATTTGGTATATATCACTGTGTCACTTAATAATGTAGCGTTGTCATAAAGATTTACACCATGTACTTGCCATGCATAATTTAATATCATCTACTTACTGATGATAAGTCAGGACAGCTCTGCTATTTAGAACAGCATTTTGTTTTTTTTAGAACTAGCTAGTTGCCGTCATATTCTCCATTTATTCTCATTACTAATTGTTATAAGAATAGCGTATAACACTTAATAATTTCAATTAAGCTTATTACATTGTCATAAATAACTATTTCAAGGATAATTCATTGGCTTAATAGGCCGTTATAATAATAATAATAACACCTTAATTCAATAATGTGAATAATGTGAACTTTCAACATACCGTGCCTTAACATACCATGTACACATACTACTTCGTGTTGACAAAAGTAGTGACATCACCATATTTTTTCTTGGTGAGATGACGATCCTGACGAAAAGTCTCGAAACCTTTTAGCTATACTAAATTGTCATCAAATAGGTCACAGAACCGAGATTCATCAACTGCGATTAAACCAGTTTCGGTATATGTTTAGACTAATAATAAATTGCAGATAGTCACTTTTCCAATAAGAGATCTGTAGTTAAAACTAGAAATTTCAGGAGTAGACATCCGATGAATATTAATTCTTCTTAATGTGCATTACTAACCACCGTGATATCTTCTTACTGTCTTACTCACGATGAGTCGTAGACATTTTATACAGGTGCGTGAGTACACAGTGTAGTTTTGAGATATGATTAAACAATTGAAACAAAAGGAAAATACTGAGAAGTAACTTATTGAGATATTTTTGAAAAAAATGGTAGCTCAAGGTTTCAAACAGGTCGCTGTATTTTCAGGATGGTTTCTTATCAACACATCTCACTCAAAACTAAAACTATTTTATTATCAATTAAAATTTACTGGGTTAATGTAAAATAATTTTTTAGGAAAGTAAAAGTAACTCATTTTCAAATGGAAAATTTCATTTGTACTGATTTTAATGACAATATTATAACTGGTATTTCAGTAATGATAAGACAGCCATTAATATCCATCTGTCCGTTATGATGCAAAGAAAATTAGTCGGTTGAGCGAGACGCCTATTGGGTGTGTCTAGTCGATAAATGCACGTCTGGTCTAAGCCCACTCAATCCCAAGTCGGAGGTAGAAGAACCAACCAAACAGAACCAGAATCGTGTTATATTTCTAAACATTTCTTTTATATGTATATACAAAGCCGGATCACAAAGAAAACCAATCAAGAATCTAGCATTAATGCAGAACATAAGAGATAGTGGTAGTGAATAGAGTCAACCTATGCACAACTAATTAACTGTAGTTCATAGTGAGAAACAATATACTAAGAGTAAATATACTGAACGGGAGGATTGGGTAAGAGGAAAGTAGCAATGATAGAAATTAAATGTTTACATTACCCACAACCAATATAATTGAAATGGTATTCTAAAACATAGTTCTGAAAGTTCGTCACTCTTTTTTGATTGCCCAACATAATACTGTTCATCTATCAATCTACTTTTGTCTAAGATATATAAATAGACGATTTCAAATTGAAAGAATAAAACTTACTATTATCTAGATTTAGTTAATTGGATTCACAACAGACTGATATTGTTAGAGTACCATTGAAAACCAGGAAGAATTGAACAGTTTAGATTCTTCGACAGTGCACATCCTCGATTTTGACAACGGAATTGAATTCACGGATGTTAGACTGGGGAACGCTTAACTCTCCTCACTGTTAGAGCGGCGTCAAATGATAGAATCCCTACTTCAATCAGTTTGTCCAGTGCTCCCTAATTTTTAATAGTACCCTGCCAATATCAATATGTGACAAATCCAATCGACTAAACCTTACATCAGTCGCTACAAAAACACCTCAATTCAATTACATCTATCTAAACAATTTGATTTGGTTTTCATAACATGGATAAAACTTTATTTGGGCTGTCATAGATGGAGCAAATTAAGAAAATCGATTAACTTCCAAAACTACTGTCCAGAAGATCCTCATGTGTATTTTGGTTGTATACCTACTGAACGTTTTATTTCTATTATATGTACATTCTTCTCTCCCTAACCTTCCATCTAATCTACTAACTATTGCTTTATGACTGCATTTATGAACTATAACTAATTAATTGTGTATATGTGTTATGTATTGCGTAAATAAACAGTGACCTTAATAATTGCCAATCAGTATACGGACACGTCCGCTCCGCGACTACCAGTCCCATAAGCCGAAATAGAGAAAACAACGATTTATGAACCAAACAGACACAACCCAATCCATTTCAATTGTATTGTATTTCAATCGTGCCTTTATATATACACAAAGTCAGACCACACAGCGAACCAATTAGGAATTTTACACTAATACGAAACAGAAAAGATTGTGGAAGTGAATGGGGGGGTAACCTGTACACAACTAATTAACTGTAGTCCATAGTCAAAAAAACAATATAATAACAGCAAATATACTGAACGAGAGGATAGGGTAAGAGGAACGTAACAATAATAGAAATATCATGTTTACATTACTCTTGACCAGAGTAAACGAATTAGTCCTCTAAAACACAGTTCTGGAAGTTTTTTCACCCTTCTTTAGTGGTTTGATGTAACAATATGTTACACTAGTTTTTTCTTATTATTGATTTTGTTCTGTATTGATGTTATCTTCCTGACTGGTTTACTATGTGGTCAGGATTGTTTGAAATTAAAGCGAAACTCTAATAAGTTGATTCAATTGTCTTCTATTCTCCTAGACAGTTTAGTGATTAATAATATCAGGTCAAATATATAAGCATAAAACAATCAGTCTTTATATCTTATTGTTGTAAAAGCTCTAGTAAGGCTATAATTCTGTATATCCTAATTATTCGTTGTTCACGACATATTAGATTGTTTATATAAACACGAATAAGAATGAAATTAATTTATCCCATTGAGCAAGAAAAATCTATCTCTCCTACATATTTCGTAACATCGATTGCATAATAAATCATCTTTATGTCAGTAATCTACCTAATTAATAGAATTTCTTCTAATTATCTTTACTTTAATTGAATCAAAGTGGTTTTGTGATAATAGACATTGAGTTTATATGCTTGTATCTGTCACAGGTTAATGTTAGTTAGGGTACCGCTGTTGAAAAAGTGAGTATCAATGGTACTCACTGATTGTCACATTATCATAAAATAATGAAAGTAGGGATTCTTCTATTCGACAAAGGCCAGCTCATTAGAACAGGTGATCAAGCGTTCGCAGTGGGTTTGTGAAATTGTGCGCACGATACTTTGAGGAGTCTTATTTTGATTTGAAACAGCTATCTCTATTTAGGTTTAATAGTAGCATTAAGATCTCCTGATATCCTACTGATGAAACAATTACTTGATCATTTGACTTTTAGATGTTATTCATTTGCAAAAAGTGTAGATTGTAAACAGATATTGTCTAAAAATCAATGAACAGTTGTTTCATCAGTGTTTAAGACCCTGGTTGAAATGCACGTTATAAGTAACCTTTATTTAGAAGCAATTTCAAGGAAAGTTAGAAGAGAGAAAACTAATCATGACAAACAATCCATACTTATTAACTTCTAATGGAAACTAGGTTGGTTGATTCAGAGTGAGAGTTCAGTAGTTGGCGACACATGGTTATATAGCTTAAAATAAGTCACATTGTTATAGATTTACTCATTCCTCCTCTTCTCTTAGATCCTGATCCAGGTAAATTATTCATTGCTTTTTATTTTGTAATCATATTCTCTATCTCTAATATTTTACTTCAACTAATCTTATTACTGATTTATCTCTCTGTAATGATTTAACATGACAACTTGAACTAATGCATATATTACCAAAGTTTCATTTGTTGTTTATAATTGAACTAACTGACTTTAGGCTATTCGATGTTCTACTGGATATTGGATAATTCAATTTAAGAAGTTCAATCTATGTCTATACTTCAGTCTATAGTAATACATTGTGAATAACAAATCCGATACATTTCTATCAGTAAAATTTTGTTTTTTAATTACTTAATATTGATAGTATTATATAAGTTGAATTGTGACTGGCAAGTAGAATCTAGGACGCGCGTTTCGTCCTATTTTAGACTCACTGGCTGGATGTACCTGCATCCCAATGTTGATGTTCACACTGGGATTCGAACTCAGTCCGTTTCGTGTCAAACGCCACCGCGTTCACCACTAGACTACTGAGTTCAGACAGTCACACTTGTGCAACCGGAACATTGATATTAGGATAAACTTGTAGATGTTAGATTATATAATCATAATTTAAAATTTTTTTTTTATTTCTTTATCACATTTTTAGGTCATTTAAAAGTTTTATATTTAGGATTAGTTGGAAATGTAGCCAGATTTCTTTACGTCTCATGGATTACAAATCCATGGTGGATACTACCATTTGAATTTATTCAAGGTAATTTACAATTAGATATTGTTATTGTCAATATAGATGATATTAAGTAGTTTATTCATATACAATTAAATTGTACAATATAACCTATTAGATAAGTTGATTTTTCACTGAATATAAAAGATAAATAAACTGTTTACAGTTAATTAAATGTTGAATGAAATTATCAATTATCAATTACAATAATCAGTTCATTGATGATTAACTTTAGGATGTTTCTGAGGTTTCATTATGAAGTCATGACTGGTTGCGTTCAAAACTTGTCTGGAGAGAGATAGATATCACCGATGACAATAGATGATCGTTTCTCTATATCATAAAGTATTAATTTATCAAAGTTTATTTTTAAGTTAATCAAAATGAAATGAAGTTCACAATGGTACTGACAACATGACAGGTGGCTTGTAAAGATTGTTGGTATGTAATCAACATCATTAATTTACTTTAATTAAACAACACTAAACAAATTCTAACAGATGCCACGAACTTTAACATTAATGATAATCATATGTTCATTGATAGATATCTATCAAGAGGTGATTCCATGAGTTTCCTTTAAGACAGCATAATCACTGGAGTTCAAATTATGCCTTGAGTGAAGTATCTATCTGAGAAATTTACACAGTAACACCAAACGTCTAAAGTTATAAATGTTAACTATTAGATGTCAACTGAGTATTGTTTCTTAGCTTTCTGTTGTTGTTTAGATACAGTTAGTCTGTCATTTTGATCGCAAAATTTGATACATAATTGATCATTTTAATACAAAATTAGTATATTTAGATTGAATTGTCACAGGCAAGAGAAATCCAGGACGCGCGTTTCGTCCTATTTGGGACTCATCGGATGGATGTACCTGCATCCCAATGTTGATGAGACTGACCAGTTTCAGTCCAGTACAAATCAACGGGAAAATACAAGCTTATCCTAAGTACATATATTCCCGTTGAACAAGTGTGACTGATTGGACACAGTAGCCAAGTGGTGAACGCAGTGGCGTTTAGCACGAAGCGGACTGAGTTCGAATCCCAGTGTGAATATCATCATTGGGATGCAGGTACATTCAGCCGATGAGCCTAAATAGAACGAAACTTGCATCCTGGATTGCACAATCGAACTTAAATATAACTTGTGTATTATCGCTATATCGAGGCGATCCGCTCAGGATGCACAAATGACAACAGAGACTGACCAATTTGAGTCCATTACAAATCAACAGGAAAATACAAGCTTATCCTAACTAAAAATAGTATAGTTTAGAATACTCAAATGATATTTCTAGCCAATTTAGTTGTATATAAAGGAATAATTAATCTTGACTTTTATGTATAATTTACTTCTCAGTTCCGTATGATACTGGAAATCAACTTCATCATTGGTTTATTTGACTCCACCTCAGTAGATTAGAGAGAGAATCTTTTTTTATTTATAACATTTTAAACAATAAACACTGTGCATTACTACAAAGGTCTTAGATCCTTGAGCAGTTGCATATAGGCAGTTTGCAGTAGTGTTCATTTCTCTACTAGTACTGACCTCTAGATCATCATAAACAAAAATCCTAATAAAACGATCGTTCAAAATCTAAAAATGCCAGATAATTCCATGTCTCTTGTTTAAGGTTCCTTTGAAATTGCTCACTTACAACATCATGTAAAACAGAACTCAGTAACTTCACATTCCATACTCTTTGTTTTCTATAAATTTGTAATTTGATTTCTGTTTGAAATGATGCTATCACCGATTTTCTGAAATCTCTACTAAATCGCCTTGTTTCAGTACATCAACATAGCTAGAACCAGTCAAATTAACTTTTATATCATTATATTCTTCAAATAGGTTTCAAAATTTGCGGACACTACTATTTGATTATATTTAAGTACTAAACAGTGATTGAATAAAAGAGGTTTCTTGGAGATATTTGTTAAATTTAATTGTTTGTATTCGCCAAGGATTGATCTCTGTAGACAGTTGTTTCATCTCAGAATAAAACTTATTATAAGTGCCTACCCTCGATTCTGGCATGGATCTCAATCGAGGGTCATCTTGTCTCACAGCGAACGCCTAAATATCAGCACTACTAAGCTGGTAGAATTCCTACTTCCATCAAGTTAACTGATTTCAGGATGTTCCTAAAGTTTTGATAAGAAGTTATGACTGGTGGAGTTCAGACTTCCCGTGAGTGTGACTGTTACCGCTAATCACATTGGAAGTTAGGTGAGCTACTTTATAAACTGACGGAAGTCAGAATTCTACTATAGATCATTAAACATTCGCCGTGAGATCTGAAGGTCTTGAGTTCTATTCCCTGATGAAACTGTGACTGAATTTTTTTGAGGAGTTGCGTGATGGATTCCTGGATTCCACATGTCATACACAGTCCAAATTAAATCATATAACTACAGCAGCTTTAAACAAATATCTTTGCAACATTAAAGAAAACAGTTGAATACTGACTAAAACATTAGACATTTGGAAATACTAGTAAATGTAGACTAAGTTCTGTAGAGAAGTCATGACAAAGTATTGATGGTTCTAATCTTGCAAGGATAGTGCCATCGAGCACAAAACCAATGTCAAGCATACTCCGAATGATGTCAGATCACACAGATTAGTAGTCACACTTAAAACTAATCGTTGGAAACCAACAATATTAAGAGAGATAAACTTGTAACTTAAGTCATTAATGTATTCCTATTGAATATCATGCGGGTAGTATTATGAACTACTGAATTACATTAAATTGATATGAATAGTAACGAGTTCTATACGATATCTGAATGTCTTGGGTTCGACCCCTGGTGAGGGTATAATCGTTCACTATTAGATTTTTATAAACTACAAGGGAGAAGATATCCAATAATCCTTGCTTTTTAGTGGTTCTTCAACTGATACATCAGTCAATGATACAGAAAATCTACTTACATTGAATTAATATCATTAGTATATTAAAATAAGTTTTGAGTAATTGAAAATCAACCGGACACGTAGATTATTTCAGACAGAACTTAATAAACTAATTTCTTAGAATTTATCGATGACTAACTTTCTTTGAAGAATCGCAGTGAGCAACGATTAATGTTAAACTTATATTACGATAAGATAATCATTCTGTCTTATTTCTAATGATATTGTTTACTATTGCTGCAAACTGTTTAGGTCTTACACACGCTGGTGTATGGGTGGCATGCTGTTCGTATATTATGCAAGCATTTCAGCCAGAATTTCGTTCATCAACGTTAGGATTCCTACGTGCTATACATTATGGTATGGGACGTGGTCTCGGTGCTATATTCGGTGGACTTGTAATATCGAGTTATGGTAAATGTTCTTTAAAAATTATTTTTGTATTATGTTTATTTTGCAATACTGTATTCTCCAATCTACATGGTTTACTTACCAGTCTTTTGCTGTATCAGACAAGAATACCAAAACTATTTACAACTGTGGATGATATGAGTTAGGATCTCTGAGTTGGAGATGCGTAATATTCATCCCCCCCAAAACTGGAGATATTCTTTGTTGGTTGCTACTAAAAAATAAGGAACCTAGGTCCCAGAGTTCCTGCTGACCACCGAAAATCTTTGAAACTGATAGATTTTTGAATAGTCTTTGATATGATATAATCCTAATCTTGACACCTGTAATTCTTAGCTCTATTATTCAACCAATGGCTCAGTTCACGAATGTGAATCGTTTTACTTGATTAGTCGAGTATATTCGACTGAATATTGGATATTAAATAACTTTTGTCAGGTTAGTGAGTGTTTACGTCAACTGATGACCGACCTAAAAGAAGCATCAATTATAAACAATAATAATGTTCAACTAAATATTAATAAAGTAAACTGAACTTGTTCACTATTTTGCTAATATTACTCAAACCAATTTATCTTCACCAAATAATCTTTTGTTCAATAATTAACATTGATAGGAACTCCAACGATGTTTCGAGCATACGGAGCATCTTCGGCTCTAGTTCTATTGTCATTCTTATTATTGAACTACTTCATGCCGATTCCAGCGGTTAGTGAAGAATCAAATGACGATAAAATGTATGGACAAATTTCAACTGATGGACTTAATACTAATTCAGGACAATTTGGTAAGTGATCTACTCTCTTACTTTACTTACAACCTTGAACACTTACATAAATAAAAAGACAATGGTCAAATATATCTAGCCGTTGTCTATGTATTCGTATACTCTGATAATAGGAATAGTTCATAAATAATTCAAGCTAACAGAGGTACCTTCCAGAGAGTAACATCGATGATCAGTTGATTAGCGTTGGATGTTGGTATTAATTGAAAGACGTTATTATCATGTTTATAGTAATGGCAATAAAAGTACATGTTGTATTCAAATACCATTAAATCATTATTAAGAGTATCTCTAATGTTTCTCGAACTATAAAGAAAAATGACTACTTGTAGCTTTTTATATACTGTTAAACCCTACTGCTCTCAACTTGTAGGACGTGTTAACTGTTCAATCAAAATCAACCATCTTTCTGTGTATATGTATTTGACATGTGTAGAATTAGATTTTTTCATCATAAGAAGTCGCATACAGTCGAATACAGGTCTACACATAGAATCTTTTCCCAACTAAATAACTCTATAATCGCATGTTTAACTTTCATTGTATGTACTAAGTACCTGATTTAATCTACACCAAATACTAGTTAAGCAGCTAATAACGTGAAAGTACTGCTATTTTCCTGTTAATGTTCTTAAAAGCTGAAATTAATCAGCTTTTATTGTCGTCTGGGTGCTCAGCAGATTACCTCGGTACAACGTTAAAACGTATATATGATTACAGTTTCATAGTGTTTGGCAGATTGGTACCAATCGTACACTTGTCATTTGAATCAACCTAATGATGTTAGTATCAGGACTCCAACTAAATTCATTCAGATCAGATGTAACGACGTTTTCTGCTGAGTCCAGACATTTATACATGTGCAAAGGGATCTTAACAACATTAACGGAAGATGCAAATACTTTCAAATCATATACATATCTGAAGCAAGTTTAAACTTAATATCTGAGTGAAAAACACTGTGTTGTTTGATACGCATGAATTGAGTCTGATTACCTTTCTAAACACCAATAATGGCATATCCCAGTTATATTAGACTGATGAATTTCGAATACTAGGAAACGTTCATTCTGGAATTTTAGCCATGAATTATATATCTTTTTCATGTCAGCCCTCCCATTTTACATTCTCATCACTTTATCTAGATGTGTTCTGGATATAGACGGCATTGCAATGCTTCTATACTTCCCTCTACGCTCATTAATTCTGATGTTTTTGTCTCGTTTTATCAAAAAATAGACGTGGTGAATGAAGTGGGTGGTTAATATTTGACTGAACACTTGCCAGTTGTTTGACGGATTTCAATTATCCGCCTACAACTGTGTTAGTATTAGCATCGGTTGTTTCATCATAACCTTCATTAATCAACCAAATAGAATGAAACTTCACCTCGAAAGTCCGATAAAACATAAGGAGGGGGGAAGAGTATAGAATAAGAGGTGACATTAAATAATTGATAAATTATAGTATGGTAATATTAAAACTGCCGATTTCCTTCACATAGTAAGATGGGAGAAAAAACTTCTTCCTTTCTTTAAACGTTATGAGAATTTACATTAGTATTCCAGCTCACTCAATGTCTAAGTACAATGATATTTAACAGCATTAAGTATATAATTGTTCAAAAAGGTTCATGTTTAAAAGTTTGATGCCAAGGCACCGTTTGTTCCGAAACAACTTAAGCAAGAAGAAACAAACATGAAAGTATTAAGATCACGCATATACTTAACAAAGCTATATTTTGTAGAAGACTCCAGGTCATGAGAGAAAGCGGGAGAAGAAAACATATCACTTTGAGATAAACACCAACTTCTTGCAATATATAAGAAGTGCACTTTTCTTTAAGCACAGTATACTGTTGTCTTTTAGAGGAATAAAAATACAGCTTTCTGTGTTAATACTGCGAAGTTTTCCTTAAATTACAAATCTTGAAATAGTTTCAAAGACAGAAGATGCTCCCAACATACTGCCTTCCCTTTGCTTAATGCAGCCGCTAATTTAAGTGACTCGACATCACTGGCACAATGTAGAGATGGTAAGTTGTTTTGGGGTTAGTCGGCAGCAAATACTGGGAGAATGGTTCGTGCTATTTGACACTCCTTAGCAAGATATGCCTGTGATCTGTGAGAGAACTCATATTTTTTAGTAGATTTGAACCCAGCATTATAAAGGACCAGACAAACATCAAATTGGTCACTGTACAGTAATCAACCAATGTCCTGTAGTTGGCAACATGGGCCCACTTAAAAAAAAGGGGACAGTTGCAGACTTTAAAATTTGGGTGACCTAGAATTAAATCTACTAGGAAAAATAAGCTTCTTCCAGCTACTCTTTGCCGGTGAGTGTAAAATGGAGCAAAACCTAGGTACAGGGTCTCCTGTTGACCAGCCCAAAACAACTTCCCAGTGGAGAAGATTCGTTAAGCATGCTAATCAACGGCTGACCCATAACTTTAGCATGTTTCTTAAAATGAAAACTTAGAATGATTTAACGCTTAACATAAGATAAAAGCTTTATTTTTATTTTTGAGGTGTTTGTAACGTTTAGTCTAATTTCTTAATTGTTTAAAACTAGGTAACGTATTTCAAACAACCCAAGTTACTCATGATTATTATCTTCAAAAGGAACAAAAGTCAGGTCAGTTTCAACAACAACAACCGTTTTATGCATCATCTGGTGCTCAACAATATGGACAACAAAATCTTTGATTAATTTATCATGTTTTTGAAAACCTACATATAGTCTGGATCCATTGAAGATATACAGTATGCTGTCAGTATTTTGTGCTTGGTAAAATTATAAAGGCAAATGTTGGTTGTGAATGTTATTTTAAGCGAAATTGCTTTCCTTCTAATCAATTGTCATAAAATAAACTAGTTACTTAATCAAATAACTTCGCTTTCATATATGCAAATATAGATATACTTCTAATCAATTCAAAAGTACATTCTTGAATGTCTTCAAATTTATCAACAATCAAATGATAACTTATATACATTATATCAACACTGACAAAATATTGTCGTTACACACTACTTATACGTTCTACTGTCATAATAAATACATTTCTTCTCTTCAGAATAACATTCATATTAGATATACATAAATGGTTGTGAAATACATTTGTTTACTACGAAAGATATGCGTAGTTATACCTTATTTCCTGTTTTCCTATTCATCTAATCATTAAACTCTTTATTGCTTTTAAAATATATAATACTCGAGACTATTTCGTTTCAATAAAAGTAAATGTTTATCTAATTAACCCTTATATACTAATGACAACATTTCAATTCGAATAATTAACTTTTTAGTGCATTTAAACAAATATAATATTTATTAATTTGTACATTGAATTTCTCACCAGCCTTTCATACAGTTGAATGTAAACGTCTATTGTCCTTAAAATGAATGAATTAATTAGTGGGGTACAGTAACGGCAGTAGAGGAACAGTGTGGGAGTAAATTTGAATGTTATTTTATGCTACTTATTAGTAGGCAGAATTAGAAACGAATAATTTTGTTTGAGTTTAATAAGACGCAAAATATGATATGAAATTTTTATCACAATTGAAATGTTGATTCTCATTCATTACTGGCCATTTCTTGATGTGTTAACTAGTTTACAAAGCTTTAAACACATATGTCATCTTATCAAATACACAGAATTAGTCATCTATAAGTCGGTCTATTAAATAGTAGTGTAAATGAATAAGTAGCTTTTATTTACAAGCAACATTTTGTACATGAGAGCATACCAGTTTACAGGCATGATCAAAATTATGTGAGTTTACATAAATACAAGGGTTTCGATGAAGACTCACTGTCAGGAAGTTCATAACATGTGAAGATATGAATTGAAAGCAAGACCAACGACGTCAAAGCTTACAGTACGAGGATACTAAATATATGTAATGTATCATAGAGCATTTATGACTAGCAACCTCACGCTTCTCAATCAGAGCGTTACGATTACAAAAACAGCTGAGAAAAAGACAGAATAAATTATAGAGCATGTCTAGATACTAGGTAAGACCAAGAGTATTTAGAACTTGTACTGGGGCGCCATCTAAACATGCGTATGAAGATGTTTTCCAGTCATCGTGAGATCGATATGCATTTATTTTAAATGGTAAATTATTGATGTATTATATGTTTCCCTAACCAGCGTTAGGATTCAATTGATTAAACAAGACCAATTCCGTATGAGACTAGTCAATAATATCATGTGAGTGTATGGTTGGATCTATTGTGCTTTAGCAGCGAAAGATCATCACGAGAGTTTTCAAGTGAACAGCAATGTGTGAGAAACAGTATGATTCACCTTCAAGGTGTCTGACATGCTCGGATGTGCTAAAGTAAAGTAAATAGTATTGTGCAAGTGGGTTCTATACTTGATTTATACATCTACAACTAGAGAAGACAAGTTCAGAGTAAACAGGAAACAACAGCAGTAGTATCATGAAACGAATGGGCAAAAATTAGTGTCTGTCCAAAATTTATTGTGTTATCAAAGGTTGGGTAAAATCACCTAAAAATTATAAACGTGATACTTGAAATGTCCGCATTCGTTTTACGAATTCGTTAACAATCATTTCGTTTCATCAACTACTTTAAACCCATGTTAGGAGAGTATGTAATGACTTATATGTAGGTGCTTATTTAAATGCTTATTAACATTACTTGAGTAATAAACTCATGGATACTCTTGTAAAATAAACTGTTTCAATGTACCATTAATTCAAACACTTCGTAAGTGCCTTTAATGATGTCTACATAAATGTTACCGTACTAATTCTCGTTCTGTACAGAGGCTACTTCGTCAATACTATGTACTAATGACCAAATTCCTGCTACAGTTTCATCAACGGAACAAAGCAACCTTTGCAATGTCACAGCGTTTTTAACTTCAAACAACGTTATTCATCGTTTTATCGCATTCCTTTTACTGGACATTGAAGCGAATGCATATTGTGTGATGGCAAACAAGCTACTGATTAGATTCAAAATGTGAAGGCAAGTAAACTGCATTCCTAAAGACTTAGATTAGTTTAACATTGCATTGCAACAGTTAATACGATACTTATATCTATATTAAGACTGCTTAAATGTGTGTTGCATTAGGTTTCCCACATCCCTTACCCTACGAGTAGCTGTGAATGAATGGTTTGTGGGGAAAAATCGACTGTTTAAAAGGAAATATAAATCTTTACGTGGTAAATAGGTGAATCAGAGTTATGCGGTGGCATTTTAATTCTTAAGTTACTGAAAAACCGGAGTTATTCGTCCACGTGACCAATGGTCTGTTAAAGTTAGTATGTATGAATACTTCCTATTTCTCCCTCCCCTTTACTTCATCCAGTGTTTTATTAACCCAGAAGATTTAATCACAACACGGAAAAGTGGAACAGACTATTATTCTTAAGATTCGCATCATTTTCTAAAGAATTTTGAGTAAAGCCTCATTGCATTATGGTTTACAATGCAAAAATCTTTGGTAAAATTCGGTCTTATTCACAAATGGTTGTACGCAACGGTAATTCTAGCCGCAAATCATATATCGAAGTGATTTTTACTGTAAGTTTCATTTAACTCAGGGTTCGCATAATGGAAGCATAATATACTTATCCCTATTTTACTAACAATGCAAAAACCTATTCTCAAATCGCAACACAACTATTCAGAAGTATAGTTGTAGAGGGTGGTATTTACTCTTTGGCATAGTAATTTACTTATTTCAAATCTAGATGTTAGGGTGGATATGCTTTTTGTTGTTAGCATGTATTCACTCATCACCTGATGGAAGCGATCCTGAAACCAAAGTTGAGATGTTTAAACAGTAGAAAATTGAACAAAGCAACCGTATACAAAGGACTAGTAAAATTATGTAAAAACACTACGGTGCGTAACCCAAATTGGCTCTCGAGTGCGTTATGAAAATCTTACAACTACAAAACTAGTCGTGTCCGTCACTACTGTACGCTTTTAATTAGCTGCAAAAATGATTAGGTGAGGATCAAGTGGCATTTTAACATAGCCCCAGCCCGCTCCACCTATCCAGTACTCTCATGGTCGTAGGCTTACTTACAAACTGTGAGTTTTGAGCCAAAATAGATTGAGTAACGAAACTTTAGAGAACATTATCTGCAGTTTGCCTGGGAACGTAATGTATCCTTGCAAAAGTTTGCAACGTAACATGTTAAAACTCAAAAATTATGCATTAGCTAATAGCGTTAAGCTCAAAGTTGAGAAATTCAACACCATGTTATTCTCCACGACACAGTAGCAGGAACAGAAACACTATCATTGTAAATATCTCTGGCAACACACAAAAAGCGGCCTAAGTCCTAACCTAATCAGCAATCGGAGCAAGATGTAACTACAAGAAGAGGGGTGCATCACGTTGGCTATGCTAATTTGCTTTGATTGAGAAATTACAAGGATTTCAGAAAACTACTAAAATTTGTCAATCGACAAAATGGTTTATTTGTAACCAAATGATAACCCTGACGAATATTGCCAAACCAAAGTGCAATAACAGCACGGTCTTATCAAACAATCCTTCACATTACTACTGCTGAAAGGAATGCGCAAATTCTAAAACATCACGATGAAATATATACAAAGTTAATAAAATAATCCTCATGAATAGTACAAACGCCCAGTAATAACACCAACAAGCATAATCGATTCTGGAAGCAATGTCTCCCAACAACGGAATTTCATCTGACCAAAATAGATCAACACACCGTCTTCCTCATCAAGGATACTGCCAAAGTTTATTCTATGTGTCTCTCAGAAAGTCGTCGTATCTATAGTCGACAAAATTGTCGTGATCGTTCTAGAAAAAGTATAGAAAGAGTCCATAAGTTGGGTACAGAACATAGCTGAATGATTCCATTTAATTGTCACTGGTTACGGGAGACGGTATGAAGACCTAAAACATTAGACGTAAACGTGGACAGTAGTTTCCACTCATTTAAAATAATATTACCTAAGACCTACTGCTGTTTACAGCAACCTACATAGAAATGCACACCAAATGTTATCCAGGTAAGGTGACATTTGTTTTCCTTATGGTTTATTTATGGGGTTCAGTCTTCTGTTTGGGTCATCAACAGACCATGCTTTACCAACACCCAGTACAGCACACACCCAGATCTATCGATGATACCACTCGCCATTAAGGCACCTATTTCTGCATGTCCTTATTATTCTAAAATTTTTAAAAGACTAGGAGTCACGTCTAGACAACAAGACCGAGAGCAGAGGGCAATTTGCTTCAAAAAAGCTCACCACACTGACATTAGACATTGGGTAGTCGCGCGGGTTTAAAATTGAACTTGTGGCGCGCAGAGCCCAGTCCATAAATTTTTGGATGTTTTATTTGTGTTCACTGATGTTTAGCAGACTTCTTCATGGAACTGCATGTTATCAATGACCACCTTACATTCTGGAGTAAAGCTCTCCACTCTCAATGGGCACTTAATATGTGGATTGTGTGGTGGTTACCTTATTGATGCAACTGTTCTTACTGAGTGCATTCATGTATTCTGTAGAAGCTGCATCCTTAAATACTTATTAGAAAACAAGATCTGTCCGTTATGTCAAAGTCTGATACAAGAAACCAGACCTGGTCAGGCTCTTCGTCCTGATACCGCCCTCCAGCGCATTGTATATAAACTAGTCCCAGGTCTGCTTAAGACTGAAATGAAACGACTCTCAGAATTCCAGGAATTATCTTTAAAGGAATCGTTATGCACGGAAAATATTGTGTGCAGTAAGGAAGTTCTCGCCAAAAGGTGTTATCCATGTTTCACTGCTAGTTATAGCGTTTCAGGTATGCAAACTAACCATATTTCGTCTACTTTTTCCGCTGCTGTTATATTCTGGCTACATATTATCACTATTATGCTTAATAAAGAACGATTGATTACTATTACGTGCATGCGTCGCATATTATTTGTATGGTGGTTTGTGTGTATTTATTGCTACTAACAATTTGACTTGAATTGACTGTGATGATTTCTTCATCATTTCTACTTCAACTTTGCTTGAAAGAATTGTTGAACTGTCATTCTCTAAAATACATCTAGATGGTAGATGTATCCTTGGTTTTGAGGAGTACAGTTCTTGTCACATTCTTAATTTAATGGATAGATTAATTTAAGAGTTAAGAATAGGAGCAGCCAGTGTTTTTCCTACACTTCCGTCCCTCAGTGCTCCTCTGAGAACGAATATGCATCAAAAATTATTTTGAAAGGTTCAGCGAAAGGTACCAACACTACCTCAGATAAGAAGTTCCAGAGTTTATCTATCCTAACCAAGAGGAAATTGACACAAATTTTATTGTGATCTCTTTTGTGTTTCATCTTATAGGGGTATCACTTCAAGTTTGATTTAGGACTAAATCTTACCAGTTTTATGTTAGAGCGGAGGGTTATGAGCTATATAGTACATCGAAATCATGTCTCAAACTTCATGTGCTACACTAGGTGTAAGTTTAATCCTTTAATTCGAGCTATGTAGTGTGCGTTCTGGTTGTTCTTTGAATACGTTACAAGATAGTAGTTTCTTTCCTAAGGTAAGAGGACATATATGAGCTTTTCTCAAAATGAGGTCTAGGTATGTTCTAAAAACATTGGCTAGAATTTTAGGAGTCAAGTTACCTAAAGTACTAAAGAAAAACCCCAAGACTGAGTTGGCTTTATTGGCTTTATTTCAAATTGGAGAATACCCGTAAAGTATCATAGAGATATACGCCTGGTCCTTTTCTAAAGTAGAAAGAGTAGTACTGGATCTACTAATTGTGTGCTCATAAAATGTCCCTGTTGCTCACCATTAACATTAGATTTATTCATGTTAAGTGTAAGTTTCTGTAAACTCACCCATTTTTTCTATCCAAGTCCTCTTGAAGAATTTAGATGTCGGAGAGGCCTTAAAGTAGAATATCTTACTTCAGTTGGATTTTCTTCGGCTTTAGCTTCCATCGAGCACTTTGCATATTGAGGCTTCCTTCACGTACTTTAGTTCAGCCAGCTGAGTAATCCCATCAGCCATCACAAGTTTTGGATATTACATGAAAATGTGTGTAGTGAATTCTCTGAATAAAGTGTGAGCGATTAGCAGAGTTCAGTTCATTTTCACTTCAATATCGTATTGTTTCTGCCACATGTAATCCCCTCCCACTTTATTGCCACTGATGGCTTCTCTTTGTTTACTCTTAGAAACATGCCATTGCACTCCAGCTTTCGTGGAATCGTATTTTAGTCTAAAGTTTTTTCTCATTGTAAATAAGATTTAATTTGCGCAACTACTTGGTTTCTTTCTTACAGATCTTTGTTCTTCACCTCTGCCAACGGCTCTTGCTACTCGATCACTTTCCAAAAGTCCATGCGGACTGATTTCTTCAACACATTCAACTCAGATGCTTGTTTCTAATCGTCTACCTAGTTCTGCTGCTTTTCTAGTTCCGGATGATGAATTTGTGAGCTTAGCTTTAATGCATTTGACAAGTTTGCCTTCCTATTCTAAAGTTTCTGATTCCCTAATTTGCAAACGTCAGGATAATTTTAAATTAGGTTCAACAAGTGAATCTAGTCGTTCCCAACCTCCTTCACCACACTTTAACAGACAGTATGCTAACTCAATATATCTCTTATGCCCAGCTGTGGTTACCGTCGCTAATCTCCATCATCTATTACTATCTAAATATCAACTTGATCCTGCTAGGCAAATTGTAGATTTATATCTTAATGGTGAATGCTTAGAACCATCGCATAGTCTTCGTGAAGTAGCATTTCTTTATTCATTTCCTACACGAAACCAATGTATGTATTTACAGTTTGTTTTTACAGAAGCATGTACAGCTTGGTGGGGAACACCGATGCCACATCTTGAACGATTGCAACCAAAACGTTCGAATACTACTTTTAAGGATCATTATACAGACTCCAATTCCATAAATATTTGCCTCTCTAGCCTCAATCATGCTACTAAGTTATACCAGACTCCAAATAAACACGGTAAAAGAGCTTCATTTTAATAATGCATTTATGAACGTTCTAGCACATTAATATGTTTGTATATCTTTGTATAAATTCGACTTAATATTTTGTATATTAAAACGATATATATATATATATATATACCCACTTAAAGTCCTGCAAGCTCTTTTATCTGCTGGGATGCTACTCCTTTCTGATTTCTAATTATAACACTGTATACACAGTTTTTTACATTCGTCACCTGTTTCAGAATATTTGTGTACATGTACATGGTATAATTGATTGAATTGATTGTATTCATTAAATTGTTTCCAGACCAAAGTAGCTCTCAAAACACCGCTGCTCCCTTTGTCTTTCATTTTTAAGATATATGATTTTATTATTAGACGGAATCAGTTCCGTACATGTTTACACATGATTTAATTCCTTTTTTTCATCTAGAAATATACCTTATCCTTTCTGGTGAAGAAAATCACTTACATATTTCTGTAAAGATTTGATTCTAAAAATATATTTTGTTAGATGACTTTCTTTTTTCCTGTTTTTCGCTGCATAATTGTATCACGAAATGAAATATATTTCTCATCATTTAATTATATGTAATATAGTCTGATGTCGTTTAGTAGTGCAGACAGTTGACTTCTAATTTCAGAGGTACATGTTCTGACACAGCTACATCTCTTCTTAAGAGGTCAGTTTATTTCACTCAATGGATGTTCTATAGATGGGACATGGCATGTAATTATTTTCTGAGTTATATTGACTCTGAATTTTTGGGACTTAGCTGTTTGTTTTTGTATTGTCAGGCGATCCGCTCAGGATGCATATATAGCAACTGAGGTTGACTAGTTTCAGTCCGTGACAACATCAACAGGAGTACACGAATTCATCCTAATTACATATACCCGTCTCACAAATGTGACCGTCTGAACTCAGTAACCTAGTGGTGGCCTAGTGGCACGAAGCGAAATGAGCCCGAATCCCGGTGTGTACATCAACATTGGGAAGCAGACACATCCAGCCGACGAGTTCCTAATAGGATGAAACACGCATCCTGGATTCCGCTTACCAGTCATAATCTAACTTAAACAATATTAGTGTCGCAAAGTTTTTAATACCAGGAAGTGTCTCATAGATAAAGATTACATTAAAGTTTTACTTATTGAGCAAAGTTCTTGATTTGAGAATATGACTTATGAAACTTTATTTTCGAATTTGTAGTGACTGTCCTTATGTATATATGCCCTTTTATTTTAAGACAATATCAATCCAAAGATTTACATAATGCTTTCTTTTCTGTCTTTCAAGAAGTGCGATAATTTTCTCTATTAACATTACTTTATGGAAGTATTTGGAACCCGAACGATTTATGTGGAGTTTACATATAAAGTCACGTCGTACTTTTTACTACAATTCTCTTTAATACGTTTTTCTTCACTGTGATTACGTTGATATCACTCCTACTTTTTAGCCTTATAAATGGACACTTGAAATAAAATGTGTATACGTTGCTATCAGTTCTCAAAAATCTCACGACATGTGAACGTTATTCTTTTATAAAAATTCATAAAACTGAAAACAGACCTCAGTTGAGTAGTGGAAATTTACCCAAGTTTGAGTAACTTGCATCACAACTCTTTGTTATATTGACTTCTGTATTAATTATGAGATTTAGGGGATCTTAAAATCCCAAGTTATTAGGTACATGTCATATCTATATGAGTGGGCTTAGGTCAGTCGTGCATTACCAACTAGGCACACTTCATTGGCGTTCGCGTCTACCAACCAAAACCCTCCTCTCTCTTTCTTCACGCCATAACACTATACCCCACATTTTGTTGTCACATTGAGGTATTTAGAATACTTCAAACTCGTGTCAATAAAGCACAGATGTTTGTAATTTCTCACCCGTATATCATGGGATAAATAGATGGAATCCAGTGACTCTAGTACTTAAGTATTGCCAAAGGCAATCGGTGACTGACTCTACTGCATGTTCTTAAGATCCGGAAAGACTCGTACTATATATAGAACATAGAGTATGTAGGGACTGGTTTTATTTATATTAGTGAATGCGACTGAGTTTAAAATGACTTCTTAGTAAATGCATTCGTGTATATCATTCAATTTAAATGGTTTTTATTGACTCCATGACATCGAATGTAACATTTAATCTGATGAAACTGGCTATAATTAAAATGAACTTTGTTTTATATTGATGACGTCTATGCAGCTGAAAAAGCAGTTGTAGAAGTTATTGTAGATTGTTTGCATTGAAAAAAATAAAGTCGTAGTTAAGCGATTTACATCGCACAATAGAAGTATATAACGAATATTCCTCTTGGTGTTACATGAGTAATAGTGAAAATACTGGAGACTAAATATTGATGGTATAATTACATTTATTCACTGTAAACATTACTGCGTAACTATTGAGTGTCATGAAGTACAATTGTGAAATATATTAGGAAGCGTATAAATAGTGGTCAGCGTATACAATCATAACATTTATCACCACTCGATGAAGAACTGATGGTCACACTGTTTGTTGAGGTAATAAGCTAGTTACTTTTGGAGTTATATATACTGTTTTCGGTTCTCAAATACTACTGTTTTTAACTGTCACTTCTAATTCAAATCAGATTATCAAACGTTGTATATTAAATCCTAAACTTGAACGTGGCAACAGAAAACCTTGAGAAATCCAGCAAGTTCCCGGCCAGAAGTAAATCATAGATCTGTCTTTGTCATGTTCAGTAATATAAGCGTTCATTTTAGCGCTTAAATAAAATTTTGTTTATTCACACAATGGCCGGGTACGTGTAGTGACAGTACAATTGGTCTGATACTTTCGAAACCTCTATCTGTGTCTTATACTGACCAATGTCACAATTTCTCTCTCTATTCTGGAGAAAGCTCTTATGGAAGTGTTTGGTGATGATGATGATGATGATGAAATGATACCTTCAAAAAGACATTTCAATCTTGAGCGTCCAAACGATATCGCCTTTCTGTGCGATGATACACAATCTATCGAAATCGCACTTAATTGGTTTGAAATTAACTTCCATAAGTATATCGTATATGTGGCATCTAAATACAAGGTATTTTTGTAGAATTAGTGGGGGGGACTTGTTCCTTTCTCTGCTTTGTAGTGAATCATTAGTAATGGAGTTTATGTGACCGGGTAGTTACGTGAGTGCTGGTTTTGATTTGATATATGAAATCAACCTGCACATAATGAAACCCAGAGCGGTTGATTCAAATGTGGTCCATCTTTAGCATATTCTTAATGTGGGTCTGGCTGTCAGTGGTTGGGTTTACAAAACGTCGGTGTGAGCATCTTTTTCCTATGTTTGGGAAATCTGATTTATGTGAGCTAAGGATGTTTATCACTTCTCTATCCGACTATTATTATTTCCAAAAGTTCCAAACATCCCGTGGGGCAGCATGCTTTTGTTCGACAGTGTATTCAAGCTCAATGATGATAATTTACTTGGTGTCACTATCTTGAAGCATCAATTCTGTAGGTTTGGTCACGTTTTACAATTATTATCCCAACGACCTCCATATCATGCATTATTCACCAACTCTAGTTGAAAAAGCAAGGAGGTAGTCTGTTTATTACATGGCGTCGTGGTATGAAAGGAAGCTGTATTGGATTGGCTTCTATCAGGTTATCGTAATCGCTTGGTTGGGATCCTAAAGATGGTACAACTCAATCTTCTGAGACTTCGGATATGGCTCAGAATATAAGCCAATGGTGATCATTTCGTGATTTACATTTCCCGTAAAATGAAAGGAATTCATGGTTAAATGAAGTCCTTATTGAAGGGGGGGGGGGTATTTTTCTTCTAAATGTAATGGTAACCATCCATTCCTTGTTTCTTCACAATTTTATGTGTTTGTGTGGTACATCCATTTTGATGCTAATTGGTACCGTAATTGGTGCATAATTAAATAATAGATAAACAAACATCACAATTTTGCAAACCAATAGATTTTATATCTTATTCCACTGTTTAAAAAGTAGCTTTTGGGAAAGCATAATACTTTCATGTATTTGAAACTAATATTACCACTTCTGTAGTGTGTTTAGAAACTGCAAAGTTAGTTTTATCTGTACGAAGAAACTGAATGTATGAAGTGAGCATTCATATAGGTGATGTAGTCCTACAAGACTGTTTCATCATACTAAGATAAACAATTGGATTTTTATTCTTAGCTATAGGACACAACTTATTTGCTGGAGCACAAAGATGTCTTGTTTCTGATTCACAGTGCAAGTTTATGGTAGAGTAAATGAATTAATATCAGTATTAAAGGAATTCTAATAAGTGTACTCAATGACAACAGTGTTTACATTATCTTGAGTCCCTGTAACATAAGCGTTTGTGAAAATATTCTGAGATACTATCAGAAAAAAAATGATTCGTGTATGTTATGTACGATGACAGTGAATTTCTTCCACGGATACTTTGCTATAAATTAACATAAATTCTCGATTATTTGCATCTAAAGTAATTTTTATGGAAAATGAACTTATGACCGAGAATTTTCTTTTTTGGAGTCATCGTTATGGAGATTACGTAGCATACTGCTGAATTCCTGCTTGTTTATATCTGCATTTGTCTATTGAACCTTGACGACAAATTGTATCTTTACTTATTTATGTTATATTTGCAAGTTAACATGTAGAAGTATATATATGACGTGCATGCTGTTTGTAACATTCGATAGGAGTATTTTGGTTGATATTAATTGGAATATTACAGATGTGCCACTTTTTATTTAATAATAGATTATGATACTGAAATATTGTTTATACTATCGTTGTTAAAGATAAAGTTATTGGAACTGTAACTTGGGTGGTGTAAGCTTCAAGACTTAACAACGGGAACTCGGATGGTTCATTTAGCTTCTATCAACTTTCGTTTCCTATGGAAGGTTTATAAACTTTATTAGGGCTCTTTAATCGGACACTATCAATCAAGCCAGAGCGTATGGTGAACTGTCATCTGGTGGTGGTGTCTGTCAAGGTTGTCCACCATTGTCTTTCTTTCTAACTCCATTATAGAATCACTACTGGAAATAGCACTCTCATCGTCTGGATTTTTAATAATTGATTTCCTATCTGGAGGTTTACTGATTGACTTAGAATACGTAGATGACATAGTTCCGTTTGCTTAAGACGCTGATAAAATTCAATCTTTTGATGGGATTGAACAACAATTCAGTCGTATTACGGATGAGTTTCTTTTTCCGTTAGTGCAAATTGTTGCTTCAGGACTGGTTTATGTAGAACTAAAGATATGAATTGAAGTAGTTCGACGCGTTGACCACTTCACTGAACTTAAATGTCTGATCAGCCTTGATGGTTCTATCTATGACAAAATGACACGGATTCAGAATACTGATTTAACTTATGTTAACTTACATTGCCTATGACTGAAACCTGACATTCATCCCTTAAATGATGAACGGTAGCCTGCTGTTTTAATGTATGGATGTGAAATGTGTTCATAAGGGTAGAGGACCTTCGTAGGCTATTAGTAATTAATCATCGATGTCTCCATAACATCACTTGAGTTGCTGGGGTCACCGGGTAAGTAATAATGAGCTTAGACCCTGGGCACTGGGGGGAAGTTAATAACCCAGTTGATGAGGTTGTGAATCTTTATTGATTGACATGGTTGGGATATATGTTATGTACGCCCAATCACCCCCTACTTTGACACATGATGTTAACTTATATTGGAGTAAGATGGAAGAAAGCTGAGGGCGACCAAACCAAAACATGGCATCAGTCAATGAAATCACTGATTACTGATCTGAGCTGTGTTGATAGATGCAGACCACGTGGCCAGAGTCCGTGTGTTTGCCGTAACCAATGGTTGGACACTGGTTGACATGGCTCAGAGTGAATCACGGTGGCATAGGTGCATCCACTCTATCTTCCTCCAAATTGTGAGCTTAAAATTGTTTTATACGTCTTTTCAAACTAATTCTTTCATCCTGTATCATATTCTGTATGTTCACACTTTTTCTTACTACCATTGAAGTAACTATGCTTCTACTAATTTAGTGTTTGTCTTATTATGCTACTGAGGTGCGTCAACTTTGATGCATATGTGTACCAAGTTCTATGTTGTGTATACAAACATACGTCGTCTGTGACTTAGACTAGACGTCCGTCTGCCAATAAAAGGATGAATATGCAGCAGTTCTCTGTGTTTTGCCATACCTACGTAACACATACGCATGTTACAAATATATCATCATAGATATCTTCTAAATATTGCCGATGTTTATCAAGACCAGCACCATCTACTTTGATGCGTGATGACTAGCTTAAGGTTTGGATAATAAGAAACTAAGGCTTGCATTCACCATTTTCACTTTTCAAAATTTAAAAATACTTCATTCGTTTCTTTTTGAATTATACCCTCTGTATCTTCTTTAAGACCACTAATGTTGTCATTACTTCTGCTTCATTGTTATTCATGGTGATGACGTGACAGCTTGAACCGGTGCAGTTATTTACTATAACTGACTCACAAGATATATTTCTTTGGTTTAAGTTGTCTTAGTAAATTTATTTGAAGACTTCATGTGATGAATAATTTAGAACTTATAGAAATTAATTTTCTTTCGGCATCGCATGACTTACGAGTTGTTTTGCGTTATGTGCTGAAAACTTACTACTGGTGTATGGTTATGGCTACATGGTTATTTAATTTACCTTTAAACTAATGAATTTTATTGATATAAACCATATTACAGCCATCTGATGTTGAACAATTAGGTTTTGTCTTTATTTCACAGCATTGCCTTTTTAACTTCACTTTTTATGCAAAACAGATTGAATTAGTAAATTTAGATAATGGCTAACAGTGGAATCTATGACTCGCGTTTTGTCTTATTTGAGTGGATCCATCTGAGCCTTGACATCTATCACTTCAAACATCAACATGTTACCTACTGTGTTTCTGTGTCTTAATTGCCACTAAATCAATCAATATGTGTCGATTTATTTGTACGAGTTTCTATGTTCCCATCGGTAATGGTAAGGACTTCAATTAATCAATTTCTATAGTTTTCCTTACAAATAGGTTGAATATTATAGACTTATGTTACCTAATTACTCTAAAAATATACAGTTAAAGCTTAAATTATCTTCATCAATTCTCTCAATTCCTATAGATAATGTCCAACGAAGTTATTTCCTGTGTTAAACAATGCCTACATGATTTTGGTGTTTGCGAATGTTGTATTAGCCGATTGACTAATGGTCGATGCCAACGTACAGATTTTCTTAGTGTCTTTCATTCACAGGCATATCCTGATGAATATATATGCAAAATTTGCTTTGGACTATTGCATAATCATTATTTATGTGATATTCCACGGAATCTTAATGAATTACAAAATGAAAAAATGGAATTTACTAATGAAGAATTTAACAGTTATGTTCTACTCTACTTATATAAACAGTTAAATGAATCTCGTTATCAATTTACAGCCTATCAACTTCAGGTATGTTAGTAATTTACTGTCGTATTTATTTTCATTACTCACTGAACGAATGTAAATAGTTGACAGGAAACCATTAGATAAAGTCAATATTTGGTTTATACTTATAGTGAAATGTGGATTCTAGATTCTGCCGCTAACCATATAATAATCTAAAACTTATTCTTTATCATTTGAAAGCTACAGGTAAAATACCTGAATTTAAGCATCTGGCTAGTTGACATTTGTCAACGACACTTACATACAACTGATCTTTAGACCTATTCATTCTGTATACAATCCAAAAGTATTATTCAATTTTGCCAATTACATATGACTGAACACTATAGGATGTGAATGATACTCTGGAAATTCTCCTCCATTTTTCTGCGTGAATCGAAATTGACACAATCATGCATTTTATCCTTTACTATCAGTAAATTTGTATAACACTGTACTACTTAATAATATTGAGTAGTTTATGTTTCACAGTTTCTATAACATGTAACTGTTTATTGTAATTAATTAATAATTCCATCTATTTATAATCTCCATTCCGTATTTCGGTTTGTTTTTTTTTTACTTTTGCTAGTATTTGTCACTATGCTTATCTTTTTACGTGTATGTTTCTACTTCAGAAGTTGTTTATTTTAAACAACCTATTTACTTTTCAAATAACGTTTAGTTTATTTTCATACATCACTGTTACCTGTATGACATGGCTATAAATTCCTTAACCTCTTATATGACATAGAAACTTTTTCTCTGAATACACTTTTCATTGGAGTTGTTGACACCATAATTCAGTGTATGTTGATTCCTATTATTTTCTGTTTCTATTCCGTACTTTCATAAAAATTTCATCTATTGATTTCAAGAATTTACGCGTAATTCAATTACCAGACTAAAATTATTTAAAGGACTGCACTATTTATAGGATACAAACGGAATACTAAGCACTTTTCGATCGTTTGCTTATAGCATTCAGTGTATCGTTTGTCCTTAGGCGGCGTATCGGCATCAACTTCATGAAATGTAGTTAGCTTCATCATATTTGTATCTATCTAAATCTTGTTTCATTTCTACACTATTGTTTCTTTTTTTTTCTCGATAAAGGTCACCGAACCTATCAATGTTGTGTTACGTGAACAATTTTTATGGGATGAATTAATTTGTATTTCGATGGATTATGTAAATAGTACATTGAGTAGTAGTAGTAGTTCTAGTGATAACTTGAGTAGTCTGTCAGTGACATTCACGAAAAATGATATCAATTCAATGAGATCATACACCATTCCAGTTAAAACTGGATGGAAATGGATCGTAGAAGAAAAATTATCATCATTATTAAAAGTAAGTCTACTGTTAAGTATTTCATGGAATTAATATTGTTGTAATGCGTTCATAGCTTCTATCTTAACGTTATAGTCAGGTTTAGCTTTTGTAATGACTTAATTGTGCTATATTGACCCAAACCATTCTTTCAAATTCTATTATACCAGACAGGTCTACTGTGTTAGGCGGCATGATTCAGAACCTCAAACTCAAGGTCCGTAGATAAATTTGGTGTCAGTGAGCTGTTTCTCCCAAAAATCCAGCATCTGTGGTTATGTTGCCTTCTCCAAACGGAAGGAGGAACTTAAAAAGTCAACCCTTGAAATTCCATACCTCACCTTAGGGGTCAATAATACTAAGGGGGTGTGTGGGAAATATATTCTCTACGAAGTATACTTAATCATAAATTTATCAGAGCGTGATGTCAATCTCCAACTATCTAGGTTGGCACAATTCACATAACTGGATAAAAAATAATGGAGTCAAAATGATAATATCAACGTTAAGGAATTCCGCTTTGTAATCATTTAGACTTCAAGGCAGAAATTTCAAATATTCTAAAGACTTGCTACATTTTTGTCGTATCTGACATCATGGAAAATGATTTTATTCACTGAATTTTCTTTAGTTACCAAAGTTGGACATCATACTGAGAAGGCAATAAAGATTTATAGCTCAAGAAAGTGGTTTTGGTTATATTGTCTTTTGTGAGCTGGATGTTTCAATTGCAGAGCTTTCATCATTCTGGACGGCTTCGTCGTCTCGAATTTCTGCTTCGTAATTAAACTATCCAGCTCAGTGAATTATGTATAACTACAACTGGACATCACTGTTAGTTCATTCATTTTCATTATTCATAATTATAACTGTTTGCATCAGAGGTAATGAAGCTTGCATCTGTATTGATCTTTAGTTTCTAGCTAATCGGTTTTAACTGTAAGCTTCATTGCTGTTTAAAACCTCCATCCAATTATTAAGAAGTATTGACTTAATGGTAAAACATTCAGCTAACTGGTCAAAAGTCTAATCTCTACTACACCTACTTTCGGATATGCGAGTAGTAAGCGGGTTGTATCACTTTTTAACTAATGATATTTGGCCATGATTGAATAATATCGACATTACCTCAATATCTAATTGTTCCCCGACTAAAATTCAAGCCAAAATATTATGGGAGCTTGAGCTTCTGTATTCTGAGTCGAATTTCACCGCTGAACAACCGTATTTACAATTCATATCTTAGAAGTAAACATCCTGTTCTCAACATTTTGTACTGTATAATAAATACATAAGAGGTATAATATATATTCATAATATAGCATACTCTTGTTTTGGTAATGTTAGGTTCTTTGAGTTGATTGGCTTAGTTCAGAAACCTTCGTTGTTGTTTCGGACAAAATCTTCAGCGCTTACTTAACATAGACGACAACGAAAGCTCAGTAGTCAAATCAACCAGCTCAGAGAAGCCCAACATTACTCAAATCATCCACCTTCACTAGAAATCTTCATCTTAATACTTATGTCTTTTTCTTCCATTGTATATATATAGGCTCCATTAATTTACTCTTTACGTGATGATACTGAATTAAAACAAATCAAAGCTAGTGAATTGAATATTAACAATTCAAATTGTGATCGAGAAGCAAATATCATTTGTTTAAATTTAGAATTTTCAAATATTTCTATCCAGTCAGATTATGATATGTTTCTAAGCTACTTAGAACTCTCTCCTTTGGATTCTATTCGTTCATGGATTGCTCGTTTAAAAAATGCTAAACTACCGCGCAAGCGTTCAAGATTCAATTATAGTAGAAAACAAGGAATATTAAAAAGTAAAAATGCTTCACATGAATTAATGAAAACTGATGAACTTTCCTTTCAAATGATCGATTCTCAAGGCAATTCCTCAATTTTCAATCCATCATCTGTAATTAATATTGGTTATATCTTGCCAAATTCATTTTGTTTTTCTCGTGGATTTTTAACAGAACTTTTGCCTTTACTGAAAGATACTTGTTTACAGTCAAATTATTTAAGGAAGTAAGTATTGCTGTGATAATCGAATTGAAGTAGTTTTATTGACGACTTCGATTTTTTTTCTACATTTATTCATCACAGATTGATGTAGTTAGGGTACCACTGAAAACGATTGACTCCTAGGAGGTTGTTTCATCCTAGTATGGAACTCCTCGGTAGTGCGCACCCCTCGGGGATTCAAACCCAGGACCTCCAGGTCTCGTGACGACTGGGTCGGCATCCAACGGTTGAATTTTTACGTTGGTCAATTTGTTATATAGCGCGATCAGTCAATGCCTTTGCTGATAACTGTCTCACTCCCAACATATCTGAGATAATTGTCACCAATACCACTAATTGGTTGTCGCTCTGTATGTCAAATTGAATGAAATCAAAGTCATACCGATGGATGCCGACCCAGTGGTACTGATGGTTAAATGTTTGCCGCGAGGTCTGACCGTTGTGTGCTCAACTCCATATCGGAATAGAGGGTGTGCACTACTGCGAAGTCAATACTAGGACGAAATAGCCTTCAAGTACTCTCTGGTTTCTAGTGGGTGCCCAACTAAAATTAATCTGTGACAGATACAAACAACAAAATATTGCTATATGAATTTTAAAATTGTCGTTATTGTCTCCTTTTATTCATTTGATTAATGCTTGGTAAGTACAATGAATATTATGAGCCACTATGCTGGATGCTACTTATAAAACTGTCGCTTGAAAGTGGCAACAGTAAGCAGCCTACGAAGTGAATTGCCAGGTAGCAAGTAGCGAGAAGTGATCACAGTACGAATGAGTCATGAAAACAACCAAGAGAAACAAGACTGCAAACAAATCGAACTGCCGGACGTAAACGATGTACTAATAGATAATCGAGAGCATTGTATATATTATTTATGACGTTCTGTGTTTTTACCAAATAAAGTATTCTCTCCAGCTAAGCAATTGTTGTCGAACCTACACTAACTATAGACAACTAACGAGAATAAACTCCCCTTCTAATGATCTAAGTGCAGTACAATCTTAACTGTGAGTTTTATTAAATCTACCAAAATGTGATAACTCCATATAAAAATGTTCAAATTGTTCTTTACACATAATTCAACTAGAGAATATCCTGAAACATAAACAATTTAGTGAGGAAAGAGTGTACGATGAATTGGCGGCAAGAAACCAGTTCAAATTTATGCTTAATAAAGTATAAAATAGGAGACCATAAAGAAATCAGTCAGGCATAAATGTGCATTAGTTCAAGTTATCATACCACGTTCCAATTACTCATTAAAATTAACAAGCTGAGTACCAATAAAGTCGAAATAATCTTAGTAACAACAAGAATGACTAAATGTCGCAAAAGTTGTTTACGAAAACAATGAAAAATTGGTATAAAACATTCTGGAACTCAAGAGCTCGAGGAAAGTAAGGGATTAATTCTACTATTTCATTGTTACTGATTCTGAGTGATGTTGACCAACGTTTCTAACAACTTATAACGGTTATCGCACAGAATCCAACCAGGTTGTTTGCACATTATAACATGGCTCATACCAGAAGTCTTTAAACTCATTGACTGACTCCATGTTCTGTTTTGGGCGCCTGTAGCATTCTTACATCACACTCCTACAACAACAAATGTCACGCATTGAGGTAAGTGGTTCAGCATACGTAATACATATCCAAACCACTGTATCATTTGATTCTCCATCTTTGCGGATTACTCTGTGCATAACCTCATCGTTGCAAACTAAGTTATCTCATGGTAAGCAACCGATGCACATATGAACAAGGAACTGAAGATTAATCATTTCTCCTACTTTCATCGTCTATGTTTCATAGCCACATGTTAATACATAATAGACTGCTGCGCAGTATACTAGCCTTTGGTTGGCAAGCGGACATCTCGTCTTTCCTCATTATTACATAAGGCCATTTATTCAAAAACTACCGAACTGTCGAAATTTCCGTTACCTGCTAATTTAAATAAAAATGCTTACCTTTTTTTATTTCATAGAATTTCTAACAATAATTGTCCACCTGCTTTCATAACGTCCCTAAAGATATTTCGAAGCCTACCGCTTTATCTGGCTGGTCGTTACGTGAAATTGAGTCGGCGCTTACCTCAATCACCGTGGATAATTGGATCACAGCGTAAATTGGATTCATCTGTAGAAGAACTTATCACTCATTTAATATTACCTCGATTTGGTACAAATGCTCAAAGTTGTTTTATTACAGCTGGTAGAGAAGATGTTGATGTCAGGTAATTCATTTTCTATTCTTAGTGATCTCTTTTTTGCAAGAGTTTGTATCTTTCCGTTGTTTATATTAAGAACTACTATCAGACTCCATCGACCTCCCGAATGGATTGCATCGACATTCCCATTTAACTATATGTTTCTAGCGAGGTTTAATTCTGGTTATCAATAGGATTCACAACGTGTGATTCGTTCTATTCATGACTCGCTGCTAGAATGTCAGTGTCGATGCTTTCCCCGCAGGGTGCACGTATATCAATCTAGACTGATCAATTGCGGTCCTTAATATCAACAACTGGAGAACTTATACTCGTCGAACAAGTTACTGGTTATATGAATTCAGTAATCTAATAGATAACTCTTTAGCGTTTGAAGAGATAGTCATTGGCTTTGAATATCAACTGGATGTAGATGCATGCAGATGACAAGCCTCAAAAGGACGATTTGGAAAGCGGATGTAAATCGAACATTTCAGTGTAGAATATATAAGCTTTCTTTAGATTACAATAAGTCTGGCGAAATTATAGTTTCACTGAACCCTTCAAACACCTTTCTTTTGTTTCATCCAAAGTACGATTGTCTCTTTGGGTTTGCCTACAGCTTTGTCACTGGATTTATTTGATGCTCTTTCCTCCATGATGAGTAAAATGTTTTATTCATGCCTTTTAACTCTTCTATTCCTCTTATTTTCTTCATTTTTAGTGTTATTATTAGAAGTTCAATTTTGACTACACTTTTTTGACATTTTAAAAAGAATGTCTATCAACATAGTTATTTTTAGTCATGTGGCTTGTAGCTAGCAATCGAATGTAGATATTTTCTTCAGTTTCCAATTCGTCACCTAAATACACCAATATCTCTGTGTTGATGTTCATACCGATGTTCGAATCCAATAACTTTCTCTTCTGATGTTAATATCTTGGTCGTCCTAAATTTGAAGATACACGCATTCTGGATAATATTGATAGCATATAATCTGTATATTCTAAAATTAGGCTTATCATATTATACAAATATATTGATTATTTTAATCAACTTTCAGATGTCTTGGATTAGGTCGACCATTCGCAATTGAAATTATTAATTATGAATTATTACCATCAGAAATTATTCAACAATGGTCCACTTATAACAATCAGAATAAACTTGGTGTTGAATGTTGTAATGATCAAAACAATCCATCTAAACCATTGGATCTATTGAAACTGGCATCGTATGTCAATTCGAATACACAAAATCGAGTTTTTATACGAGATTTGCAGGTTCGTTTAAGTTAGTACCAAGTAACCTAATAAACCATTCATGAAATTGAATGGTAGTTAATCATTATTTAAAGAGATTTTGTACATATTTTTATTGACTACTAGAAAGTAATGTTTATAAAACAGGAATACTGTCACAATGTCGCATACTTTTGTGCTGAGAGTTCTTTAACGTAATTAGGCATATGGTACTGAATAAGTTGATATTATTATTAAATAACTTTGGAATACCAAGATAAGTAATATTATTAGCATTGTTGTTCTTCAGCATAACATTTTTTTACACGATTTCTGTGCATCTATTGAATCCAAAGAACATTACTTAACTGTTCTGTCCTTGTTTAGTACTTCCCATCAGTGCACTTCTACGACTCCATATTAGATGGTTACAAGTGTTTTCCATTTTTTTAAAGTAGGAAACCTGAATTTTAGGATTCCGAATGTATGTATGTGCAACATAGAATCTGGAGTATATATACATCAGTCCTAGACGCCCAACAATAGTCGTATTCCTTGACCTTAAAGCGGCGTTTGACTCTATCGACTGTAAGGTTATGTGGCAATGTCTGTCATTGAAAGGTGTACCAGAGAAGTACATTAACCTTATACAAGCTCTCTACTCGAACACCACATGTCGAGTTAGAGCTTATGGCTCATTGTCGTCACAACTGATTACCTCAAGTGATGTTCGTCAAGGTTGTCCGCTTTCCCCATTTTTATTTAATTTTATCATAGACATACTTTTATAGTTAACATTGTCATCGTCCCATCGTCTCCGGGCTTGACCTTCTTCCAGGAGGTAAACTCGCCGACTTACAATACGCAGATGATATAGTCCTCTTAAGTAATTATGCTGATAAAATGCAGAATCTCTTGACTACCTTAAACATGAATGTAAGGATGTTTGGGATGCGATTCTCTCCACCCAAATGCAAAATATTACTTCAGAATTGGCTTGATTCGGCACTGAAGTTAGTAATAGAAAGTGAGGCAGTTGAATGTGTTGACCGCTTCACTTATCTAAAGGAGCTTCACCAGTCCTGATGGTGTGGTGTCTGCTGAAATCTCTGCGCGTATACATAAGGCCTGATTAGCTTTTGGGAATTCGCGTCATCTGTGGCGTAGGCGAGACCTCCGACTACTGACCAAAGGACGCATTTACTGCGCAGCAGTTCGATCCGTTCTACTTTATGGATAGAGGATATTCGTAGGCTCCTGGTATTCGATCACAGATGTCTTCGAAGCATTGCTCGTGTTTTCTGGGACCACCGATTAAGCAATACGTGGGTTAGGAATAGAGTACTAGGTAGATACGGTAAGTCTATTGATCAAGTAGTAAATCTTCATCAGCTAAGGTGGTTAGGACATGTGTTACTTACGTCTGACTACCGCCTACCTCAACGAGCAATGCTGTCTGGTGTAGGAGTAGGCTGGAAGAAAGCTAGGGGTGGCCAAACCAAAAAATGACACCAGTCCATGAAGTCATTGACAGTTGGGCTGAGCCATGTTAATAGGTGCAGACTACCTGGTTGGGGTCCGCATGACGCTCGTAATAAATGGCTAGAGACCTTGTGTGATATGGCTCGAAATCGTTGGAAATGGCACAAGTGCATCCACTCCTTGTCTTCCTCTAAATTCTAAGTTTCTGAACTTACCACAGTTTTCTGTTACTGAATCATATTTTCTTAAATCTTATCTCCGATCTCTAATTCCTTCCATTAATACTAACTCTGTTACTACCTCCCCTACTATGGGATCTGATTCAACAATTTAATCTCTATCTGCTAATTGAGGCATGGCAACTTGAACTCTCATACGCATATACCAAGTTCTACGTTGTCTGTCTGTCTGTACATCAGTCCAAGTTTCCACACTTTAGCAGCACACCAAGAAGTATCAGTAGCTTTAATGGTAGTAAGAGAAAAGCGTAGTGATTATAGAATATAGTACGGGAAGGAAGAATTGATTCGCAGGAAGACAAAGCAGTTCTAATCTCACAATTTGCGAGAAAACAAAAAGTGAGAGCATTTGTGCCACTATGATCGACTCTGAGCCATGTTACGCATTACCTAACTATTAGTTACGGCATTGACGCGTACTCCAGCCAAGTAACTTGCATCTACGCGACTTAGACTAACAGTCAGCAACTTTAATGACCGATGCCATATTTTGGTTTGGCCGACCCTAGATTTATTTTCTCCTAGTGATACTATTTGAATCCTCAGATGGAAGTATGTAAAGTGAAACTCAAGTCTACGAACTAGTAGTTGAAAGTCGTACGTTTTAGTCACTACTCCATCGCTCAGCAAATATGAAAATACTGTCTTATGCTCCTTTGTTTCCAATATATCACCAGCTGATATTAGTCCGAAAATTCGACCTTAGACAAAATCTAAATTTATCTAGACTGAAGTTATTTATTGAGACCTTATTGTTAAATAGTACATATTTCATGTAAAAACAAATACGTATAAGCATTTTATACGTTTCAAAACGCAACTGTTTTCCCTTTTATTCATATATGCACTTACAGTTAGTATCATCGAAATCTGCTGCAGCGGCATTAAAATTAGGTGAAATGCAAAAAGCTAAATGCTATCGAGCTGTTTGTTGGTGTCCCCAAGGTGGACTTAATACTGAGCTGCTTATGAAAATGCAACAGTATACCAGTACTTTGATAAGTCGAACAAATGATGAGAATATTAATCATATTATGAGTACTGTACATTGGCCTCCATTAAAGACAGGTTCTCTAAAATATGGAAGAATTTACTTTGGTCCGCTACAAATCAATCAACTTACGCCAATACGTGTATTGCATAGAAGACCATTGCTAAATCGTAAAAGAATTATTTATCATTTGTGTTTCATGTCATTTGTGGAAACGATGAAAGATAATATTCCCGAGGTACTATTCATTTGTCAGTTAGTAGTGTTTTCTTATGATGCTATCATATTGAGGTTTTAGGAAGGTAGGATTTTGGCTGGTGGTGAAATCTAGGCTATGCGTTTCTTCGTATTTCGGGACTTATCGGATAAATGTATCTGCATTTCATTATCGTCTTCGAGTCAGTGTAGATAGTAACATTGGGTAACAGGTACATCCATCTAGCAAGTACAAATCCGGGACCTAGATCCTTCTAAAGTTGCTTCTACCATCTTTTGCGTAAATTGTTCAGGTCGCTTAAAATGGATACTAAGTGCTGCGCTAAGTTTGTATAAATATTGTTAAGACTAGTTTCTGAACATCGATAAATGGATAGATTATACACAAACTTGATGGATTGTAACAGTATACAGGACATGTAACCTTCCATCCCTGTACCTAGATAACAGTATTTTATTATCACTTGAGATAGTTGAAACACTAACTGGTATTAAATATGCTACGACTGTCTCTAATTAGTCAAGATAAGCATATTCAATATGGCACAACATCGTAAACGCTATTCTATTGATTTCACTATCGGATGATACCATGAGGCTCATCTATGCACTTAGAATATGCAGATAATATAGTTTTCTTTGGAGATACTGACAATACGCAAAGTCTTCTGAATACATTGAGCAACAATGTATTTACGTTTGTTGTGAGTTCCTTTTCCCTTAAATCCAAAATGTTATCTTGTGAATTGATTTAGGAAGTGAAGTACGTGGAACACGGACTATGAAAGTATATATATGTAGGCTGTAGGTTTGTGATCAAAGATATTTTCGAAGCACTGCTGACGTATCATTCGACGACCAAGCAAGTAGTACTGTCGTTAGGCAAAGAGTACTAGAAAAAGGTGGTAGGTCGGTTGTTAGTCCTCAAGTTGGTTGGAGCATACACTATATATGCCCAACCATTGACTACCTGGATCCTGATGACAATTGATGCATGTGTAGCATGAAAGAAAAGTAGGGGCAATCAAACCAGTTTTGTGTATCATAGTAACTTTGGTACACTTATTGGAATGTATTGTATTAAATTGGCGTATTACAAAATCATGTTTTTACGTTATGTCACACCCCAAAACAGATCACCAGAGCAGGAAAAAACAGCTATCGAATAATTTCTGTTGTCTATAAAACCTTTTGGAAATGTTAGCTCTATTTTAAACGTACTGTTTTGAATAGCTATTTATTCCTATTTGGTTACAATATATCGTCCTATTTTACAGTTTGATGACTTTAGATCATGGTCGAAGCTATATCCACAGGATGAACTATTCATATTAGAAATCCGTTGTGAAGCTGGTACTTATGTGAAAGAACTTGTTCATGGAGATCTTGGACGATCTAATCCAAGCTTAGCAAGTATATTTGGTCGTCAGTTAGATATATTAGCTTTGGATGTAACTGCTGTTGAACTTAACTGGCCTACACGACTAAGAGATCCGTCTATCTGACTTGTTAATGCTGAAAACTAATTTTCTTTATTGTACAGATAATTTGTTAATATTTATAGCGGTATACTACTTTCAAGATAGGAAGAATATGAAATTCTTTTTACCTTAGGATAGAGCGGTAACTTTAGTGGTTTCATAAATCATGAGTAATACACATTACACGGCATGATCATGTGATCACTTTGTGGACACAACTTCGTTAACCAAAATATCCGCAGAGAATCATCACCCTAACCACATGTTGGGGTCTTATTGGTATGCGCTCTCGACTTTCAAGCAGTAAGTTTAAATTCAGTTAACCAGTTCATAGCCTGATTCATTGACCTGTTATATAGTTATGAAATCTACAAATATAATGCTAAGAAATAAGTAAACGCTCGGAAAAACTATACGGGTAGATCGGTGAACTGTTCAACTTATTCATGGTGTACTCTGATTTTTCAAGAAAGCACTGAGTGCTATGTGAAGATGGTCATTAATGTTTTCGTATGTATAAATCTCTGATACTGATCACTGAGTATTTGGTTCTTGTTTTTCAAAATTACAAATCTTGACCTTTTTATTCACAGAAAGATTCCCAGTGAGCAAAAAATAAGTAGAAACTTTTGCATAAGATTGTCTAGCAGTGTATTTATAAAAAACAAAAAATAAATAAAGATTTACTAAAATGTTCTTGAATGTATCCAATGTTTCAGTTCAGCAGGACAATTAGGATATGTATCTAAACAAGAGGTAAGGATATCACTATCGACATAACAAAATAGTGGACGATAATTTGGTAATACAGATGAAGAATTCCAACTGGTTTTATTATTAACTGCAGATAAACCATTGGATGCAGTGATTGCCGCCTTCCCGGATACAATAAGTTCAGAATCGATTAAATTATCTAATGCTTTCATAACGACTGGTTTATCGTATAAATGTCCTGGACAGTTGGAACGACAATACTTTAAATATTCTAAGTAAAACAAGGTAAAATGGATGAAAATCGGGGATTAATAACATAAAATGCAAACGACAAAGTTAAGAATAACATTAACATCGACTTCCTAGAAATTCACTTAGACTTATAGAACCTGAGAAATATATGCACCAGTTCAAGTTGCCTAATCACATTAGTGCAGTGAGATGAATACCAAAGTAGTAGTAAAAGTCATAATAACACCAGTGGTTTTAAAATGGAGCTTCGACATGATTCGAAAAAAATTCTTGGATAAGAAGTGTATAAAAAAAGCAAGGCTTGGGATTTCAGGAATCGCAGAGAGTAAATGCATCCCCATCATTACAACCGACCCTCGAAGTTTTCAATTATTGGTTATGACGATCATGCAGACCCCACCCAAGTAGTGTGAACCCAAGCACACGGCTCGAATCAACAGATAACGACAGGATGAACCAATACCACTTTCGGTCTGGCTAGTTCAACTATTTTTCCACCCTACTCCTACGCCAGTCACCATCGCGGGTTAAAGTATGCGGTGGTTAGGCATAGGTAATGTATTTCTCAAATCATCACAGTGGGTTGAGATCTATAACCTGATGGAGTGATTTGCCATATTTCTCTGATACTCTACATCTAATTTGATTAATGCTTATTAGATATTCTCAACAAAGGCGAGCGCTTTTTGTAAGACATCTATGATTAAATACCATTAACCTACGAATGTCATGCACTCTTAAACACCAGGTAGAGCAGTGTCGAGTGGTGCCCAGTAAATTTGTCTTCTGTTTACCAGATGGGGATGTCTCTTACATTAATTGGTAAAAGTTAAATTAGCTTTCCATTAAGCATCAACCCACAGGGGCTGGTGATGAGACGATGAGTAAATTGGTCTACACAGTCAATTACTTCACTCCTTATCTTTAGTACAGGTGTTAACACAGACCAGTCCTGAAATAACTTTTACATTTAAAAGCAGCTTGATGCACTGCTGCTCGATATGTTCAAAAGACATTGCATATTATCAGCGTCTTCACAAGGCATGACTATATCATTTATGTATTATTAGTCATTAAGTGAACCTGTTGTTAGGTGATTAAGCTCTTAGAACAGAGCTCTATTTCAAGTGGTAAATGTATGATGAAATTATGCAAAATGAGAGTAGTGGTCTGTCTTGATGTACACTACTTAGAGTTGACCACTTTGATAACAGTTTATCAAAAGCTCTAACTCGATCAGTTCACTTGTATCTCACTACATAGTATGTACAATCCAGCAAATAAGAGACTTTTTCATCTGTAAAAGTTTCAGCACTTGAAATTATCAACGTCTCTTTACAATCTAGTCTAAACTTCTAAGGCGCAATCTAATACTAGACTAGTCAGTGAAACGAAGTGGAACATCCCACTGTGAACATCAACACTGGGATGCAGATACATCCAGCCGATGAGTCCCAAACAGGACGAAATGCGCGTCCTGGATTCCACTTGCCAGTCACAATCCAACGTAAATAATACTAAAGTATACAGTTGTGAACAAATAATTTACCATTATACAAGCATTCAAAGTTAACCGGTTTTCCATCATTGATATCTTGAAGTTTCACCATGGCAGTAATTAAAAATAGCTCCAATATGGAACAACCTATAATGAATATGGTTATTTGAATACAAAAATGTACTGTTAACAAAAACAAAAAATAAATAAAGATTTACTAAAATGTTCTTGAATGTATCCAATGTTTCAGTTCAGCAGGACAATTAGGATATGTATCTAAACAAGAGGTAAGGATATCACTATCGACATAACAAAATAGTGGACGATAATTTGGTAATACAGATGAAGAATTCCAACTGGTTTTATTATTAACTGCAGATAAACCATTGGATGCAGTGATTGCCGCCTTCCCGGATACAATAAGTTCAGAATCGATTAAATTATCTAATGCTTTCATAACGACTGGTTTATCGTATAAATGTCCTGGACAGTTGGAACGACAATACTTTAAATATTCTAAGTAAAACAAGGTAAAATGGATGAAAATCGGGGATTAATAACATAAAATGCAAACGACAAAGTTAAGAATAACATTAACATCGACTTCCTAGAAATTCACTTAGACTTATAGAACCTGAGAAATATATGCACCAGTTCAAGTTGCCTAATCACATTAGTGCAGTGAGATGAATACCAAAGTAGTAGTAAAAGTCATAATAACACCAGTGGTTTTAAAATGGAGCTTCGACATGATTCGAAAAAAATTCTTGGATAAGAAGTGTATAAAAAAAGCAAGGCTTGGGATTTCAGGAATCGCAGAGAGTAAATGCATCCCCATCATTACAACCGACCCTCGAAGTTTTCAATTATTGGTTATGACGATCATGCAGACCCCACCCAAGTAGTGTGAACCCAAGCACACGGCTCGAATCAACAGATAACGACAGGATGAACCAATACCACTTTCGGTCTGGCTAGTTCAACTATTTTTCCACCCTACTCCTACGCCAGTCACCATCGCGGGTTAAAGTATGCGGTGGTTAGGCATAGGTAATGTATTTCTCAAATCATCACAGTGGGTTGAGATCTATAACCTGATGGAGTGATTTGCCATATTTCTCTGATACTCTACATCTAATTTGATTAATGCTTATTAGATATTCTCAACAAAGGCGAGCGCTTTTTGTAAGACATCTATGATTAAATACCATTAACCTACGAATGTCATGCACTCTTAAACACCAGGTAGAGCAGTGTCGAGTGGTGCCCAGTAAATTTGTCTTCTGTTTACCAGATGGGGATGTCTCTTACATTAATTGGTAAAAGTTAAATTAGCTTTCCATTAAGCATCAACCCACAGGGGCTGGTGATGAGACGATGAGTAAATTGGTCTACACAGTCAATTACTTCACTCCTTATCTTTAGTACAGGTGTTAACACAGACCAGTCCTGAAATAACTTTTACATTTAAAAGCAGCTTGATGCACTGCTGCTCGATATGTTCAAAAGACATTGCATATTATCAGCGTCTTCACAAGGCATGACTATATCATTTATGTATTATTAGTCATTAAGTGAACCTGTTGTTAGGTGATTAAGCTCTTAGAACAGAGCTCTATTTCAAGTGGTAAATGTATGATGAAATTATGCAAAATGAGAGTAGTGGTCTGTCTTGATGTACACTACTTAGAGTTGACCACTTTGATAACAGTTTATCAAAAGCTCTAACTCGATCAGTTCACTTGTATCTCACTACATAGTATGTACAATCCAGCAAATAAGAGACTTTTTCATCTGTAAAAGTTTCAGCACTTGAAATTATCAACGTCTCTTTACAATCTAGTCTAAACTTCTAAGGCGCAATCTAATACTAGACTAGTCAGTGAAACGAAGTGGAACATCCCACTGTGAACATCAACACTGGGATGCAGATACATCCAGCCGATGAGTCCCAAACAGGACGAAATGCGCGTCCTGGATTCCACTTGCCAGTCACAATCCAACGTAAATAATACTAAAGTATACAGTTGTGAACAAATAATTTACCATTATACAAGCATTCAAAGTTAACCGGTTTTCCATCATTGATATCTTGAAGTTTCACCATGGCAGTAATTAAAAATAGCTCCAATATGGAACAACCTATAATGAATATGGTTATTTGAATACAAAAATGTACTGTTAACAAAAACAAAAATACATTTATATGCAAGCACTATTATTAAGTAAGAATTTGATTATAGTGTAATCAAATACATCTCATAAACCATGTATATGATTACGAGATAAATATACTATGTGAGACTAAACTATATTACCAGATTCCTTAATCTTAAGGACAATGAAACTTGATTTGAATTTAGTTAAGTTCATACTAATGAAGAATAATTACCCTAAGAACTTTATTAAAACGATACTTTAGGATAAACGTAAAGAAGAAAACAAAAGTCCAATCGAAGGAGCAGGTTAACACTGTAGTTGTGCCATAGAGAAGTTGGATTTCAGAAGTTTAGAAGAACTTTAAATAAATATGAAATACGAATCGTTTTCCGAACAAACAATACACTTGTCTCTGTAATTGTGAATATCAAGAAAAAAGTTTCAATAGAAGAGGACAAACTATATCAGTGAGACCAAATGTAATGTTTTTATACATAAGCGAAACATCATAATAGTTGAGTGTAACGAAAATGGGACATATAATCTGTTTAAAGCATATTTAACGAATTCCGCAAATTGATTCACTTATATTGACTCATAATATGTTCATAATGTGCATGCCATTGAATATTCATAGTGTCATTTAACTTCTTATTTACATTTATATTATATAATTTTAATTTGTTCTTATTCCCCTGAAGAAGATCGGACCTGCATGTTGAGCGAAACGTCGGAATTTTTACTGATTTCATTCCCTGAGACTGCTTACAAATGTAAATTAGGCAAATGGCTTGCACCCTCACGCCGTCCAAGTTTAGTGAATCTATTCATTTTCTATTGAACGAAAATTTTTATAAAATAAAATACTTAGGTTTTTCTTGATGAAGAAGAAGTTTAGAATAAATGACCCACTAGTGTGAAGTTAAAACTCTACAAGAAAGAGGGATAACAATGTGAATATATACTATTTTCTGCATTCCAATTTTATTAACATAAAAGTTCATCTCGTTGACGTTGTTATGACGCAAAATAGATGGTTGGTTTATCGAACGCCAATTGGGTATGCCTAATCGATAAATGCGTCTGCCTACTTGATCCCAAGCCGGAGATCTAAGAACAAGACGATTGACCAACTAGACAGATTTAGAATTGTATTATATTTCCAAACATTCCTTTATATATATACAAAACTAGACCACACCGTTAACCAATTAGGAAACTAACATTAATACAAGATAGGAGCAATAGTGAATGTGAACTGGAGTACGTATACACAACTCATTAACCATAGTTGATCAGTGAAAAATGATATATTAACAGTTAATGTGTCAAAGGGCAAGAGGGACTGAATGATAATAGAAATAATTTATTCACCTTGAATATAACCAAAAATACTGAAATAATCTACAGAAAAACAGTTCTCGAAGATAACCAATCTTCTTTAGGTGCCCGGTATTTCTATAGTCTACAAATCTAATAGATCACAGCACCACTCAACGGAGGAAGTAGGTAACAACTGAGAAGAAATCAGTACCTAAGTATGTACTTGTGTTCTAAGTTCTAAATCCCATGTGATGGGTATAATCAATGATGCTTAAGGTTAAACAGTATTGACCACTAATAATGATCATTTGGTACAATGAATAAAAGTGGAGGATCATTTATAATCTGATCAGTAACCCATAATCATTGCTAATCCCTTTGAATATTGTTTATGTAAGCATCAGTCGGTAGGTATCTAGTTCGAACCGCTCTCCACCTTTTGTTTGAGGCGGCTTGGTTAGAACAAAAGACCTCAGAAAAAACAGTGCGACTTAATGCCGAGTAGATAAAATCATACAGTAAAAGTTCAATTTGAAGATGAGATTTAGTAATGAATAATCATTATAACAAACCAACATAGGCGTAAGAAATTCAAACGAGCAAACAAGCGTAAACATTTTACTTGGTATCATCTACTGAGAATACAGTAACAGCATATATTTTATCAGTAAAAAACGATACTATTAGAAAGAGAGGAAAAGGTAGAGCTTACAGAATTCACGAAAGTTTTTTTTAAGTTTCACTGTATGTAAGTGACAATCATAGCAATATATCTCCTCGTATATTGACAATTTTATAGCATTCGAAATCTTGATCCTTTAATAGATATGCAAATAGTCTTTTAAATATAATAAAGATGTATTTGGATCTGTACGTTGATTAATCATTGACTGAAACTGGTCAGTTTCTAAGTTTTTAAAATGTCTTTAATTGGTTGTAAATACAGTTTAGCGTTTAGATTAGGTGTAAACAGTGAAGGTCGAAATTGGGATTCAAGATCAAGATTGATTTGAACATTGAATACAATTTACACAATGATAGCCTGAAATCTGATAGGTTAAACACCATGATTTTTAACTTTCTTTTTCTCTTGATAAGTTTAATATTTATAAGTAGTATACAAATGTATTAGAATAGCTGGTTTTTAAATAGTTAGTTTCAGAATTCCTAGCTTGATGAGACTGGCTAATCACGTCATCTGTCATGTGAACTTTAGGAATCGCTTAGTCTTATCCCTAAATCTTACTATAATCACCTGTACTTAATAGGTGCGTTACACAGTCTCTGTATAAATAACAAATTTCATTCTTTAGTATTTTTAGTCAGTTGTTCGGCCTTCTAATACCTGTTTGATTAGGAATTGTCAATCAGTTTCGTGCGTAAATAATCATAAAAATATTTACTGCACTATCCAAAGAAGATCAAGTAAATCTTGTCTCGTGATATATACCTCAAAAACAGTCCAGCAATAGATACCGATTCTAGATTTTCGATTCGATAAACCCATGGTGCTAGAGGGATATAGACCAAATTAAAACATGTTTCATGCATGATCGTGATAGCGTACGCTGATTGGCTATTTATAAACCAATCAGCTCTAGCGGATTATTGGAGAAGACTCTAGAAGCTTCTTATGTAAATACTATGAATATATTAACGTTTCTCTAACTGTGAATTCCTACTTCTATCTACCCTTATTATTTCGAATAAAATTTCGTTCCTGTCCAAACGTGTTCTGATTTGGGGTCTTGTCAAGTGTTCGGTGTCTAAGAATACTAAGCAATAGGAGTAGTTAGGTCGTCTTAGCGAGGAAATATAACACGTGGTAAAAAAGAAAATATTCAACAGAATAATTGAAATCCAAAAATCTCCACAATACCCAATAATAACAATCAACACGTGCCCATTAAGCATTATCTTCATGAAGTAATTTCTGGAGCTCTATCGAGAAGACGAACAATGGATTGCAAGCATACCAGGTATGAGATAAGTATCGTCAATACCAACAGATGACGTTATGTATTATATCATCACCTGAATGGAGTTAGCAGTGCCCGGTGGTGCGTATTTGTGAAGAAACCTAAATATTCTGGGTTTGATCTGAGGTGTAGGCGTGAGGGATACATTCTCAAAGTGTTCCATGCAAAGACGAGACAGCTCTTCAGTGTTTCTTGGCTTTTCAATAGTAGTATAAACCGGGCATATTAATGAAATTAAGTCCCCACAATGCTCAATAAGAAGAACAAAAAATACAACTATACGGAACATATGATTAGCTAAATTTACTTTAATATATCCATCTTAATTTGATAGAACGCTGTAGAGCTTGATTCCCAAAACGAATGGCAATGTACGGAATTAAAAACAGAATGAAATATGTATTTACACAACAAAGAATTTGTATGACTTGACAAACTATAATAACTACTGTTTCGATGAAGAAATGGATTAATAGTAATACATTTTCTTGTGCAACCTAATGAACAAAGTGCGATTATTTTCTGAACGAGTCTTACTATGATTGCTGTAGTACCTTGTAAATCTTATCTCTAGTAAAATTGAGGAGGAAACAGCTTTAATGTATTCATCACCACTAAAAATTAACGAGCACTCAGTACGGGGATACTACGTAGTGCACATCCCACCAAAATCAGGTTCTTGAAACATGTCTTGAAAACCTAACTACAACAAATGTATACTAATGATAATCACGTTACTTTGATGCTGGAAATTGACATTGACAGTTTTAAAGAAAGTCAACTAATATCACCTTTAAGTGCAGTGAGCTTTGAATCTTGTTGCAATGTACATAAAGATTCTATAAATTGAACTGGTTCAATACGATTATGTTCAGGTCCAAGTGACGCGACTATTGGAATCTATTAAAGGGAGCAAAAATAATGTTATCGAAAAGAAACAGTAAGATTTACACATGAAGAAAGAAAATATTTTCTTATTGTTCACTATATGTATGTTGGTTAGTAGGTCAATACACTTCAGATATTGACCTCAAACACTAACTAGTTAATCATCAATCTGTATATTAGGCAAATGATTTTTAGTCTATTTAGAACAATGGTACTAAGAGCGAAAAAAACTATTCAAATGGAATCAACTGAATAAGAAGAATTTAATTCAACAGTCACCTATCCTTGGAATTATTGTGCTATTAATTTTGTGTTTAGAAAAATCTCGATAGAACAGTAGTGATGATATTGGTTCATTGCAAACAATCTACGCTTCATTCTGATTGTTGTCCGATTATGTTGTCGGTAGATATAAATACGTAAGGATCCTTAACGCGTCATGTTGTCCAGGCACAATTAGAAATTAGCAATATCCTCCAAGATAACATTTTTAAATGATTTACACCGTGATCTGATTTCTGATTTCATTACATCATATGTTGATTACTTCCACAATAATTACAAATGCATATTAAGTGTGAGAATAATTTCAATAGGTTTAGTTCTTTGTTGCATCAATACATTCTGATTGTTTCTACAATCAGTACTATGATGAATCAAACAGCACAGCAAAAGTTTTATAAGAAGTTCGATAACCAGAACTCTTGTTTGATTGCAGGTTTTAATTATCCTAGTGGTATACAAGTCAAATATTTTCAAAACAAAATGTTAGATGTGGATAGTTATGTTGTAAAAAATTATTTAGTCATTTGCCCACAAAAGACAAAAAAAGATGCGCTACATTTATCATGCACGGAAAAAACCATGCCTCCAATGAACGCCTCGAATTACGCTCGAAGACCCACATTTGTTGGAAGTATATTACATAAGAAAATAAAATCAATAATATATTGCTAATTAGAGAATCGTATAGTTGGTGTTAATATACTACTGTACATTTCTTATTTAGTTCTCAATCAATAACTGGGATATTGTGCCGAATGTCTGCTCATTATATATGCCGGTTTGTATCTATGGTATAGATCCCAAAAACAAAGAAACCATCATCTATACACAATGAATATGCACTTGCTAATCTTTCTGATTAAATATTAAATGTTTATAAAATTCCCAGAAGTAGAATTCAAAAAACAATCTTAGCAGTTCGTTTCACTGACTAGTCTAGTATTAGATTGCGCCTTAGAAGTTTAGACTAGATTGTAAAGAGACGTTGATAATTTCAAGTGCTGAAACTTTTACAGATGAAAAAGTCTCTTATTTGCTGGATTGTACATACTATGTAGTGAGATACAAGTGAACTGATCGAGTTAGAGCTTTTGATAAACTGTTATCAAAGTGGTCAACTCTAAGTAGTGTACATCAAGACAGACCACTACTCTCATTTTGCATAATTTCATCATACATTTACCACTTGAAATAGAGCTCTGTTCTAAGAGCTTAATCACCTAACAACAGGTTCACTTAATGACTAATAATACATAAATGATATAGTCATGCCTTGTGAAGACGCTGATAATATGCAATGTCTTTTGAACATATCGAGCAGCAGTGCATCAAGCTGCTTTTAAATGTAAAAGTTATTTCAGGACTGGTCTGTGTTAACACCTGTACTAAAGATAAGGAGTGAAGTAATTGACTGTGTAGACCAATTTACTCATCGTCTCATCACCAGCCCCTGTGGGTTGATGCTTAATGGAAAGCTAATTTAACTTTTACCAATTAATGTAAGAGACATCCCCATCTGGTAAACAGAAGACAAATTTACTGGGCACCACTCGACACTGCTCTACCTGGTGTTTAAGAGTGCATGACATTCGTAGGTTAATGGTATTTAATCATAGATGTCTTACAAAAAGCGCTCGCCTTTGTTGAGAATATCTAATAAGCATTAATCAAATTAGATGTAGAGTATCAGAGAAATATGGCAAATCACTCCATCAGGTTATAGATCTCAACCCACTGTGATGATTTGAGAAATATATTACCTATGCCTAACCATTGCACACTTCAACCCGCGATGGTGACTGGCGTAGGAGTAAGATGGAAGAATAGTTGAACTAGCCAGACCGAAGGTGGTATTAGTTCATCCTGTTGTTAACTGTTGATTTGAGTCGTATGCTTGGGTTCACACTACTTGGGTGGGGTCCGCATAATCGTCATAACCAATAATTGGAAACTTCGAGTGGCAACGATCAGGTTCGGTTGTTATTATTGGGATGCATTTACTCTCTGTAATTCATTAAATCCCAAGCCTTGCTTTTTTTATACACTTCTTATCCATGAACTAATTTTTTATTGAATCACGTCTAAGCTTTATTTTTAAACCATTGGTATTACTACGACCTCTACTACTGCCCCAGAATTTACCTTACGGCGTTAATGTGATGTGGCATATTGGACCGATGTACATATATGCCAGGTTCTATGTTGTACTTGACCAACTAGTACTACTGAACTAGTTTTATATGATTAATTCCGAAGTTGGAGCTTAGATATTGCTTGCAGTTATTTAATCATACCAATATAAGTAAATAATGGAAAGAAAACTAAGTAATAGTAACGCTATGTAAGTAATAAATATTTGGAAGTATGAGTTGTTTGGCCATTAGGCTACCTAGTCTTTTTCAAATCTAACTCCACCTCAAACAGGTAATAGTACCACTCCTCGCACAGAATCTGTAGTAAATAAGTGAGTTACATCATCATTAAGTCATTAGTAGAAGTAGAAGCGTAAAGCACTACACTATTAAAACATCGAGGTTAGTAATAATTTAATTAATACGACATACCAATAAATTCATTAAGCGTCTAATGCTCACTGAAATAGACCATGCTTGTCTTAGTGAATCAATCACAATTTCATCATTCATTAATTTTGCAATATGATTATTCCATGATTTAACTAACAGTTCACATCGACGACAATCTTCTACAGTCCTCAATGGCATATCTGGTAAATCACCGATATTAACACTTAGGAAATGTTTGCAAATTTCACAAAATTGTTTAAATGGTTTTGATCTTGTATCAGAATTCAAATCATCGGATGCATAAGAATCAGTATTTTCAATTGGTGCTGCAGGTGATTTAAGATAAATTTGACGATGTGAAAATCTTGATTTTACTCGTTTTTCTAATAGTTCCATAATATCCTGTGCATTTTTAAAGAGGGAGTATAAATGAATATTGGAAAGATTTACTGGAGAAAAATTTGTTCAAAGCATTTCATAACATAAATTGCTTTTAGGGAGTTACGCATACAGAGGGGGGATTGATATCACCAGTCAAAAAGTTGGCATAGAATGCATTCATGAATCAGACTATTAAATATAGCTAACAAGAAAAAAGTATGCAGAATACAGTATGAACTAATTTGAATGAGTACAAGGAAGATTGAATAACAATGCTCAGTAGCAACTGACATATTCAGTGTGTTATTAATAATCTATGGTTTAGTTCCGTCACTTATCCATGTAGTGATAAGTTTGAACACATGACTTACCAGAATGTAATTCATTTATAACCTACAAGTCTATGCTTCTAGTCACTGTTTAGATATAAATGAAGGCATGTGATAAAAATAAGTTGATAAAACCTAAAGAAGTGGATTCGGTTTTGAATCTGCAACTTATTATAACAACACATATAATCGAATACTGTTGCACTGAATTAAATTTTTATCAGGCTTTACATGGTAATATTTGCACGCAACTATGAAAAATGGTAAACTAACGACGGCTATTTGGAAGTGAGTGATAAAAATGAAATAGATGGACTATATAACTAGTAATAATAACTGAAAACTGCGATTGATAGTAAATAGATGTGTGTACTAGTAGTGATAAGATTAATAATAAAATGAATATATATTTTAATATAAGACAATAACAGTAGCGATAACTTGAATAAACATCTCAACACAAGAAATAGACCAAAACTTTGGAAACTAAGCTTATTAAAATAATAATGATAGTTAATAATAATAATAATAATAATAATAATAATAATAATAATAATAGTGACAATAGTAACAATATTCATGATAATAATAATAATAATAATAATAATAATAATAATAATAATAATAATAATAATAATAATAATAGTGATAATAGTAACAATATTCATGATAATAATAATAGTAATAATAATAATAATAATAATAGTGACAATAGTAACAATATTCATAATAATAATAATAATAATAATAATAATAATCGGAGTGTAAAAGATATGAGTAACTTCATATCCAAGGTAAAGAACGTGAATATTAACGGTAAAAAATATGCTATCTCTGGATGCTGTATCCTTATTCACCAATTTACCACAAACCGAAATGATTGAGTTCACATACAAACAAATAACAGAAAAACAAATGAAAGTTAGAATTCCTAAAGGTAGTCTTAAAGAAACTCTCTTACGATGTACAATGAATATCCGCTTTGATGTTAACAATGAGAATTAACAACAAATTGATAGTATGGTTAGCTAATTATAAAATGGGTCTCTGAAAGAGGTAACTGAGGAACTAGATTTATACTATCGTAATTTATCATCGACCAAAACATAAATAAGGAACAACTCATAAGTCAATTTAGTAATGAACACCCAGGAATGCTTTTTACATGTGAGAACGAACACAACAATAAATTGCACTCCTTAGATGTCTCATTAAAAAGACGATAAGACGAGTTGATATGCACACGTGTATAAAGAAATAATTCCACTGTGTCCACGTACCCATAAGTTATAACAGAAATCTAGTGAAATATCATACCACAAGGGCTAGAAATATATGATCTAAAGATTCTATAATGATTGAACAACACAATACACGCAACATGTAAGTTGAAATGGGTTACTCGCATAATTGTCTAAACAAACACGTCTACAGTCAATAGGAAAAATGAAACGTTAGGTCATGCCTACCACAGAAGGAAACTAGATATTACCTATCTGCATGTAATGATTAATATAATTAATTAAAACGTTCGACAGAACAGCGATCATGACTTAATGATCTGGTAAATAAAGAAAAATAACAATTTAAAAACATGGTTCAGTACACCATGAAGATATTAATGAGTTTTTAAACTTTCGTTATTGAGGATAATCCACTAATAAAGATTTCTGGCGTTATTTACAATGTAGACGTTTACCACTTTCCAGTCTCCAACATCATAGGTAGCACATGAAACGGCAACTGAATTAGAAGTAATGTCGATGGCCCTGAGGGTATGACCCCAGAGCCCAACAGACCACATCATGAGGCTACTCATAAAAGACATTTTTAAAAGCGTTTGATGCAATATCCCATACTTTCAAAGACCTTGCTTCCGGAGACGGAAATGCATGGCAAAAGGTGAGGTGTGTTAATTTTCTTTTGTTTTCAGGGATCACCATTCCATTCTAGTAGGGTCCATCATAGTAAATGCCAGTTGTTCGAGACAAACAACTTACTGCTACTATGCGTAATAGTCGTAGACGAAATTCCATCCTCTGACGGTAAGTTACTGACTCTAGTCTTACTGCCTTTTTTAACCGGTAGACCTAATATGTTAAAACCCAAAGTAACGAGTATTCTTGGTATATTTAACTTTTACATGTAGTCCTTAAGGTGTCGAATCCAATTCAATTTCTTATTAGTCAAATATTTCGTTTAGAGATGGTACACTTTCAAAACTCCTCTTTTTATATTGATTCGTCACCAAATGCAGAAATTCAATGTTTCTTCTCAGTGGTTTGGTGTTTGTTTACAGTGACTGGTGCGGTATGATTTATTTAATACTATAACGTACATTCACTGTCCCAATGCATGAGGAATTGGTATGTAATGGTTCACCTTTTGTACTTTTAAAGCTACTGTATCTATGTGGGGAGTATTTCTGTGTAATCTCTGATTTTAGTGCGTTTATAGTGTAATTTTTGCTTGTCCACTTTATATTTACTTTAGTTATGTGTTGAATTTATATTGCGCTCGTGTTTTCTTCAACTTAATTTAAGGTTGTATATCAATAAGTCCTATAGAGTTTTTAGCTCATTACAATATTTCATAAAAGTCACCAATACCTTTATCGAGTTTATTTTACACTTTCCAAACAGCTAATTACGTCGATACCACTTACATTGAATATTTAGATTGTTGTTTGTTGAGTTAATGTTGAATTGGTTCCCTTTTAATTCCCATATGCCACACATTTGAATAGATTAGCTTAAATGCTCGTCTAGCATTACTTCCAAATACGGATAATATGAACTCAGTTTTTAGTTATACAGCGTTACGCATAAGTCCGGTAGTTATGATGAAATTCGACCATACTTTGGTCTGTTTATTGAAAATAGCAAAGGGTCAAGCGTTGTAACTCATCATGTAGAATTTTAAATGCAATTCTTTATTCATAGTAATACCAGGGTGTATGAAAGTCTTATGACCAATAAATTGCATGAGTAGCTATATTCTATAAACAATATCACTGATATATGGCAAACATTTAGCGTAGCGGTTCTCAGCCAAGGCCAAAATAGTAAATTTAAAAGAAACTCCATAAAGAAGTAGAATGGGTTTACTTTCGAAAAATCACCAACTTCAATAACTTTGTTACTTATTTCACTATGAATTTTTTTACATTGTAAGACTACTGAAGAGTGATTATTTGTTGTTATAAATGAATTTCATCATTTAGCGCATGGAGACCCATGTGAAAAAAACGTTATAGACATTTGAGTGGTTTACTGTAGTCCATAACCAATAGGTGATCTGTCAAATTTAGTGTGTACTCACTTTAAATACATATTTTAGAAGTCAGAGTCCTTAACTTTCAGTCATCAAATAAGGGGCTCAAACATGGTCTCTATTAATAAGGTCAGGTTTAGCTTATAACCAGGTTTCATATCTCAATGTTACTAATACGACATCAGATGCAGATTATTATTATTATTATTATGTAAACTATTTATAAACAGATGCGAATGCTATTTACATTTCACGTTTAAAACCTTCACGGTCCGATTTAATGATCCTTGACTTTAACATCAAGCATTTGTTGATAGTAATTGTAATTCATTTTTCAGTCTGTTATGTACATACCTGATTATTACGTGCTATTCATGGATTATATGAACAAAACTTGGATATTTTGTCATTATGTCGACTCGACAGTGTTACTTTGTGTCAGTTTCGAACTATCAAAAAATCTGTATGTCAAGCAGAAAACCATAACTAATCTATTTTTACGAAAATATGTATTTGTTTGTAGTATATGACAATTTAAACCTTCAATTTAAAGAATTTGCTATCAGCTGTATGTACGCATACATATATTATGCAGAAAAACCCTTCCACAGTGTGAGCAACTGGGAAGGAATAACCGCCCTCATACCTCTAACAACACACAAGATCATCACTATTTCAATCAAACTGCTTCTTCTATTCCTAATATTTATCCTGCCCCTACCCTCAAGCCTACATCCCTATCACCAGCTTCCTCCTGTGCCATCAGTGCCAACGATTCCGGCCCATGAAATAACGTTCCGAGCATACTAACACCACGCTCCAAACTTCACATTGGTGCATTCAATGTACGAACCCCGTGTCAAATAAGGCAACAAGCCTCCTTAGCTAGGACATTAGAATCCCAAGCCATTGATGTGTGTTATGTCTCCGAAACACGCATACAGGATCGTAGCTTGGTCATTCACTTGACCTCACCTAGTCAGAGTGAACAACCTTCGCGATACACTCTTCGTTTATATGGCGATTCAACAGCAACTTCTCGTGGGCTCACCGGTGTAGGTATTGCGTTAAGTATGAAAGCAGAACAGGCGCTTCTTGAGTGGATTCCTGTCGACAGTCGCCTATGTGCCGTCCGACTAAATGGTTCAGTAAGAACTCGAAAAGGTAGGGACACACGCCGTTGTATTTTCGTCATTTCTGCCAATGCTCCCACTAACTGCAGCCCGGATGAAGTGAAGAATAAATTTTACCGAAACCCTTCTGAATTTCTCCGTAGGGCCAAACGCTCAGATTCGGTACTCAAGGCTGGTGATTTTAACGCCCAAACAGGTAGCTTGAATCAGTCTGATAGACATTTAGGTGAATGCTTCAGTATTCCAGCTCAGAGAATGGATAACGGCGACCGTCTGCTACAACTTTGCTCAGATAATCGGTTATTTCTAGCCAACACGAACTTTAAGCATAAGGAGCGACATCGTGTAACATGGCGACCTCCTGGCCCTACTCGACGGTGGACTAAAATAGACCATATCACCACTAGTCACCGTTGGAGAGGCTAGATAGAAGACTGACGATCTTTCTGGAGCACATGTTTGGATGCTGATCACGCTCTAGCACGAGCACACATTTGCTTGCATCTTACTGGGCGAAGAAAAACTACTACAGGAAGACCGTTTAGAATTCAGTTCAGCAACGAAACAGCTAAGATTAAATGCAAAGAACAATTCAAGAATCACCTAGGCGATTATGAAGATCCGACCCATCTAGATGCTGCTTGGCAAGATGTCCAAACAGCTGTGGCATCTACAGTGACAAGGACTTCAATCAATTTATCAAGAAAAATCAGTGGTTCTCGATGGCTTCTGTTGAGTTGACGGACACTGGAAATCTTATCCCGTTAGGCTCCTACCACGATGAGGAGCGAAGAGTAATCAGGTACAAAATGACAAAAAGTCTGCGAAACGACCGTGAGCAGTGGTGGATAACGAAAGCAAAGGAAATGTAAAAGGTAGAGGCGTTAGGTAACACTAGACAACTTTTCAGGTAAATAAAAGAAACCAGGGTTAAAAAATCAAGCGTGAGATGATCTCCGAAAAAGATGGAACGCTCATTAGCTCTCAGTCTAGACGTTTAGAACGATGGGCTGAACACTTTAAGGAGAAGTTCAGTTGGCCTACAGCCGTTCTAGAACTTCCCACGATTTCAAGACAGCCGGAATGGGAAGTCGACTTAGGTCCCCCCGACTCTTGTCGAAGTCGAAAAAGTTATAGCCAATCTAAGGCGAGGCAAAGGTGCAGGTCCGAATGGATTATCCCCAGAGGTTTATAAGGATGGTGGTCCCACTTTGACAATTAGGCTGACTGATATTTTGACTAAAGTTAGGTAATTTGAAAGAATTTCATATGACTGGGACAATCGAATAAGTAATATGGAGGTTAGACAAAAGGTTCTTGGGAAATATGGCAAATCAGTCGAAGAGGTCATTAACCTTCATCGACTGAGACGACTGATACATGTGTTGCGCATGCCAGACTATCACCTGCCTTGTCGCGCGATGTTGGCTAGGGTTGAAGTAGGATAGAAAAAAGGGTAGGAGCGGCCAAACCAAAACATGGCATCAGTCCATGAAGTCCTTGACTGCTGGTCTAAGCCTGGTTGGTAGGTGTAGATTACCTGGTTGGGATCCGCGTGATAGTTGCAACAAATGGCTGGAGACACTTGGCGACATGGCTCAGAATCGATCACAGTGGCGCAAGTGTATTCACTCTTTAACCTCATTTAGATCTTGAATTTTATTATTATTTTCTGCATATCTTTACTTTACTCTTCCCTCTTGTATTCTATTATTATGTTACCTCTGTTATCGCTCAGTGCTAATGTGGTACGGCAACTTGAACCTATGGGCGCATGTGACTGGTTCTACGTTGTTGATGATGATGGCTGATGTCGATCGTTAATCGTCCCAGTATATAAGAAAAGGTCAAAGTTATCTTGTGATAACCATAGAGAAATTAGTTTGACTAACATAGTGTCTAAAATACTAGCTTCTATAATTATCAGACGCCTAACTGCAACTCGTGATCTACAAATACGAGAAAATCAGGCTAGTTTCAAACCTGGTCGCTGTTGTATAGACCAGATATTCACCATTCGTCAGGTTTTAGAACATATACATAATTTTCGGCGTCCGGTAATAATGGCTTTCCTTGACTTTAAAGCGACATTTGATTCTGTAGGCCGTGAAGTTCTATGGCAGTGTCTTTCATTGAAAAGCGTGCCCCAAAATTACATAAAACTTGTTAAGGCTCTTTACTCAAGCACTATTAGTCGTGTCAGAGCATATGGCGAACTGTCATCTGAACTTGTAACCTCAAGTGGTGTCCGTCAAGGCTGCCCACTTTCCCCATTTTTGTTTAATTTCATAGTTGACATACTGTTGAAAATTACACTTTCATCGCCTGACTTTTCAGGAATTGATCTCCTACCAGGAGATCCGCTTATTGACTTAGAATATGCTGACGATATAGTCCTGTTCGGCGAAGACGCTGATACGATGCAGAAGCTTTTAACAGCAGTAAGCTCGAATGCAAGCATTTTCGGAATGCATTTTTCCCCCTCTAAATGCAAACTATTGCTCCAGGACTGGTTTTCGTCAACACGTGAACTAAAGATAGGGAATGAAGTAGTTGAGCACGTTGACCACTTCACTTATCCTGGAAGTCTGACTAGCCCTAATGGGTTGGTCTCTGACGAAATCTCAGTACGAATTAAAAAGCTCATTTGGCTTTTACCAATTTATGTCACCTATGGCGTAGACGAGATATTCGTCTGTTAACGAAAGGGAGAGTGTACTGCGCAACAATTCGCTCTGTCTCACCATATTGATGTGAGACGGTGATATAGAAGCAGGATGAAAGTGAGTTAGAAGCGACCAAACCAAAACATAGCATCAGTTCATGAAGTCATTGACTGCTGGTTTGACTCGTGTCGGTAGCTGAAGACTACCTCGATTGGGTCATCGCGAATACCGTAACCAATGGCTAGAAACACCAAGTGACATAGCCCAAGATCGGTCATAATGACACAGATATATTCACTCATTATCCTCCCTTAAATCGTAAGCTCTAAATTATTCCTTCCTTTCCACGCTCCCTGAACCATATTCTATATGTTCACACTTTTCGTTACTATTATTATTCTTATTTTTATTTTGTTGAAGTAACTTCTGCTAATGTGGTGTTAATCTTGCGGTGTCATAGAGGTATGGCAACTTGAACCGATGCACAAATGTGCCAGGTTCTATGTTGATCATACATGCATACGAGTATTCTTGTCAATATTTTCTTACTGAATTACCCAAGCCCGAATACAAAGTTAAGGTGAATTCAACGATTAAGAATCGTCTGATGAGTAAGGAATCTACACAAAATTCAAATAGCACGAATGGATAGTCGAATATATGGTATAAAAGCCAGGTCCTATATACGTGTTTAAAATTGCTACATTTATGACGAACATAACTACCTCATTTAGTGATTTTATTTAAAATATTAGGAATACCAGCAAAGAGGTATAGGAACTTACTAAACGACATGTCAGTCCAATGACACAAATACGAGATTCTGGAGACTGGCAACTATCGAACAAATTATACAACAATAACTGGTTATGGTGTAAAGCAAACAGATCAAATTCACTGAGGACAACTAAAACAGTTTTTCTATCCCGATGATTTCGATGTACCTCACTTAAAAATAAACTGAGCTGTTGAGAAAAAGGCAAACTTTTCATAATACAATGAGAAACATCATCAGGATTGCGACCACGATCTGACTGATCAACTATATTGTCCAACAGAGCCTCATTATGTAACTGTTTTGCCAATGACTTCATAGCAGAACGGTCATCTGTATGAACTAAACCTATATTAAAAGAAGTCATAATCAGGGATAATGACACTAACCATTTAAATAAACTTCAGAAATTCCAGAGTTAACACGTGAGTCTTTCTTTGCCTTCTTTATAGCTTCCCTAAGTAGCTAAAGGCAGACATTATACACATAACATGAAATTACATGATGTTTACCAACACCTCTTCGACCAATTACTAAAATGGAACTACTTTCACCTTTTATAACTGAGGATGTGATAATATTCTGTAAGTAATTCAGCTCTTCGTTAAAATACAGAAGGTCGTGTTCACCTCCTCTTAATTTTCTTCGTAATACATCTGAAATCAAATCCATTTGTCAATCAGGTAGACTGAATATCTCGAAATGTAGTTTCCGGCACAGTTAGTTAGTAAGGACAGGATATCAAAAATGCGCAAAAATAACAGGTCTATCCAGGATTCTAAAAACGGAAACGAATAAATTAATAAATAATGTGCAGTCATATATCTTCCTATCGACTAAGAGAAAATCAATCATCAAAAACAGGGAGATTTGAAGTTGAGTAGTAATGCAACTTAACATTATCAGCGCCAGAACTTAAACTTTGAGGTCCGATTTCGTACGCTGAATAGATACGTAAATACCCATACACAAAGCAAAAATGGGAGAATAATTCCCAAACAGGTGAATATAGATAGTATTAGTATAATTATAAAATCAATACTATTATCAGGGAAGACATCCGTAGGTTTCAGGTCTTTGATCTTAGATATTTTTAAAGTATCACTCGTGTATCAATAAACCAATGTTCACGTTAGACATCTAATAATAAGGAAAAATGGTAAATCATTTTGGTGTTATGAGTCATCATCGACTGAGGTGCTAGGGACGTGTGTTACGTATGTTCAACCACCGCCGACCCCGTTGCGCGTTGTTGGCTGGAGTAAAAGTAGGCCAGGGGCGGCCAAACTAAAACATAGCATCAATCCATGAACCGGGCACAAACGCCTGTAGGCGTTCTACGGTTCTACGTTGTTGTTGATGATGATCCATGAAGTCTATAACTGTTCGTCTAAGCCTAGTTGGTAGATGCAAACTACCTGCTTAGGGTTCCCATGATAATTGTGAACAGTGGCCGGACACACTGAGCGTTATATGTCGGAATCGGTTACAGTGGAGCAAGTATGTTCACACTTCATCTTCATATAGACCTTAAGTTCTATTATTCTTTCATAAACACATTTACTTCTCTATTGTATCCGATTGTCGTCTTATTCTTGAAAAAATTGATCGCGTCGTGTTAATGTGGTATGGCGACTTGAGCCTATAAGCACATATGAAAGGTCCTAAATTATTAATAATTGGCTGACTGACTTGCACGTTACCCAATGAAAAAATTACGATAGTGCCACATCTTAGGTTTCACGTCGATGATGAATATAACTCAATAACGATGTACAAGCCCGTATAGGAAATGTTAAATTACACTTCAGGATACTATTTATTGCTAGAGATGAAATACACCAAGTTAGATTTGAAAATAGAACCCAGAAGTTAATGACATCTTTTAGATTGTCAGACCAAGATATGGTTCTATTTAAATATTATACTTAGTGGTCAGTTGTGAAAGCGTATCTTTAAACGTAATTATTATGAAATATGCGGAACATACACCACAGCATAAGGCTTAAAACAACTTTGATTCTGCTAGTAAGTAATCGGCTTGGACCTACTTATACCTAGGGAGGTTATGACAGATTAGGATTATTTACACTGTTCTATCTACAAACCAACTCCTTTTTCTAGCACCATACTCAGTCCACTCTTTTCCTTACTACCACTGATGTGACTACTACTTCCACTTCTATAGTGTTTTGCTGTGCTTATGAGATGTTGAAATTTGGACCGATGTTTATATGTGCCAGGCTTTACGTCGTACTTGACTGGCTGCCTGATAGAAACCTAGAAGTTGATATTCAAAAAAGTGATTTTAAGTCTAACAAATGAACTCGATTGGTAGTTTGGGATAAATGTCACTGATGGATACCGATACAGTGGTAATAACCAGACAGAAAGGAGCAATATACCATACAACTCCGCCTGGAGCCCCCACAGGGTTTCTGCCGGTCCCAAGCCCGGATAAAGGAGGAAGGTTGGGCATGGGTTAGCAACCCCATCCCGTAAAACAACTACCATGCTAAAAAACATCTTACAAGTAAAAATCCTTATAACCATTCTAACTATGCCCTGGAAGTTGGAAGGACTAATATGACGCTTCATGGTGAAAGCCGAGCTCCTTCAGAAGCCATGAGGCCGATGCCCCCCCCTTCTGACAACCGGAGCAACAATTAATATAGGTGACCGACCTCAAACAGCTGTCCCCTGGGCACTGCGGTCACACTCTGAGGTCATCACGACCTCCCCTAATCCTCTTTCTCTTTCAGGTTCCTCAAGAATGACCCTTCCACAGTGTGGGCAACCGGGAAGTGATAACCGCCCTCATACCGCTAATAGCACTCGAGTTCACCTTGTTTATGATCAAACACGTTCTCTATCTCTGGTCTCTTCTTAAAACACTTCTCCTACAGTTTCTATGCGCGCCACTTTTACTGGTTACCTGAGTTCCCGAAATGTCATACCAGGTCTCCTGAAGCCACGCTCTAAACTTCATGTTGGAGCTTTTAATGTGCGTACGCTGTGTCAAATCGGTCAACAGGCTGCCTTAGCTAAAACATTAGAATCTCTTGCAATTGATGTATGCTGTGTCTCCGAAACACGCATACAGAATCCCAGCATGGTCATCCGTTTTACCTCACCTAGTCAATGCAATGGAACTGCACACTTCACTCTTCGTTTATCTGGAGACCCTACATCAAGCTCACGTGGCCTTGCTGGTGTAGGCATAGCACTAAGCTTACGAGCAGAACAGGCTCTTCTCGAGTGGATTCCTGTAAACAGTCATCTATGTGCTGTCCGTCTAAATGGCACAGTACGAACTCGGAAAGATAGGGACACACGCCGATGCTTTTGTCGTCTTTGCTTATGCCCCACTGATTGCAGCACAGATGAAGTGAAAGACGACTTCTATATGAAGTTCTCTAGCCCCCTTCAGAAAGCTAAGCACTCAGACATAGTAATTATTGCAGGAGACTTTAATGCCCAAGTAGGTAGACTAAATCAGGCTGAAAAGCACTTAGGTGGGTTACTCGGCATTCCATCCCAGAGAACAGACAACGGCGATCGTCTGTTGCAGTTATGTTCAGACTACCGTTTATTCTTAGCTAGCACAAACTTTAAGCATAAGGCGAGACACTGTTTAACCTGGCGACCTCCAACATCACAACGATGGACACAAATTGATCACATCGGCATCAGCTACCGTTGGAGAGGTTGTATAGAGGACTGCCGCTCTTTCTGAGGTACTTGCCTAGACTCTGACCATGCCCTAGTGAGAGCACGTATCTCTATGCGTTTTACTGGTCGCAGAAAGGTTACATCGGGCAAACCCTTTAGATATCACTTTGAGAGTGAGAACACTAAGATTGCATTTAGGAATGGTTTGGCTAAGCATTTACTCGCCCATGACCAACAGGTTTCCCCCGAAGTAGCTTGGAATGGTTTTAAAGCAGGTGTATACGCAGCAGCGCTATCAGTATCTAACCCCAATCCAATGGTTATGAAAGACCATTGGATTTCTAGAACTTCTAGGAAACTGATAGAGGCTCGAAAACTCATTCCAGCAGGCTCGGAGTATGATGAAGAGCGACGACAACTGAAACGTAGACTGACAAAGAGTTTGCGTAAGGATCGTGAACAGTGGTGGGCAACAAAAGCAAAAGCGATAGAAGCATCAGCAGCGGCAGGCAATAGTAGACAGCTGTTCCGACTTATTAAGGACACCGGTATCAAGAAATCGGCAGTTAGTGAAATTATCTCATAAAAAGATGGGTCGATGATTTACTCTCAATCTAGAAGATTAGAACGATGGGCAGAACACTTTCAGGAACAGTTCAACTGGCTCCCAGCCACTCTTAGCTTACCCACAATCCCCAAGTTACCCGAATGGAAAACTGACACAGGTACCCCAACTCTCAGTGAAGTTGAAAACGTCATAAGTAAATTGAAACGAGGGAAAGCAGCAGGACCTGATATGTTGTCTACCGGTATCTTTAAGGATGGTGGTCTAGTTTTAGCGTGCAGGTTGACTGATATACTAGCCAAAGTCTGGGAACTAAACACTATCCCATCTGACTGGTCTCGATCGCTGATCGTTCCAAATTTACAAAAAGGGACAGAAATCCTCTTGTGCTAACCACAGAGGAATCAGTTTGACTAATATAGTATCTAAAATATTAGCCACTATAATCATCCGACGTTTAACCAATACTAGGGAACAACAGACTCGAGAAAACCACGCTGGTTTCAGACCTGGCCGAGACTGCATCGATCACATATTCACCCTGCGCCAGATCCTCGAACACAGACATATGTACCAACGCCCAACCATAGTTGTATTTCTTGACTTGAAAGCAGCGTTCGACTCTGTAGACAGCGAAGTCCTGTGACAATGTTTGTCATTAAAAGGCGTACCTCAAAAGTACATTAACCTTATAAAGGCTCTCTACTCGGTCACCACTGGTCGAGTCAGAGCATATGGCGAATAGTCACGAGAAATTTCATCCTCAAGTGGAGTCCGTCAGGGTTGCCCCTTAACCCCAATTCTATTTAATTTCATCATAGACGTACTGTTAGAAATCTCTCTCACTTCTTTTAAGTCCTCAGGAATTAATCTCCTTCCAGGAGGTGGTTCTCTTGTCGACTTAGAATATGCAGATGATATAGTCATATTTGGTGAAGATGCACACAGCATTCAAGGTCTCTTTAACACCTTGAGTTACAGTGCAGGCATATTTGGGATGCGCTTCTCCCCTCCTAAATGCAAAATGTTACTCCAGGACTGGCATGCTTCTTCTCCTAAATTAGTTATAGGGAGTGAAGTAATTGAATGCGTTGATCGCTTCGCTTATCTCGGAAGTCTCATCACCCCTGGTGGGTCGGTGTCTGACGAAATCTCAGCGCGGATTCAGAAAGCCCGATTGGCATTTGCCAATTTACGCCACTTGTGGCGCAGACGAGATATCCGTGTCTCAACGAAAGGCCGGGTGTACTGCGCAGCAATCCGCGCCATCTTAACATATGGCTGCGAAACGTGGGCCATGGAAAATCAAGATATGCGTCGTCTCCAGATATTTAACCATAGGAATCTTCGGAACATCGCTCGTATTCCATGGAATAACCGGATTAGTAATAGTGAGGTTAGACAAAAGGTTCTTGGGAAACACGGTAAATCAGTCGAAGAGGTCATTAACCTTCATCGACTGAGATGGCTAGGACATGTATTGCGCATGCCCGACCACCGTCTACCTCGTCGCGCCATGTTAGCTAGGGCTGAAGTAGGATGGAAGAAGGTTAAGAGCGGCCAAACCAAAACATGGCATCAGTCCATGAAGACCTTGACTACTGGTCTAAGCCATGTAGGTAGATGTAAACTACCTGGTTGGGGTCCGTGTGATGATCGCAACAAATGGCTGGAGATGCTAGGCGATGTCTCAGAATCGGTCACACTGGCGCAAGTGTATTTACTCTTTAACCTCATCTAAATTTGAATTCTATTGTTATTTTCTAGACATCCTTAATTTACTCTTCCCTCTCGTATTCTGTCTATACGTTACCTCAATATTCTCGTAGTGCTAGTGTGGTATGGCAACTTGAACCTACAGGCGTTTGTGCCCGGTTCTACGTTGTTGTTGATGGTGATGATGAATATACCATGCATTTCAGATTTTCTCTAGGGTAATTATTCAGAAAGTTAGATTTTCACCAGAAACGAATCCGTCAGTAAACATTTGTCTTCTACATAAAGTACACAGCGGTTTCAGTTAGTACAAGCAAAATAGTAGAAAGAACAAAATTTACGGTTTCGGAAGACAATTTAGTTGATACCTGAAAAATTTGACTAAACCCTTGATTGGCAACTGCTCCAATCAGCGAATTCTTAAGTTATTGGCACTATTCGACCTTTTGTACTACGACACCATTCACCCTGAAATAAGAGACTTAGAACAGGTGGGAATTAATGTCAAGACGTATCTTAGACTATAATTTAATAGAGTACATTTTATAGTCAGGTCCAAAGGAAACGCAATAAATGTGTAACTCGTGTAGTGAAGTTCGCTTATTTACTAAAATTCTTTTGCATAAACCACCACTAAACACGTTCGAGAAAAATATTACACTGACTGACCTCTGTATGTGGAAATGATTTAATAAATAGAGATCACTCGGGTTAGTTAATTAAGCTTCATGTCCTGAAGAGAGTTAATAAAGTTTGTTACATTACTTCACCTACACTTCTTCACATGATAATTCCGCTTTAGGACCTGTAGCAAAGGAAAAGACTGAGTACCAACATACGACAAACTAACTACATGCAAGTTTAAAAGTAACCATGGTTTAAAATCTTACACTATAATCAGTGGTACCATAAACGTCCCTGCGAATAATAAGGTGAGATCAAGTGCATCACAGCCTTGCACAAAACCGTACAGCTAGTCTTATGCTGCCCGTGCTGTTCGCTCTTATCATATGACAGCTGTAATGAATGCTGACAACACTACGTATAACATTGATTCGATGATAATTAGATAGTAGACAAAAGCAAACACCACTATAAGATAAACTTGATGGAATTGAACTATTGAGATGGGTTAATCGAAACCAACATAGCATGATAACTTTTACTTTGGACCTGAATGGTAATACTGGAAAGTATAAAAGTTACGATTATCTTTAAAGATACGGAATTTAGGATAATTGTAGAAATATGGTTAAGGAAAAGAAATTTGGGTTAAGAACGAGTTGAATAGAATTTGATGTCAGAAAGGTTGAAAATATAACTATACCCACACTTAGAGAGAAACTAATTACTATTCCCAATTAGGAATCAAACAACTCTTATACGGAAAGTTTACAACTTAGGCTTTAGCACCCTTAATAAAATCAAGCACATTACATTACGCCACTGTTGCAACGACGGCTTTTACGAAATCGCCTGTAATGAGAAATTTATATATTTTGGGTTGTAAGTGGTACTTCGTACAACCATGCCTGTAGGTGCACCTACAGACACATTTGGTTTACCGAAAACTTTTACCAGGGAGGCATATTAAAACAATGGCTTACTTATCATGCCTTCGAAATCGACCATAATTAGAACAAACATATAATATTTTAAATTGTTGTATTCTGAGTGGTGTATAAGCATAAATATCAAAACGTCTCAATGTTATTTTAAGAATCGCTACAGCTAGGCCGAATAAGTCAACTTAACATAGCCAATAATATGTAGAAGTAATTCAACTTCAAAACAAGGACAACCAGACAATCGAAACCGAAGAGTGAGGAAGAGAGAAACTTATAACAACAAAACCGTATCAGAAGACCCGCCCTTTTAGAATAGTGCCGTCCTTGAGTCATTCAAACATTTTCAAGAAACGCACACATGTCCAAGTATCAAACAAAGTTATCACTAAAAAATTACGTACTAAATGCACCTCACTATATTTCATAATAATTCTTCTCGCCTCCGCTCTGACACGTCAACATAGAAACATGAAACAGAAGTACAATTAACAGTAATCATTCGTCTATATTTAAACGTTATGCATATCATTGTTTTAAGTTTCATGTAACGATGCAAACATTGGCTCGAAAATAGTGATTTCATGCAACGAATTGTGACTCCATTAAGAAACTCTAAACAAATCATGAACGTCGGTTAACCACCTGAAAGAAAGTTTAAACCAGTGAACTATTCGCATAAAATTTTGAGAGACAAACTAAGAGTTATTAATCTAAATAACCATTGTTTTGCTCCGACATTATTGTTACTTAGTGTCCACAGGATCTAGACATGTATCAAGTCTTCGGTTGACATAATATGTAGAAGGTAAAAACAAAAAACATTAAGTAGTGAGTTCCATGATTTACGTATCCTGAATACACAAAGTTAGAGCGAATTCTTGCGCAATGCTAACAAAGTGGAGTCTTGGTGAGTACTTCAGGCATGGATTTAGAATTTACAAGTTAAATTACTTGAGTTTTTAGATAGAAATTACACTACTTAGCAGGCAAACTGAAGATTGCCGTTTGGAAAAATGCCCTAGAATGATGCAGAGGGATGTGAGTTTGAAGAAGTAACACTAAACGCACCCAGTGTTTACGCGGATAATTTATTCTCCCTATTGTTCACCATTAAAATTTTGCACTTATTATTGTTGGATGGAAGTTTCTTAAAGCTTATACATGAATCTTAAGTATGTCCTCCTGGTGAATTCTGATATCATAGGTATGAATTGCAGCCAGTATATGACCAAGTTACGTTTGTCGTATAACCAGAGCAGCTTCTCACGAATCGACTAACTCTAAAGAATAAGAATAAATCAGAAAGCAGTGAAAGATGTAAGGGACGTTATATGTGATCGTGAATGAAGCGTCAATGGGATAGCAACGTCTATGCTGGCTAACTGAAGAGAGATGTTTCCCACATTGTGTCGTGTCGTGACGGGACCTGGTAGTAGTGAACGACCAAAAGCCTTCAACTAGTCGTTTCCTTAAAACAAACATGGTCAACATCAGTGTAAAGAGCCTATGTTGTGGACTATTTACCGCTGCCAGTACAATAGCCTCTAGAAGAGTCAGAACAAACCTTTTACTTGTTTCTATTTCTCCTGTGCAAATGACGTTGCATAATTCAACACATTATATAACATGGTATACAGATTGCATTACTGTCATTCATTGCAACCGACAAACGACGGTTAATCAATCGGTAATCGCTAGAGCGAACAGTAGATAATATATGAGGCCAGTTGTAAGACTTATTTCATGGCTGTGTCACACTTAATCTCAAGTTTTACTAATTCCATTTACATTTTATCGCACTGCTGTTGCTTCAGTAGTCTCAAAATACTATGTGATTGAGCATAATGCATAACTGTATAATATTGATTAGTAAAAGACTTCTAAACATGTTTACAGCTGAATACTGAAAAATTCTAGACACTTGTACAATCACCAAACCAGACAAATGAGAATGAACTGTAGCGAATGACGAGTATTAACAAATATCTATAGAAAGCAGTGTCAAAGAATAGTTTGATGCAATCCGCGACCATCATACAGTAAAATTTTCAACTGCATCAATCCCTAATTCATCTTAAGATTTAACAATAACTTACTAAACACCATACTTCACTTAACTATAAATTAAGCCGGCTAAATTTTTTTAATATTATCTCATTATAATCAAAGGGTGAGTGTTTTAATGCAGCAACAAGATTTACATTTTCATCACGACTACTAGTGGTTTTTTAATCAAACCATTTTGTCAATTGACATAGGTTATTTCATCCTCATATTTCATTGATACATACGTGTGTGTCTAAAGCCAGGGCTAAAACATGTTCAAAATGTCATTCCAATCTTGGATTTTAGTTTACTTTCGTAGTATTCCATTTTTAAAATAAGTGATTATTTTAGTTTTCATTGTGATCACTAGTGATGGAGAAATTAACACTTTATATAGCGCAAACATGAATCAACAAAAAGTGAATGTCTATATCTCATCAAAATCACCAGGTGCATTTCAGGTACACTATATAAATAGGTAAATACTGTTTTCAGAACAAGGTAACTTGTTCCTTTATGAAAACACCTACCATTTCCGACACGAATGGCCTATTTTTGGATGTATCACTCTCAAGCTCAAGCCCTAATGGGTCCGTCACCTTTCAGTGTACTAAAGCGGGATATGCAGTTCCTTTCTTTTGTCATGATAAAGTCAATATAAGTATTGTGTTTTTAAATAAAAGGTTGCTTATTCACTTATTTTCTAATCGGACTTTAGTTTGATTCAGTGCAGAAAAGCTCCAGTAGTATCTGTTCGCCCAACTACTGTTCGTCTTTTAAAAATGCCAGCACCTTTTATCCAGCGACTAAACATTATAACCAGGTAAACGTAATTCACCTTAATCACCTACATGCAGCGAGACTATATCAGAAAGTAATGCTGTTGTTTCATGTCAGAAAAAAGAAGGATCGGGTAAGGATCTACCTACTTCTAAATTTTTGTGTTATTTTTAAACAACCAAAAAATGGTATTCTTAGTATGACAGTATCTCGCTGGAATGTACTTGATTCATTTTGTTAAAGTGTAATTAAAGCATTAATTATCATACGTAAGCAGTAGTGTATTTCCTCAGTTTCTGTATTTCAGTTTTATGCTTAATCAAAATAATTCCTCTCTATTACTGAACTACTAGTAGTTGATTTCAAGACAAATGACATAGAAGTTTCAGGACCATCGATAACTCATCGTTGGAGCCCATCGATTCCAGCCAAATGAAATCGGTCTAATTGGGATGGTTTTTGAAAGCCGAAGACAGTATTAATAATAAAATGATGTAAACTAAATCACGGCTGAAAATCACAAGCTATGAATAGTTATTTCGTCAAATGCTATGATAATTCAGCAATATACAAGATCAACCTAAGAATCGTCAGGTTCTGGAGAAACCACAATGTCATTTAACTGTTGAGTTGAAACCTAGATTTTTATTTCATTTGATTGCTTGACTTTGTGTGCATGTACGCGACAAACTGTGAGTTAAAATTAGGTGGTTGTGGACCTCTCTGTGTTTTTCGACAACTATTATGACAACACCATACTATTATTTTACTAAATAAAGTGATTTTTAATAATAAGTTAAGGTGATTTTAGGCAGTTATGTGATTAAGGCGTGCTTTTATTCTTGGTGCTTTTCAAATAAGTTGCTATACTCTATCATTCACATATTCCTTTATTAATCTCTGTTTGTGTGTCTGTAGATTGATTCCCTTTATTGTATTCCTTTTTTGTGTCGAGTAAAATTATCTTACATGTTCCTTACTTGTTGCTAGTTTATTTCATTCTTACTTTTCAAGACCTACACATACTTAAGGCAGTATTTAGATATACCCAAATCTATTTTTAACGTACCTGTTTGACGGATTATATTTCTGTTCCGTACTGTTGACAACGTTTTTAATACGTTAATTAGCGAGTGCAGTTTAAACTACTTGTTATTAAGAATACTATATTTGACTTTAGTAGTAGAATCCACAGTATGATTACTACTTAGCTTAAGTAACACTACACTGAGCCAACCTTAAGGTTTAAGGTAAGCCAACCTTTGATGTTGTTGATAACGCTCGCTGATAGAAACTGTGTACAAAATACTAGCTTCAGAAACATGTGGACTATAAAATGATGTTGTTTATATACATCAAATTATAAACACCTTCGGTTTAGTAATTGTATAATCTTTATGTGCTCCTAAGTTGGTGTACGTCACTGTGACCCAAACAATTCCAAGGGTTAGAATCAGTGTATAAGTAAAATGTCACTAACGACGAGTTTGTCAGAATTGCACTTGAACTATGTGTAGATCCAAATGGCAGTCAACTAAGGTAAGCGGTTTAAAGTTACTAACTTTCAAGTTTTTGTTCAGTCACATGGTGAACTGAAATACCACTGAAAAATGTATACGTAAAATATTATGTTCAGAGCTATCATTGGCACTTAAAATTTCCAGATGACAGAGTGGACACATTTGTGTAAGTTATTAGCTATCCTTATATTTCCTAATAAGCCCTGTATTTTACTGAACTGACAGACATTTGCAACGTGGCCTGGATAATGCTTTGCTGAAAATTGCATCTAAAAGTTTACATATCCTACTAAATGGTTTATCAACACCCCCACCACGGTCTTGGTAAGAAATTACGATGATATTCCTGAGAAGACACAATTTGGTTGCAACGATATGATCAAACTAATTAGAGGAAGAAAGTGATAAATAACTCGGTTGTGTTCTTCCAAATCTAAATACTATCTGTATACATATATATAATTAGATAAGTCGCAAAACATTTTAATTACCTGAGAAGAGAACGTTATACTATTTTCAAATCCTAAGATTTTATGACTTTGAGACATTGAGAAGCATAAGCTAACCGGTCATTCTTTGCAAGAGTTAGGTTTCACATAACTTAGATTTCGTAACTAACCCGTCACAGACTGAAATATCTAATATACGAATTGGATTCTTATGAGGAGAAAAATACGCTGGTTGTGTACTTATTTACCGAAGTATCTGTGTTTTGAATAAACCTGAAAACAGACTCTTCTAGTATAAAAGCCTGTGTCAGCTTCTATCTGGTGTTTATTGTCTTTAGGCACGAGAGTTTTTAACCAGCTTGTCTGTCATTTGTAATTTGCTACTATCTGTCAAACAAAAAAATGATTTATAGTTTGCTCGTCTTTCTTTAATTTTTGTAAAATGATAAACAAGTCGAAAAGTAGCATGACGGCTGAAATATATCAGTTTGAGTTTTCTAGTGTTTCACAACATTTTATGGTAGCGCGTTAATACATACAGTTAAAGTCAATAATTTTTTTCATTCAAACAATTTTGACACAAATGGCTAAAATATCTACATTCTTGTGCCAAAACTCATGGTATACTATAAACAGTTTGTCTCAAGACCTAGTGAATTATAGTGACCTGTTTTGAAAAGGCTCTTATATGCGTTTGAACGTTTAAAATGCTATAAAAGTATTTCGTCTATTTGCCACTTATTAGAATTTCTAGGTTTGACATGGAATTATCCCATCGGATAACTAGGTAAGCTGTTGCTTTTTGATTTGATAATATGAATTGCTGGTTTCTAGTCACATTAAAACTACGGGTAACCATGGGCTTTTTACATATTCTACAACTGCTCGGAGTGAAGTTACTTTATCAATTTCTGTCGCATTACATTCGGCATGGTGGTTTAGGAAAAGAGTAAGTAGACAGCAAGTCAGTAGCTCAAGTTAAAGTACCAGATTTATTAGCTTCTTTTCAATTAATAGAGTTACTAAATTAGGGTGGTTTTGTGAAGATGGATGTATTAATTTTAGTTGTTTGTGTTTTTGTTACAGAATAATAATAGTTGGATACCACTAGGAACCACAGAGTATTGGTTTATAATGATGAGGATTTACATATTCAGAATGTACAGTGACATAAAATTCTCTTAAACACGTTTCTTGATGAATGTAAATTTGGACTAATTTTTAACATTTGTTATTTTCGTCCTTTTTTAACAGACATATCTGTTTTAATAAATCCTATCACTATGCCTCCAGGAACTTCGACTGGTATTGTGAGTTTACAAAATCAACAATGACTAAGCATTATATTTAGATATCTGTTTCCATTCTATCTATTTCCAGTAGTCAATCATTTGTAATTTCATGTAATGCACAGTCAGTTAATGGTAGTCAATTTCTAAAGGAAACATCTGAAGGTTAGTGTGAAATTCTTACTAACTATAATGTTTGTTGCTAATAAAAGGAGGCAATTCGACAATTTTCTTAATTGATGGTGAGATGATACTTACACCTAATGATGTAAATTTGTATAGTCTACAATTTCAGGTGAGTTCTTTTTGCTTACATTTCTGTTCATTACACCATAAATCAAGGATATTCTATTTAAGATATTTCGAACCATACTTGTGGTTATCTTGCAGAAACTTCTCATTCTAGTGTTTCTATGAAGAACTCGTTTACTTGGTGTCTAAGTTAATAAAGTTGTTTAAATATCTCGTGAACTGTTTCTGTCTTTTGAACATTACAATCAATCCTTCAAAAGATGTGGCATGAATCATTTCAAAATAATACGAAACATTTATAGCCGGAAAAATGAAGTTTAAAGGATGTTTTTTTCTCTAAAATGGATGGTTTTATTAAGTTATCATAGACTTGCTAGCCTTCATCATCATCATCATATACTTTAGAATGAAGCGACCTATGAAGATTTATCTACAACTAAAATAAATTACTTGTTCTGTTGACCTTACGTTTACTTGGTTGTTGTCTACAATTGTATTGTCGTAGTGTTTACATGTATTTTGCTCTTCTGATTTGACCTGACAGCTGATCTTGTGTCGATAGAAGCCTAATAGTCGAACCAACTATTCTGAAGAATGTAGCACTTCTAAAATAAAGCGCTTTAATTGTTGAACCATCCCCAATAAGCTGCATGCGTTTTAACGGACCAAGTTGCTAAACCATGAGGACCGTAGCATATGTATTATCAAATTGAACTTAAATCAAATTTAGAACTATCTTTTCAAGAAATATACGCAGGTTCTAAGCCGGTGGATTCAGGAAGTTTGCATGGCCTTTGTCAGCTTAAGTCAGCCGTGCTGCTGACGGGATATTTTTTATCCTAATGTAAGGAGTAATGCAATACACTGAAGCCAGATATGTGTTAACTTAAAGGTGGGAAATATGGGCTACTAAAATAGACGATGTACATAGGCTGCAGAACTTTTATCATGTATCTCCTTGATACGTTACCCGGATATTGTAGAATGATGAAGTGAGCAATATTGACATTAAACTCAAAGTACTGAGTAAAATTAGCAAATTATTTAGTGAGGCCGTGGACCACAGTTTACTAAGGTGGTTCAGTTATGTATTGCGCATGCTCGTCGCACGATGTTGACTGGAGTAAAAGTAATAGAAAAATAAGCTGGGAATTGTCAAACCCAAGCATATTATTAGTCAGTGAGATCACTGATTATTGGCCTGAGTTGCGTCATTAGATGCAGACCACCTGGCTGAGGTCTGTGTAATAATCGTCGCCAGGGGCTGGAGGCATTTGGTGACGTCAAAAAATCAATCACAATGGAGCAAGTGTATTCACCCGTTTCTTGAGTTATGATATTTTTAGTACACACCTTTAGTTCGTTTCTTATTTTTAAACTATATTATGGTAGTAATCTTGGAAATTTGATTTAGTCATGTTGATATGATATGGAGAATTGGTCGGACACTCAAATGTGCCTAGTTATATGTTGTCTATGACCTGCTCACCTGATAACTACACTACATCTCATAAAATCTGAAACCCATAATGCAAGGCTTTTTTAATGTAAATATAGTAGAACGTTTTAGACTGTATACCTGAATTTCTCGGAAATCAATAAAACCGTAAGGATATCAATTAAGAAGGGATATACATTTCATCATATATATACATATTATTAACTATTCATGTAAATAATCTTACCATATACAAGTCGTTCATGGTAAAACAAAGCTGTAAGTAGTTTGTTTCGTAGTTAGACGAAGCAAGAGGTGGAAAGATAAATAAGCAATAGGATAAATGAATCGATGCGGTATGTATAGAGCATTCGTTAAAACATATAACTTTTAAATGATTTAAGTACAACTACTTATTACAAATAAGTAGCATCACGTAATATACAAAGCTGGCAATGAACAATGAGGTTAAAAGTAGTGAATAGATAAGATAGTGATTTGTTAATGTAATATTTCTAACTTACAACAACGGTTTCATCAATGCATAAATTATAGTGTGAAAATATTAAAATGCACGTGATTTGCAAATTATTACATAACAGAGCAGTAGAATTATATCAGTTACTGATTAATTGATATCATTGAAATATTATAGCAACGCAAGGATTATCTACTGCTAAACAGAAAAGTTATTGGTTAAGTTTCGCGAAGTGTTGACTTCATGAATATTCACACTTGTGTGTATGTATGCTTAACTTTGGACCTGGCATATATTTCCATTAGTCCAAGTTGGCACACCTTAGCAACACAGTAAGATTAGTACCAAATTAGTGCAAGTGGGAGTTACGTTAGTGATAGTGCGTATGAGGTGTGGATATTGAGAATATGATACGCAGAGGAAGGATTACTTCGTGGAAAGGTATAAAACATTTTTATCTTCAAGATTTAAGGGAGGATTAAGAATGGATACATCCGCTCCACTGTGACCGATTATCATCCGTGTCACCCAGTTTCAAGTTGTTGGTTACTACATTCAAACGAAGTGGCTTGTATCTACTAATACAGCTCAGACCAGCAGTCAGTGGCTTCATTGACTGATGACATGCTTTTGTTTAATATCACCCAGATTTTTCCATCCTGCTGTGATATAAGTTATCATTGTAAGTCAAGGTATGGGGTGGTTAGGCATACATATCACATTTCTCAACCATGTCAGTCAATAGAAATTCATGATTTGATCAAGCAAGTTACCAACTTTTCCCAATATCCGGGGTCCAAACTCATTATGACGGCAAAAGTCGAGTGATTTTTCAAAGATAACTATGATTAAGTACAAATAACCTTAATAGATACACTTCACATCCATACAGTTGGGTATGCAGCATACTCAAGACTGGTGGGATTTCCAAGATAAGTGAAGTTGTCGACGGGCTCAGCTAATTTACTCCCTATCTTTAATTTAGATGTTGATGCAGATTAGAGATTAAGCAACAATTTTGCACTTACAAATGAAAAAATATATCCAGAGCATGATTTGATTGTTACTCAATGGCGTCAAAAACTCCGCATTTTTCAGTGTCTTCACGAAGCAGAACTATGCTACCTAGGTGTTATAAGTGGGCCTCCTGCAATAAGATCGAACTTTAAGAAATCAGAGGAGGGAACAGTTTTTTTCAGCACTAATTCTACAATGAAATTAAACAAAAATGGTGATAGTGGACAGCTTTGACAGACTCCACTTGAGTTTATAAGTTCAAATGATAGTTCGCTGTACTCAAACTTTTAAAATGTTATATGAGTGCATTGGCTAGCTTGGACACAAACCTTTTTTCACTGATGAAATAGATTTAAATGCCGTCTAAACACCTGAAGGTAGAGGAAATTCATATCAATAATTGTATAAACATACCTCTAAGTAAACATTTTAGTTTAACTAACTAGCCATGCATATACAAAACTTTAAAATCGGAATGCAGTTTTAGCCTTCAAGATGGCTATTAGTATTATTTCTTCTAAATTCCTTGTCATTATAATTAGTAATAACTACTTTCTGTTTGTAAAAGAAAAATTTTCTATACACTTTACAATCTACTTACAAAATGAATTTAAGTAGTGTGAAGTCAAGTATTGAGAACAAAGCAATAGAAATGACAAAAGGAGACTACACCTGTATATAAAATATGTTGATGACACTTTCATTGTTTGTTACGAAGATTGTGAGCCTGAAGATCTGCGAAAGACTTTTAAAGAACGCTACTCATCCGTTAAGTTCACATTGGAAAAAGAGGCACAACATAAGGTTTTGTTTTTAGATGATCTTGTGGATTGGACAACTGACTAATTTTGACAGCTTCATGCCTGCTAACAGGAAAAGGAATCTAGCCTATTCCCTCACCACACAAACGACAAAAGTATGTACCGAATACTGCTTGAAAGGAGAACTTCAGGCTTCGGATTAGAAAGCAATTGATAACCGTGAAGTAATATTAGATAGCTGTTTTGTGTTAGTATGAGACTTCTCAACAGTGTACATCTACGATGTCATCAAGAAATTGAGCTCAGGACTCTCAGGCTTTGCAAAGAAGGCCTGATTGTTAGACCACTACCTCGACATCCAATGGTTAATATTTTCAACTTAGTCATTTCTCGATATATTTTCTCAAACCCATCCTTTCTTATCATTGGCCAGCAGATTCACAAGCGATATGGATAAACTTCATTGGCTACCTCTTCACACTAGAACTCCGAGAATTGACTCCAGAAGTTAATTAGTTCATACTGACTGTAATTAGGTGTTATGGAGGCTGTTAAATTTTAATTTAACATCAAATGTATAAAGTAATGAATAAAGTCGCGCAAATATATCACGAATTCACTGAATTAGAAATATCAGCTGTTGGAAGCCTGCTATAATGGTTTAATGGTTAAGCGCACACCATTAATTCCGATCGTCTTGGACTCAATTCTCCGGTGGAATCGTTCATACATACTGCTGAATAGTACTATACTAGGATGAAATAGCTGTCCAGTTTATCCTACTTTACAATAGTTCTCTAACTCAGACCTATTAGTAATATTAAATTGAAATAATTATACTTTACAATTACTTTCATTACTGTTATTATACAGGTTTTATTACATCTGAATGGAGTAAATCGTGATTTAGGAGTTTATTGTGGAGTATATACAACTACTAATGAAACGAATGCAAACACCTTACTCAATGATAAAACATGTAGAGTTACATCAATTAAAGGTAAAACACATTTCATTTTTTTATTTCCAATCATTTGTTTGATAAATATATTCAAGTATATTAGTTAATTCATACTCAGGTTGTATGTATTTCAAGTGGAATTAAAAAATATCACAAGTGAATTGATTTAGTTACCATGTTAAAGCCAACTTATTCAGTTTAGCCTGTTTTGGTGTTTTATGATACGGTAACTTGAACCGACTTCATTCTAAATCAGAACATAATTTAAGCAAGTAGTTAAATGTATTAACATATATGAACAACAAAAGTCAATGTACCTTATAACTTTAGAGTTTACATAAAGTCGACATGAGTATGTTCTATCACTCATACGTTTGTTCAGTAACGCTGTTCGATGGTAAAACGGATCAAATACCGAGAATGTATTGAACATGCCTTAATGAGGGTTGAATCCTGCAAACACAACTCTTATGATACTAATGTATTATGCACTCATCATTCATATTAGATAGAATAAAAAAGTCTTTGGCTTAAAAATATTATTTAACTTCTAAGTAGGTGGTTTATACCCTTGGATAAGTCATAATATCATCATCATCATCATCATCATCATCAACAACAACAACGTAGAACCGGGCACAAACGCCTGTAGGTTCAAGTTGCCATACCACACTAGCACTACGAGAATATTGAGGTAACGTATAGACAGAATACAAGAGGGAAGAGCAAAGTAAGGATGTCTAAAAAATAACAATAGACTTCAAGATTTAGATGAGGTTAAAGAGTGGATACACTTGCGCCACTGTGACCGATTCTGAGCCATATCGCCTAGCGTCTCCAGCCATTTGTTGCGATCATCACGCAGACCCCAACCAGGTAGTCTACACCTACCTGCATGGCTTAGACCAGTAGTCAAGAACTTCATGGACTGATGCTATGTTTTGGTTTGGCCGCCCCTAACCTTCTTCCATCCTACTTCAGCCCTAGCTAACATGGCGCGACGGGGTAGACGGTGGTCGGGCATGCGCAATACACATCCCAGCCATCTCAGTCGATGAAGGTTAATGACCTCTTCGACTGATTTACCGTGTTTCCTAAGAACCTTTTGTCCAACGTCACTATTACTAATCCGGTTATTCCATGGAATACGAGCAATGTTCCAAAGATTCTTATAGTCAAATATCTGGAGACGACGCATATCTTGATTTTTCATGGCCCACGTTTCGCAGCCATATGTTAAAATGCCGCGGATTGCTGCGCAGTACACCCGGCCTTTCGTCGAGACACGGATATCTCGTCTGCGCCACAAGTGCCGTAAATCGGGCTTTCTGAATCCGCGCTGAGATTTCGTCAGACACCGACCCACCAGGGGTGATGAGACTTCCGAGATAAGTGAAGCGATCAACGCATTCAATTACTTCACTCCCTATAACTAATTTAGGAGAAGAAGCATGCCAGTCCTGGAGTAACATTTTACATTGAATGTTTAACATGAGAAGAAAAGATTACTAACCATCAGATTCCAATAATCACCAACCTCAACAAAAAAAAGCAGACATAAACCACTTCAATTTTTATTCAGTGGAAAAATGATCATGTTTTGAAATATCAGACTTTAACTGTAATGAAAAAGGTTGAATAAAGTTTCATATACTAAGTGATAACACACAACAACTCGTTATAATCGATATAGATTAGTCAGCAGTTTCATCTTAATCTACACTCCTAGTGACAATTTAGAAGACGTTAAATCTACTAGATTCAATCCATATTTACTCATAATCAACTGTCCTTTATAAATCACTTGAATGATTAGTGATGATTTCAATAAGAATTCCTTGAATTTGTACAATAAATTTATGTTTAATGTGTCAGATCAATAAAGTGAGGATAGAAAGACAAAAGATACTTAATGATAATTGTACCTAGTCGAAACAACTCTATACCAGTTACTTAATGCTGACAAATACTGTACTGTCGAAAAGTCTATAGCATTACAACATTTTATATGATCTATTCTGAAGAGTATTAATCGATGATTTATAAACATATTAAGTATTTCACATTGTTTAAAGTATTCAGTCAAAATCTTCACCCAACTAAGATTGGTAAATATAATAGTAAACAATTTACAACCACTTCACTTTGATTTAAATGATCAGCTCACTAATGAATAACTTTAGGATGTGCCCTGGGGTTCTGGTGGAAAGTCACAACGTGGAGTTCTGACATGTCCGGAGTAAAATAGTTATTATCAATGACAATAGATTGTCGTCGCGTTATATTACGAATTGATGGAAATGGAAATTCTACCACTGGATACAGTTTATCACAGTGTTGCAGAGGGTTAAGCATCTATAACCTGAAGGCTCTGGGTTAGATTCCCTGGGAGAATTCAGGGTGCAAACTGCTGAGGAGTCTCATACTACGTTAAGATAGTTGTCCAGTGCCTCTTGGTACCCAATCTACGTCAACCTATGGCAAGTACAATCAACCCAGCTTTATACCTATGTTTACAAGCCACCTAAATTCAGTTATTAAAAAATTGTTTGTGTTAATTATTTTTCATATCAAAGGTGTAAATCAGAACGATTGGTCTGTAACACCATATTTAAATGAATTTAAAGTAAGTTCATCTAAGTTGTTTATTCATGAAAATGATCTATTAACTGAATAAAATGCACGGCTTAGAATTAGAATTATAAATGGTAACTTAGATAAAATGATATCTACATGAATAATAGATTAGCACTATTGTTTGATTCATCTGTTGTTCGATGTAGGAGTGAGTATTTCTACACTGTCAAGTTCTAGCGATATAGTTGATTAGCTTATATTTACATATGAGCTCATTGTATGGATACCTATTTACTTCATACAGTAAAAAGTTGATAATAAAGCTTAACAGTAGAATCCTGGATAGGTGTGTATTTTCTTACTTAAGCTCCATTATTTAAATGCATCTGAACTGTTATCGGTACTTATAATGTGAACCTCAACTGACAAGTCTTAGGTTGGACGAAACGCTCATACTGCTCTTCATAAAATACTATGATTCAATACATAAATTCATATGCATCACTGTTATTGATGTTTAATTATATCTCTAAATATTATGAACCATTAATACTCGCGATTTCTTGGTTTTCAATCACACTTTTTCTACGATACATGACATAGGGATAGATAGAGTTTGTGGATTACATGCATTATTATTGAACAAAATGCGCATTTTGCGCTCATCGTGAAACCGTAAATTTATAGGTTTAGCCCTTATCGAGTTGTGAGTATGTGATGTTGTGGAGCTCCATACCAGAATAGAATATTTGTTGACTACTTTCTGGAATTCTATAGTTCTCCGATTGATATCTACATCCGTTATAAATTAATCTATATAACACTTATCTAGCCGAACGCTATCTAATAGCTTAACAACATGTATAATACCACTTTTCCCGTTAAATAACTTGCTTTGATATTCGAAGTACTTTTCACCGTGGTTACCATTATTTTGTATATCTGAACTCAGATTTGTCAGTAGTGAAATAGTCGTCATTAATGACGTTGAATAAAATCACCATTCCAAATCTCTAATTAACTGAAGTCATTCATAAGTGTTCTCAAAGAAATCTAAAGTTACTGGATTCGATGTTTGGTAAAGGTTGGGTATGGGAGAACATATTTATATGAAGCCATATACTAGGGCAATATAACTGTTAGGCGGCAGAGAAGATTTGTTGTTCATGAAGATGATTTTGGTTACATCGCGTTCTCTCAGCTGGACGGTACATTTGTTGAGCTTTCATTGTCATACTAACATAAATTCCTGTTAGGAGTAAGCTATGAATAGTTTCCACAAGCTACTTAGAGATTGTTCTGTCAGCCTTGAATATAAGTGATTATTGTTGACACCTACCCAGTCAATTTTTTAAGCATTTGTTTGGATTTTCTTTTCTTTCCAATTGATCCATAGTATTGTAGCTGTTTATCAGCTTTCTAATTGGTTGATAAACTGTACCTATTTCAATATGTTTGCTGATTGCCGACTGACCTGAATACCAAACATCTAATAATTATTTTGTTTTTCTTGTGTTTTCTCTGTCTAAAATCACCATGTTTTCCCAGTCAAACCTTTTTCCGTTTGTATTGATATAAGAGTAGATGCATCGTGGCATCTGACGGCCAACTGATGTTCATGTAGTCAGAGATAAAGACATCGGCCACTTTTCCCTATACAAATTTTATCACAGTTGGTGCAATTTACTTTGTAGACAACGTCCGATTTGTTTCCTTTCGTTGCTATGTCATTCGCTTTGTATAGAACTGATCGTAGTAAACCTGTTGGCTTGTAAGCGACATATATTCCCGAAGGCCAAAGTATTCTGGTTGTAATTTCTGATATATCTTTAGTACATAGTAGAATGATCCGTTTGTTGATTTTGGCGTTCGACTTTAATCATTGGTGATCTTGACAGACGTTTCTAATTGAAGATATATGGATGGCGGTTCTTTTAGAAGACAGTCGTTTGGTACATTTTCATTTCTTCGTGTTTTAGGTGTGCTGTAGTATATTTTCACTCCCTGGAATAGAGTTTGCATGCAGTTGTAATTGAGAATTTGGACAATATGGGTTGGTTGCTGGTACATTTGAATGATAGTTTGTTATTTGACTCCTTTGCCAATGTAAATTTTATGTTTTCAAAGACGTTGTTGACTAGACTGTAAACATTTTCCAACTTATTCTTTTTGAAGACGAATAAGTTGTTACCTGCATAATGGACCTATATTTCTGATTTATTCATTGGTATACTGAATTTTTTAATCCCTGTACCACTGCTTCTTTTTCAACAAGTCCAAATATTGCTGTTTCTGTTTGTATTCCTTTTGTTTGTTTGTATGTCACATTACGGAATTAAACGTATGTTATCAAATACATCTCGATTAGTCCCATTTGTCTATTAAACCTTAGTTTTCAATGATACCCCAATTAAGATCACTCTATAACAAATATAACCTACAGATTATGTCAATCTCCAAAAATGTCATTTAATTCTCGTCATTCACAGTTACATAATCCAAGCATTTTAACTGTTGGAAGGTAACTATTATCCTTGACTGAAATCACTCTATGCACTATCATTTATATGATCAAATTATAGTAGTAAATTGTAGTTTCATAAATTATTTTCTACTTTACAATAAATATTTTTAGGTATCATCAGTTTTAAGTCGTACTGATTCACTTACACGTCTACTCACTATAAAACGTAACTCTTATCCATCAATTAACTATGAGAATATAATAGAAATAGTAATTTTAAAATGTTGCAGTACTACACAAAATACTACAATTGATCCAACATTTGCAAATATCATAGCAACAAGTCGATTTAATATTCTACTTCAATCAAGATTAACTATTAGTAAAACTGATGATTTACCGACAGGTTAGTTTGATTACCTTGTGATGAGTTGTTTGTAACCCATTGAATTGTATATAACTGAATGATAGATTTACTTTATCTAAGCATATTGTAAGTAATCCAAGTATAATCAATCTATTGAGTTATCTCTTTATAAAATTATTAATAGAAGATGCTTCATAAAGATCGTATAAATACTCTATAAACATGAAATATGAACTTTATGGTGAAAGAGTATAACAAGCTAGTATGTTATTAACCTTAGATTCATTTGAAATACCCTTTTCAATGTACAGTGAAACTAATGAATATGTGAGTTGAACAAAAGAGTTAGCGATAACATGAGAGGAGTACCTGTCGATCATAGATTGGTTAAGATAACAGGTTATTCAGTATGATAAGTATCAACTTACCTGATATATATTTTTCCCAACCTTCTTCTGGCTATCAATAAATGCCTATTACTCTGTGTGAGCATCGGTATTAGTCATCCAACGCCTCGAATCTTCCTGCCAAGGCTTACTGCCAGTCCGAAGCCCAAGAAAAGGAGGAGGGTTAGGCAACCCCATCTGGTTAAAAACAACCTTGCTAAAAAAACGCTAGTAAGGAAAAAAGCAGTTTTAAACCAGGATGAATAAAAACTACCTTTTTGCCTGCTATAGTTTCTTTATTTAAGTTGGATTGTGACTGACAAGTGGAATCCAAGATGTGCGTTTTGTCTTATTTAGGACTCATCATTGTATTTGGTAGAAACATAATGTATTTGTGCATGTATTAGTGAATGGACTTGGTGATAAAAATTACAATAGAGTCAAAAAGATGAACGTGCATAATATGCTTGAAGTTTGTGTGTGTGTATGTGTGTGTTTGTGTAGATGTGAATGTAGATGGTTTAGATGAATGAAAAATTAAGGGATCATTAATAAACTATGGGAACAATATGTAAAACGAGATTGTCAACAGTACTAATAATAACAAAATAATAATATAATATAATCAACTAATCGAAGTACATATAACCAGGTACACATATCTATATCCTATCCACAATTATTGCACCCTGTGAACGGTGAAGGTCACAGGAGGAGAAGAGATTGAATAGAAAAAAATCGGAGAGATTTTAATAACTATTCCTCCAGCTATACTTAGTATCCGAAGGAACACGAACTTAGAGAGCTTATTTGGCACTCAGTATAGTACATAATCCAAGTTCTTGTCGATTTTTGCCCTGTATCTACTATGACAATATTGAACTATTAATAGACTTATTTATTCCCTTACCTTACCAAGTTGGGCACTGTTTAAAGAAGGGCCAATGAGCTCGTTAGGAAGTTCTACCTATATAACTGCCTCCACTGAAACAGTTAAATTTATAGATGCACTTAGAAGTGATTAGACTCGAAAGCCTATCCTTTACTTGTATCGATTTTACCCAGCGGGTGGTAAGAATTGATGCGTGGGTCAGAAGCACAGAATAGTTTATTGGGAATTCATCAATCATATCTTCTTTGAAAGCAAGTTCGTGATATAACTTACCCTTATCAGCTATTGTTTGACAGTTCCCAATCCCACTTAAATGTGACAGATTTCATAAACAGCTCCGGATAATCATTTTCTCACATGGTATTATATATTACTGTTATCGTTTCTTCCAAAACGTCATCTGTGGAAATCGTTTTAGTTCCAGTTATTAGATTGTGAATAATATTTCTTTTTGTGTTGTTAAGGCACAAAAGAGTGATATTCTGTTTACTGGTTAACCCATGATTTCCAACGGTATACTGAATATTTAATACTCCTCTCTGTCCTTCTAGACAATAAAATTGTTTGCCCTTATACATTGCTCTAATTCATATGATTGGAATTTTCAGGATTCAATGTCATATGAAGATCATACCATCATCTAATATCTCTGCAGTAACGGAGTGATCTTGAGTGCTGTTAGCAATATGAGGTCGGTTATCACTTCCAGGTTGTCAACACTCCTGAAGGAGTTCCTCTTCTAGATGTACTTGGAAAATAAATCGGGCAAGGATTGGTCTTAAAGCAATGAAAGTGTGACCACAGCGAGCATGAAACAACTTCTTGAGGCCGTTTATACAGGGCCTTTTGAGAGAGGTTTCAGTTGTATTAACTCGTACATTTTAAGGCCTTGCTGCCGGAGACCGAAATCCGTGGATTTAGGCGACGTATGCATTTCTAGGACGACTTTTTCTAACCTCATCCTTCCTTTGTGAGAAGGTAGCGTCACTGTTATGTGAGTCACCTAGAAGAGGACACCATACTGCCACCACACCTATATACAGCTAGGGGTATGATTTGGCCTTCGTACCTTAGGTTTACTGCTTTTAGTCTCACCGCTTTCAGTCGGCCTGCTTGGCATATTGAACCTTATGGAACGAATGCTCCAGACAGTATTTCTCGGTAGGGTCATCATTATAGATAAGCCCGACTACAAGTTAAAGTAACAGCAACGGTAGGGACGTTGAGTATTTAAGTGTACTTGTTATAGTCAATGCGATGCACTTGCCTTCAGTCTGCTTTGGGGCAGTTCACGCTTCGCAGGCGATTCGAACCCCTGCTCACCTATCGGGCTTTACACTCTGTGACGCTCGCCAATTAGGTATTTGGGTTATTCCTTATGTTCTGCTAGATCCTAAGTTACATTATTCTTTCCTACTTTCGTTTGTCTCATACGTTCCTGTTGAATTATACTATTCCGTTAAACTTGTCAATTTGATCTCGTCGTGATAATGTGGTATGACAACTTGGATGCATGAGCATAACAGTCGGGTTCTACGTTGTGCATCAAGGTATGAAAGAGTATCTAGCTGGGATTTGGAAAAAATATTTGGTAAATTGATTTTAACTTAGTAGATATTCACTATTAAAGCAAAATCTCCAAATTTTGATTCAGACCAATAATTTCAAAATGTTATTTTATTAAAAGTAGCATGTATAGTAATAAAGAAAAAAACCGTCATAGTTACATAATCCACTTTCTGAGTTCTTAGAGTAGAGTATTCAATAACAATCTGTTGCGACTTCATAAAAAGCTATATGACGATAAGTCAGTATGACCAATCACCATGCCCCTACACTCCTGCCCTGTGATTGCTAGACGCCCCCCAAAACCAGCATGAAGAAGATAAAACAGATGAGCTAACCATCAAACAGAATCATGTTATATTTCAGGCATTCCTTAATACATACATGAAAGTTATGAAAAATTAACTAGATGAATAAAAAATCCTTTTATCATTCAATGTTCAGTTCATCGATAGTGACGTATTTGACCTATGCGTGTTGTGATTAGTTAACGAATGTGTAGGCAGATAGGTGATAAACTGTTACGGAATGGATAAAGTGCTGTGACTTATATATTTAACTTTTCATTTGCCACTTTATATCACTGTAATATACACTTTGCACCTAATTTACCTGGTTTTGATCAATCAGTTGAATTTGCATTCCACTAATGACAAAAGTGTCGTTAGGATTATATATAAGTTATCGTACTAAGTAGAGTGTATTAAACAAAAATAATCTGGCTATCCCGTGTATACATAACAGTTAGTTTACATTCTTCTTACCAAATGTGCTTCTTACTAGTTGAATATATAGAAATAGACATATTCCACTTCAACATATCAACTTTATTTTAACAAAAAGCTAAGTGATATATTACTTATATAAACTTTTGAAGATCCTTGTAGTAGGCTTCAGTAAAAGTCAACTCATTTTCTATGCTTCCTCATTTTATTTGTTTATTCATCTGTATGCAGTATTCACAGTGAACATGTGTCTAAAGTGATAGTATCCTCCTTGAATTTTACTTAACTGGAAATGTCAACAACTTATCGTTCTGATAGTAGATAAGATTCCTTCCCCCCACCCCAATACGCATACACACACACACCCAACGAATAACTGTGTTATTTATTACTAATTGTGATAATTCATTTTAAGCATTAAATGTATTTTGATATGAATCAATGTGATTTCCTGATACTTTTCTTTCAGATCAAACATTTCCATATCCTGACCCTGCCTGGACAGTTATTTCACCGTGTCCATGTGATCTAACTATAAACACATGCGATCTTGGATGTCCATGTGATAATGTAAGTGTAACTGTAAAAATATTATACTGCTGATTTTATATTTATACTGTTTTGACTACTTAAATATTCCGACTGTAATGAGTCAATTAATAACGTACTTTAAAGATTACTTAATTGAATGAACAGATCATGATCACTGTCTTCAATCGCTTAGTTACCAGGTTTCAACTAACTTTAACTCTAAATATAAACCTGTTAAGAAGTGATCTAATTGTATGTGACTCAGTTTGATATTCATGTATTAAAACACTCGTTTGTACTAGTTCAGTGAATAACTCGTTTGTATTTTAATGCATGATATTTATTTATTTATCAAATGAATCAACTTTTTCATTATTTTTCGCAAGATTAAACTGATAGCTTCAAATCAACGGGTTGTACAATCCATAATTTAGATAATTCACGGAACTTTCCGTCGTCACTGTTCTCAAAGGTATTCACACAAAATGATCACCACTCAGAGTTGATGATATCTAGGACTGCGACTGATCAATCCCTACTGACATATAGGTATCTTGAGTATGAAAATGAAAAGTTGTACGCATTATCTGAATTGTGAATTTTGAGAGTGTTGTTGTGCTCTTTATGCTGGATTATTAGATAGTGAAGTATTTACCATCAGCCTAGATAATAACATACCTACACACTTCAAAAAGAAGTGAGTTATCTACAGTTGATCAACGGATAGTTTCCCTTACCTGGAATTTGTTTCATTTATGTTGGATGCAAAAAACAAAGTAAATTAAGGAAATTTCAGAGGCATGACACTCTTTTCATTAAGCAGTGAACAGGTGTACAAAAGTTGACTAAATCTGTCAGTCAGTAAGTAAAAGGATGAACAACTAAAAGGTTAAACCAGTAGAGAACACAACTAAAATTGTGGTGAATATCTAATAAAATTATAAGTTAATGGAGCAGGCTATTACTCATTTGTGGAGAGATTCTATTACCTTCCTTCTTTTTGAGGTACATATCGACAATGTTTTCTCGGATGATAGTGAAGGCTCCAAACGATTAAACAATCTCTCCACTAAGTTAAAAATTTCTCCTACCATTTCAAAATTGCGGACTGCTCAGCCGAGTAGATTAGTAAGGTTTTTGTGACCAGAAGATGAGCACTCGTACAACCAATTCGTTTACAAGCATCCGAAGTTTTAACGACTGTTAAGTGTTAGAATTCTTTAATGTAATTATTTCTTGTCACACACTAGATGTGTCCTGTCAATCAATCAACGGTTATGTTCACGGGTTTCTTCGGTGGTTATTACAACACACCAAATCGTCATAGTTGTAATGCAATGCTTGGCTCAAATATAAATCAGGAAAACAAAATTGATCTAATCAGTCGTGGTTACACAAGATTGCCAGATTATCATCCACTTCTATGTATTGTTACTGATAATAGTGCAGTTCTTGGAAAATATCATAGTTCAAGTCAACCAGTACGTAGTCTTTTTGATTTTAGTAAAAATGCTCAAAATGTCAAAATCGAATATCCGTTAGATCACATTAGTGATTCAAGTGTTAGAGAGATTATTGTTGAACAGGACAGTCAAAGACAACGTTTATATATGAATGGTGATCCATTACTTTTAATGATTCAACCAGTGATTCTAACATCATCAGATGATCCAACTAATGTTGTTAGTCAATATAATGAATATTTTGTTTTACCGAGTGATATAAACTGTGACTTGGAATCTAATATCCCAGTGGAATACCTTTTAGATCGAAAAGTTTATAGATGTCCAATGGTTTTGTCGGTTGCACAATGTCAAAATGCAGTCAATTCGAAAAGCAATATAGGAATTGGTAAGAACTATTTTATGACAAAAATAATAGAGTGTCTTGATTTACATAGCAACAAGGCAGATATTTCGTTACTAATGCTTTTTATATAAACACTTAATTAAATGAATCATGCATTATTTACAATCTTAGTATCAACCAGGTTGGCTGCTTAACTTCCAAAAACATCGTCAGTTAAACTTTTGTTGTTAGGTGATCAGTAAAGTCTAAATTCTAATTGGATGCTGTAGAGATTGGTAAATTTGGATTTAACATCATAGATTAATGTTGATCAGACAACTAGAAAATACTGAACAACTATTTCGACCCAAAAAGTGGAGTGACCAGTGAGGTCTTACCATGTTGGACGTGTTACAGTTACCCGCAGATGTAAATACATGAGGTCCCAAAATACATGTCCAGTTGACCGATAGTAGAAGTGTAATTTATGTAACACTGGCTTATTAGTTTAAAGATTAAGCGTTCAACGAGATTTGTAAATCATGGTCTAAATTCACTTCACTCCAAAGTTATGTTTGCTGAAATTTCACTGCATAACATATGAAACTGAACTAAATTACATAGTAAACCAACTATTTGGCCGTTTAATTCCATAACCGCTTCCTACCTGAATACTTAGTTCACACTTATTCAAGAATTTTTCTTCATTTATTGTTAAGCGTTTTATAGTGCTTCAACTATTTTCACTAGGGATAAGAGTTAATGCTTCATCAAGACCAGAAAACCTCGATCGCAAAGTCTTTGATAGTACAGTGGGTGACAGGGGTTCTAATCTTACAGTGGACACCTTTTGTATTTTTCAGTTGGTTGATTTCTGGTGGATGAATTTAGGCCAATGGATAAGTAACCGTAATAGGTAACTGAGTGATATGCAACCTAGCAACAACCAGGTATTCTAAGCCGGTTGTTAGTCCTCAGATCTGAGACAATGAAGTATGGCACTTAAATTAGCCGGAAGTTTCGTAACAAGGATAGGAACCAAGCAGCGCTTATTTCGTACACTCTTATATATATACACCCAAAACCAGACCTCACAGTAGACAACTTACATTATTGATATCTATACGAAGTGAAAACAATAGTGACAAAAATTGGAGTAACACGTGCACATTTATTTCCTTCAAATGGATGAGTTGTAAATGATACAATGACAGTCAATAAATCAAATGAGATTTTTGGCTATGGTAAACATGAAAATAATAGGGACACAATGTTTAGTATGTACGTAATCAAATGTGTTAAATAATACTCTGAAAATGAGTTCTGTAAGTCTAATCATTCTTCTTGACTCGTTACGTATAGCTATATCAGTTTTCTGATTGACGGGTGTTAACCGTCACGAAATTGAGAACTATAGTTCCTTGTCACTTGTCTCCAACTATCTAACACCGATTAAAGCAAGCTGAAATCTAGAATTTTATAAAATTCTAATACCACCAAGGACTAGATAGACTAAATGATCAATCAGTTCGGCAATAGCATCTCTTTTATACGGTTACATAATCTGTGAGTGTATGGAGAAAAGATTATTTGAACTAAACATTCGGTAAGTGGATATAATAAACTGTTGTTTAATTCTTTAGGCAAACGACGACCGTAACAACGAATGACACAGAAAGTGAGAACCATTTACTCATCTTAAGCGATTAGAGGAAGTCAGTGGGGAACCTTCTATTTATATTTCATGTTAGAAGGTAAATCGTACCTACAATTTTGAGATAATTGCTATACTCACAGCAAGGTTCGAACTCACGTCACCATGCTTTACAATCTTCATCGTAATATTATATTTTATTTCATACACTTTGTTCCCTTTATTATTATCAAGTGACCAAGAATAAATATTTGTGCAAAATAAGATGACGATTCATTTTATTTCGTTAGTTCCTCATCAACTGCTGCATGCAACCAAGAATGATACTCTTTTTTGCAAAATTAATATTTGAAATGAAGTTTAACATACTCATGATAATGCTTGGACTTGGTTGAAATCAAAATTATATAAACATGTTAAATATGTGAACATAACTAAAATGTTAGAGAAAATGCTGTGACCATATCTATCAGATACAAAAGAAGGTACCAGAAGACAAAATAGAGATCAGAGTTCAAATGATTACATAATTAACGGTGGTTGGAAATAGTTGAGAATTATGTGAATTAAGCTCAGTTGTTAAACTTAAAATGATCTAATTAAACACAAAAGTTGAACTTAGCCATCTAACAAACGGTGATGTAACGAAAAATGTTAAATCCGAACCAAAAAAAGAAGTAATAAATGAAACTAGGTGATGAAAGCAAAGGCACACTAGTTAAATTACCATGGTAAAGAAAGGCTTATAACAGTTTCTTTTTGGACATATAAGTTTGGTTTCAATCGTTTAATGACAACCGATTCAGTATATTTTCGAACATTCGAAGTTTATTGTCTGTTGAACACTTTGAATGATTTATTGATATCAATCTGATGTCTTGTGTTAATCAAATGTTTAGCGATTGCGCTGTTGAATGTCTTTATTGCTGTCAATGGTAGATTTTTTTGTTACATGTTCATTAAAGCATAGGTAGGTCCTTCTTTTTATTCGACCAATGTAAAATATTATTCTAGGTTTGTTGTGACGCGTGGTTTAGATCTTTCATCGGCAGCAAAGATCTCTGTCGTCTATTGTTATCTTGTCTAGGTTGACCGCACGATTCGACTCCTAAGCTATGATTCGACCCCCCAGACTGAAACTACTCGTCAACAGGAACATGAGAGAGAAGATAGGTAATACTGCAAAAACACTTTACTGCAAGAGTTCAATTATGTACAGAAAATTAGGAAATATATATATTATCATAAATATCCTTCAGGCTTTTAGAGAATTCTGTAACTTTCTAACACAGTAGTGCTAAGATAATTGACCAATCACAGACATAGCACGTGACTTCTCTCTGTCTAGAAGTTTCGGATAAAAATAACTATCTGCGTTCTGATTGGACACAATATTTCCTATTGATTTCTATGCCAGATTGAGCTTGAGGTTTTCTGAGCCTACCCAACAAGGTTGTATGCACCTGATGAGAAACCAACGAAATAAAATGAATCGTCATCTTATTCTGTACAAATATTTGTTCTTGTTCACTTGAAAAATAATATTTTATTATCGAAACACATTTTTATTAAATTATTAGGTTGGGGCCCAAGAAAACTATTGGATCGTTTATTTGCACGTGCCTATTTAATTGATGATTTAATAATATCAAGATATTCTGAATCAATATTTCGTTTACGTATGAATCGTTTAGCTGATAATAAACCAGTATCAGTACAAGTAAATTATTTCTGTTTACAACAAAATGAATTACAAAACTTTACAATTCCTTCTCAGGTATACAATACTTTATTATTATGGGTTATTTACTATATTTAGAATAAATAAAAACAAACTTTATTAGTAATTAGTTAGCAATAGTCATCAACAAGATGTTTCTATGTATTAATCAATTAGCATTAGTGTATAATATCAACTCTTGTTTGTAATACTGGATACTAACATCTAAATCAAATGTTACATAATCTAGGTTCATTCATTACGTTGAATGGAAGTTAGAAAGAATACGTAATATAATTGTATCATTTAAGTTAGATAAACTATTATTGAATTAATTAATCAGTATAGAATAACTGATACTGTAGATTAGATAAGATGATATCGATTAACTAACTGTTATCCGATATTCGCTTAAAATCAGTTATCAATCCATTCATGATTTACTATCATCCAATATAAATTACATAATATGAAATATCAATTCACCATAATTAAAGATGATAAAGTAAATAATAACCTGTTGAATAAATCAAAGTACTTCAATAAACTATAGAATGCAAAAAATGTTTGTAATAGTTGATACAATAAGATGATTGATGAATACATCTATTGATGTTCTTTCACATAGTTAATGCTGTGAACAGTTTGAATAGTATCACGAAACTACGGATTAGTTGTATATGCAATCATTTATTAAAAGAATAAATGTTGTACATTCCATATGAAATTGCTGATAGTACAGTATAGGAACGAAAAGACACGATATTTAAATGTTGGCAGAAAATCTTCCACTTAATCAATGACAGACGCGTTATTGACGTCAAGGTTTCCGAAAATTTAAATTAAAAATGCATGCCAAAACAATGTATACCAGAGCTAGGTTTAAGATTTGGGCTAAAAATTCAGAATCTTAGTTAAAATTATGCTTTCAATGTTAGAAATATGATTTTATGTCAGGTTTCGGAGTAAGAAATACATTTTATAGTATGAATAGTTGACGATTGAAATTCTTTTCCAGAGGGCTCTGAGTTAGAACTCCGATAGGGTCGTGGATAAGCACTGCTGAAGAGTCCCATACTAGAAAGAAACAGCTGTCCAATGTTTCCAGGTAACGAATGCTTGTCTAGTTCAGACTATTTCATAATATCAAATTGACGTTCAACTTATCATTACCAATTGTATTTTTCTTTCAATACTTATTTATTACTTACTATATCTTCAGTACTATCTATTTTTCCTTTATTATATTTCAATGTTCAATTAGTTAAATGCTGATCCCACTCAAATAAATCAAATCGGTTTTTTCAATCATATCTGTACATATAATGAAACATCTAAAATGACTTCATGTATTCCATTAAAAAATTCAGTCACATCGTATCAATCTACACCAACTATCTGTAGTTGGCATAATGGTTTCCAATTCCCGCCTGATGTTGATTTATTAAATAACACATGTAATAATGTTGTATTGAAAGTAGACTATAAGTAAGTTTATTTTACCACTGTACACTAAATATTTTTAGTAGGTTTTCTTAATAGGAATCGTAGGAGGCCAAAAAAAACCAACAAGTCAGTCTATGTTTAATTTGTCACAGATTGATGTTGGTTGGGTACCATTGAAAACCAGGGAGCACTAGACATTTGTCTCGTTCAAGTATGAGACTCCTCAGCAGGCGGACGCCTAACTGGGCCGACATCACAAAATGATGAAAGTTTGAATTCTATCATTGGACTCCGACCCACTTGTGCAGAGGGTTAGACATTCGCCAACTTGAAACCACTAAGGTGGAATCTATGGTGAAGACTACTGGGGATTCCTATACTACGTCGAGGCAGCTGTTCGGTGCTGATTGGCTTCCAGTGGTGCCTTGTCAACACCAATCTGTGACGAATTCAATCAACTAAACTTAATACTAATCTCCACATACCATCTCCATGCATATCAGTTTATAGTTTATACTTTGAATTATATATAGCCTCGAAAAACCAGATTTATGTATTACGTAATAATTCTAAGTTAACTAACTATATAGCTGTTATGAATGATCAATTAACATAAAGAAAATATATGAAGGGAGACAGAACAAATATATGAGTTTAAGAACATGATGATTGATTTTATTTAGTTCTGTTCTTATCGGTTGCAGCTTTCATTTTGTAATATTCATCATCCTGTTGAGTAGAAGATGTAAGTAAAATTTATGGGACTGAATAGTCACAGTTACAATCAAATTTACTCAGTAAGAGAAAATTCCAGAATAACAGTAACAACTCTAAAATTTGTAGAGTTGTTGACAGAGCACTTAACAGAAACATGGTTACCTCCTAATATTTTATTAACATTTTTGTTACTTGTATTAATCACAGATTGATTACAGTTGAATGGCATTGTGGCTTGACGGTAGTGCGCATTCATGACCTTACAAACAGTTGAACCTAGGATATTCAAACCTTGCGACGAACGCTTATGCGTAAGCACTACTAGGCCTGCCCTTCCTCTTAATAGTAAGAGTCAATTTGTGATATAGAACAACGAGCATTTACTACTATTGGTAATAATTTCATTTACTCCCAGGTTGTCTAAACCCTACGAGTTATGAATTCTTATTAGAACTTGGAAGCAATCTTGAAGTATGTTACTAATCAGCTGATTATCATGGTTCTGGTGGTTTTGTGAAGATTGTGTCAAAGGTTTTGCTTGCTTTTTTCAAAGAGTGATCTCTGTTGTGTACCATTTAAAATTATTATTTAATGTTTATATGTCTCCAAAGATTTTATTACACTGTTAGCATTCAGATGTAAATAAGCGAATAATGTTTTCATTTAATTTGCTGTTCGTTTAAGATTATCATCTATCATAATCCTCAATGACGGATGCCACGGAAATGAGATGGGAAAGAATATAGAACGGTAGAGTAAGGTTTTCATTAAGTCACTGGATTATGCTATGTTGGCATGTATAATGATCAGTACACAATTCCAAACATATTATGACAAGGGTTTCTACATACTTCAGACTTCTTATATGTGTTCAGAAATCAACTGACAGTGAGAGTAAATCTCTAAACTGTTTTTTTTACAAATCGAATATGGTAGAGTTCAATGAAGTCCAGTTCTGAAGACGTTCAAAATGGAGGTATTGAATAAGGCTACAAATGTTTCTTGTTCTTTAGGGCTGTTTAAAATCCAGATAAAATTGTTCTGCTAAACTACATTATAACTTGATCGGAATACAGTTAAGAACCGTATATTGCTTAATATATCAGTAAGACTACACACATTTCTCATACAATCTTCATATATCTATGGGATGAAACATCATGATTCATCATTTGGCTTAGACTAGATAAAATAAACTCTAGTCGGTTCTCGAAAATTAGTCATTACTTAAGTTAATTACCTAATATTGTATTATGACAAAATTAAATCACGTCGAACAATACTACTTATAACCTACTGACGTCATTACTATTTGTTTCCTTGTAACAGATTTATATGGTCTAATGGTAGTATACTGCAAACAATAGCTCAAGTATATTTAGCCAATTTGCTTGTAACAACTACAGAAACAACATATTATCAAGAATATTCTGTTCAATTTATTCATACTACTGAAGTAGACAATGAAATTAGTACAAATCTACCGTCGCATCTGTATGGTATGTTGAAAATTTTAATGACAGATATTAAGTATTGATGCATTGGGATAGTTTCACTAACTTATCTCTCTAGTATTTAGATTGTAGCCAAAGTACACAAACATGAGAAAAGTTTAACATATGGGAAAAATTCATCTGTGAATCGTTCTGTAAATAAATGAGTTTAATGGTTTTACTTCACGGATGACAAAGGCAAACCAAGAGGTCTGAGATATTTCCTTAGCCTACTCCATATCCCCTCAAGATTTTTCATATGAACTCCAGTTATAGAATCCACAGAATGACGTTGATGAGTTATTGTATAGTCTTCATATCCATGGTGGTGAAGTCATTTATAAAATTTTTAGTCATCTATGCATATTGTTGTTCCAGGCAAAGTATGTCGAAATCAATATATCTATTTTATCTTTACATTGTCACCGTTCTTATCAGTCTTTTGGAGCAATAGTACTAATATCAGAATACATACTTGCTACATTTCCGCTCACATCTGATTTCAGTTATCACAAGTCTAGAATTGCCCTACGAAGCATCTCCTTGTCTCTAATATACATTGTTAATATAAATTCATCCAAAATAAGAAGTATTTTCTCTATACCCAATAAAACTTTTCTAACTATATTCCACGACTGTGAGAATTGGTTACGAAACCCCATTTGTCTAACACTAATATTTGTTCTTACCATACTTCTGTGAACTGGATTCAGCAATTCAGTGAAGAACGGTTTGGAGTTCGACAATAGACTTAATTCGAGTCATTGTAAATAACAACACTTGAATGCAGATAAATTCAACTGAGGAGTTTCTAAGCGTAATGGATTGGATAATGGATTTCAATTGCTAACAACAATTTAACATTCATCATATTTGTATTATTGTTTTATACATTGTTTTATATATTGTTTTATATCATTGGAAAACAGTTAAAGAATAAACAAAATTAAAGAATCATTCAGGAAAATAAGTCATCAGTTGAAAAAGAGCGTTGAAGAATGTCAAGAGTCTGATGTTTAGTTATTTTGATATTCTACAAACTATTGATAGTATAATGTATGTTACCAAAAGTCGTTGTGTATATAATTAACCCTTTTTCAAGGTTATGAGTTGGATGATTTAATAGTAACTGGTTACGTTACATCATCATCTGTTCAACGTTTCTTAGTTCAAACAAATAATGAAACTAACATTCAAATGGGTTCAATGAAAATAGGTATGTGGTGGCCAAAATGAACTTATATTATTACATGAATATATGTAAGCAAAAAATAAATTGCATACTACTTATGCATTCATTAACAGTTATATATATTGATGCACATATGTAAAAGTTTATAGTGATTATACTAGTTTCTTGCTAGGGTTTGCGAAAAACGATAACGCCTTTATACCAGTTAACGAAAGTATGACTAGCGATATAATGACAGGTAGAGCTAGCTAATCCTCTGCTTCTCAGCTAACTAGAAGGAGTCCAACGTCGGCAATAAGGGTTAATTCTACAGGCAGCCTGTCAGATGAATAAAAAACAGTCAACTTATGCGTAAATATATAAAAATCAGAACGTCCTTGTAAGTGTCACAAACAGTGCAGAAAAATAAACAACGAACCAATAAGGCTTAACGTCCTACTAGGTGGGAAGCACAAACTGAAGATGAAATAAGGGGGAGGGGGTAGTTTGACGCGGAAACGGGAAATTTAGATTTACACAAGCAAACCACAAAATTAATAGGTTTATCAGAAGAATTCTGGGGAACTAGTATCTCCAACGTTTCTTTGAGAGGCTGCAACGTGTTCCACTTATAGCATCCAAAAATCTTCACCACACTTAATATTTTAGTTAATCTGGTTTTCTGCGAAGCGATGAGACTCTGAATCAATCAATCAATCAATGCCTGTTACTCCAAGTGGAGCATAGACCGCCCACCAGCATTCTCCAGCCAACTCTGTCCTGGGCTTTCCGTTCTAGCTCTTCCCAAGTGATGTTCATTCTCTTCATGTCTGTTTCCAATTCCCGACGCAATGTGTTCTTGGGCCTTCCTCTGTTTCTGTGGCCTTTAGGATTCCAAGTCAGTGCTTGTCTTGTGACACAATTTGATGGTTTCCTCAGTGTGTGTCCAATCCATCTCCAGCGTCTTTTCCTAATTTCTTCCTCAACTGGAAGTTGATTAGTTCTCTGCCACAACAGGTTGTTGTTGATGGTATCTGGCCAACAGATCCGAAGAATCCTACGCAGACAGTTGTTTATAAATACTTGTAACTTCTGTAGGGTACTTTTTGTAGTTCTCCAAGTTTCAGCTCCATACAACAGGACTGTCTTCACATTTGTGTTGAAAATTTTGACTTTTATATTGACTGACAGTTGGTTTGAGTTCCAGATGTTTTTCAGCTGTAAAAATGCTGCCCGTGCCTTACCAATCCGCGCCTTCACATCCGAATCAGACCCTCCGTGTTTGTCGATGATGCTGCCCAAATATGTAAAGGTTTCAACGTCTTCCAGAATTTCTCCCTCAAGTGTAATTGGGTTAGTGTTTGTTGTTTTGTATCGGAGGATCTTGCTTTTCCCTTTGTGTATGTTGAGGCCTACTGCTGCTGAGGCTGCTGCTATATTGTTGGTCTTCTTCTGCATTTGATGATGTGTGTGAGAAAGAAGAGCTAGGTCATCTGCAAAGTCCAAGTCATCTAGTTTCGTCGATGTTGTCCATTGTATTCCGAGAGTGCCTTCAGATGTTGCAGTCTTCATGATCCAGTCGATGACCAGTAGGAAGAGGAAGGGCGAGAGTAAGCAGCCTTGTCTGACACCGGTCTTCACTTCGAATGAATCTGTGAGCTGACCTCCATGCACGATTTTACAATGTAGTCCGTCGTAAGAATTTCGTATGATGTTGACTATCTTCTCGGGTACGCCGTAATGTCGTAGAAGGCTCCATAATATTCTCCTATCCACGCTGTCGAATGCCTTTTCATAGTCGATGAAGTTGATGTAAAGTGGTGAATTCCATTCAGTTGATTGTTCAACAATGAACCGTAGAGTAGCGATTTGATCGGTACATGATCGATCTTTACGGAATCTAGCCTGTTGATCTCGGAGTTGGCCGTCGACTGGGCCCTTTAATCTGTTCAATAACACTCTGTTGAAGACCTTTCCTGGTACTGAAAGTAGGGTAATGCCTCTGTAGTTCTCACAATTGCTGAGATCGCCTTTCTTTGGTATCTTGATGAGGTACCCTTCTTTCCAGTCTGCTGGAACTTGTTCTTCCTCCCAAATCTTCCTGAAGAGAATGTGGAGTATCTTTGAAGTTGCTTCTATATCTGTCTTCAGTGCCTCTGCTGGTATGTTGTCTGGCCCTGCTGACTTGCCACTCTTGAGCTGTCTGATGGCCATTTTGATTTCTTCGACTGTTGGTGGGTCTGTGCTTATAGGGAGATCCGTGGCTGCTGCTTTGATGACTGGTGGGTTCAGTGGGGCTGGTCTATTCAAGAGTTCTTGGAAGTGCTCTATCCACCTGTCCCGTTGCTCATGCACTTCAGTGATTGGTTTGCCAGCCTTGTTCTTGATTGGCCGTTCTGGCTTGTTGAATTTCCCAGCTAACTTCTTCGTTGTATCGTATAAGAGCCTCATATTTCCTTCTCTTGCAGCTTTTTCCGCTGTCATTGCTAGGTCCTCAACAAACTTCCGTTTATCCAACCTGATGCTCCTCTTCACTTGCTTGTTGACTTCGGTGTATTCGGCCTGTGCCTTGGCTTTCTCTGCTCTTGTCCGACTGTTATTGATCGCTGTCTTTCTGTTCCTCCTTTCTTGGATCTTGTCCAGAGTTCTAACAGAAATCCACTCTTTTTGGTGTTGTTTCTTGAGACCCAAAACCTCCTGACATGTTGAGGTTATTGTTCCCTTAATCTCTTTCCAGTTGTCTTCCATATTAGTTCCACCTTCTTCTAGTAGATTATGAAATGCCTGAAACTTGTTGCTGAGAATTAATTTGAATTCGTTGCGTTTGTTAGTATCACGGAGAAGGGCTGTATTAAACTTGTGTAATACTGCTGCTCCAGTTGTCCAGTGCTTCCTCAGCTTCAGTTTCATTTTAGTTACCACCAAATGGTGATCTGAAGCTATGTCGGCTCCTCTCCTTGCTCTTACGTCTTCCATGGTCCTTCTAAACCTCTTATTGATGCAGATGTGGTCGATTTGGTTCTCCGTGATGTGGTCCGGTGAAATCCATGTAATTTTGTGTATACGTTTGTGAGAGAAAATGGTGCCACCTATAATCATTTTGTTGAAGGCACATAAGTTCACGAACTTCTCACCGTTATCATTCCTTTCTCCCACTCCATGTTGTCCCATGATGTCTTCATACCCGGTGTTATCCACTCCGACCTTGGCGTTGAAGTCGCCCATTAGAATAGTCAGGTCCTTGGCTGAACATTTCTCGATGATTGACTGCAGCCTCGCATAGAACTGGTCTTTGTCGTCTTCGTGGCTGTCGTTGGTGGGTGCGTAGCACTGGATGACATTCATTGCAATCCCTTCCTTCTTCGTCTTGAAGGATGCTGTGATGATCCTAGGTCCATGAGGTTCCCATCTTATAAGAGACTTCCATGCATCTTGGGATAACACCAATGCTACTCCTTGTGTGTGTGGGGCGTTTTCTTCTTCGTGGCCGGAGTATAAAAGCACATTTCCCGAGGATAACCGTTGCTGTCCAGCTTGCACCCAATGCGTTTCGCTTATTCCAAGTATCTTCAGGTTGTATCTTTTCATTTCTTCAGCTATTTGCATGGTCCTCCCTGTTTCCCACAGCGTGCGGACATTCCACGTACCTATACTAATGGTTGCTCTGGTTGTCAGAAGAGACATCGGCCTCGTGGCTTCCGAAGAAACTCGGCTTTCACCATGAGGCGTCATAACATACCTTCCAACTCCCAGGGCAGAGTGAAAATGGTTATAAAGGTTTTTACTGGTTAGCGTTTTTTTAGCACATTTGCTGTTTTACGGGATGGGGTTGCTAGCCCCATGCCCAACCCTCCTCCTTTATCCGGGCTTGGGACCGGCAGCAACCCTAGGGGCTACAGGCTACATATACCAAAATGTGAGGGTTGGTGGATTACCAGAAGTTTAGTATACAATGATACTATTGGTGAGATCCGATGATAAGTATGTGGTTTGTAGCATTTGATGCCTCAGACAATGAAATAACCGAATTCATTTCATAGATGAAGTTTACTCAAGAATTATTGAACATCATGGGAGTAGCGAATGAATGATTTCATCCAAAGTTCATGTCCTTTCAACTGCAAAGAAAGGAAATAATAACCCTGCTTGAGATAATATGTTCCTCTGAAGTCTATATTACTTCTTAATCGTTTATTATTCAGATGGTTCTGTTTATTTCCGTTGCTCTTAATCATGGATAACATTGGTTACTGTTTTGAAATCGGTTACTAAATAAAGATCTAACTAACTGAAATGTTCAGGTGTTGAAAAAATTGATGAACTTCATATCATCAATCGACCTTGCGCGAAATAATCAATGATGACTAGGAAACACTGAACATCTGTTTCTCTTTAGCATAGAACTCGACCAAAGTGCGAACAAATGTACCTATTGAGTATCAACTTATAGACAATTGAGTCAGCATTTAATGGTTAGTATTTCTTACCTCCGCCAATTCGCAATTGGTATTGGTAAGTAATTTGGATATGACTGTATTCTACCTGTCACATCTTCTCAATAGAACTCTAGAAATGACCACTTGAAGTTAGTCACTAAGGTGTTCATATTGACTATGATTGAATGTATTTATGTTAATCTGATTAATTCATTGTTTGTGTTCATTTCATATTGAAATATTCCTTAAATAAAATATGATGATCATAATTTTAGGTCCAGATATGTTATGCGAAAATTCTGAAATAGATCAACTGAAGTTTGGTAAAACTGTTATAGCAACATGCCGTGTTCTGTTAGACTTCAATCATTTTTCTGACTGTAATAAACTAAGGTAAACAATAATCACTTTATGTTTGGTTGAACTTCACTAATTTTAACACTGTAACCTAGTCACATCAGGAGATATGAATAGTTTGTACCTGAAATAAGAATAAAATTGAATTACATCTTGTTAAGAATAGAATCATTATCTATAGTTAAGTATGTATCTATGTACAATATAATACCTGGCACATATGTGCATTAGTTCAAGTCTCTACATTTTAGCAGCATAGAAAGATTAATATCAAGGTAATAGAAGTAGTAGTTACATCAATGGTAATAAGAAAATTGTGTAGAGATATGGTACAGGGAGAAAGTGGTAGTTCGTGGTTAGGTATAAAACAATTTTAAGTTGACAATTTTAGGGAAAACAAGAGTGAATGCACCTGCGCACTGTGACTGATTCTAAGCTATGTCACCCAGAGTATCTAGTTATTGGTTATGGCATTCACTTTGACCCCAAACAGGTGATTTATATCTACTAACACTACTCAGAACAACAGTCATTGACTGATGCCATTCTTTCTAGTACTAACATTTTGAGTTTTTCGGAGTTGTAGGTCGGAAAATAGAGTTTAAGTTCTTTATTGGTTCATGTAAAACACTATAAAATTGTTTTAGTCTCGTGAACTTCACCTGTATTAGTCAATCCATTAGGCTGAATAATAAGTGTAATTCACTAGTAAATAGTAGACTTCTCACCAGATCGTAAGTAATAGGATCCGGTGAATAATGAATTTGTGGTATTCTATAATTATGTAACTTTGTGTGTTGTCTAATCACGTTCTTTTATGAAAATGAAGAAGTCTAATAAGTTTTTTCATCGACCTAACCAAGGCTTCTATCTTCTGATGTTCTACTGCTCATTAATATATAAGGTTCTTCAAGGTAACAACCACACATTTCTAACTAGCAATAAAACTAGACCTGACATATAAGATCGCTGTAATGATCAAGAACTTTTCAACAAATGATGATGAAAAATATTCAAAGATAAAACTAATATCTTCTTCAAGTAATGTATATTTCAATAAATTGAAGTAACAACAGAAAAGTACAACTAGTCTATGACTGGAAAATTATAGTGTAAAATGACGGAATGATTGTTGTTGATTGATGTAACAACAGAATAAACCATTGAGTTGGTTCGTTTAGATCTAGGGACAACATAAACCAAAATTTCAAGTATAGAAACCACTATTACATCTACAGAACCCCAACTAATTATATGACCTAAAAACTACCCAATAACTAACAGCAACTAAATCTGATGTGAGCTTGAATTTTATTGAGAAACTAACTTAAAGATAGAAGGAGTATAAACTGGTACTCTATATATACATCGTGCAATCAAACTGGCATTTTTAATGTTTCATTTTATGAGATGATAGAAAAGGATTTGTAACTCAACACATAGCGGATCCAAATAAAGCTACATCTTCTGCTGATGATGTTTTTTCTCAAATCTTCTTGAAAGCTACACTAATAACCCAAATTGACAAGATAGTAGACTATTTGATTTATTATGGTATACCTAATTCACTAGTAATTTTGAGACACGAATAAAATAAAATTTGCAGTCAACACATTGAATTGACAGCGTAGTTATAATGTTAACACTAACACGTTGTCACTAAACTTGACTATATGACAGAAAGTAGATTCAATTGGACGTCCTGGTAGATGCCTGACGCAGACTGAAGTGAGTTTCATCAGAGGGAACTGTTAGTAAATCGAATCAATGAGTTGAGTGGTGGTTAATAAAATTTCATGGAGAATGAATGGAGTATGATGTAAATGAGTGGGGGGGGGGGAATTTGTAAACGTTTATGCTGACGAATAGTAAATATGTAAGCAAGTAAGTAGATGAGGGGAATAATGAAGATAGGGAGTATGCCCTTCTAATACTTGTATAAGGATATTTGAAATTATTGGGTATTGGTGCACTATAACACTTAATATACTCAAGTTAACCGATTCATCAAGTGATGGTTCAAGTGAGTACATATCATCTTATGCGATTTCAGTAACAATGGCGATAATGATTTTCATTATCCACACTGACGTCATGTGAAGCTCCTTGGCTGTAATGTCCACTTATATATTACTAAATTTTTAAACCGTCAGTTACACGCAAATAAAATTTCTTCACTTCCCAATGCTGTGCTAGAGGTTTGCATGAAACACATTCACTCACATTTATAGTCTGCATGTTGTGTAGTTCTTACAGTGTTTTGGATTATCAAATGAACTATAGGTATGGTTATATCGGGTAGATACAGAAGACTGACTGTCTTCCAGAACTATTTGTCAAAATACTATTTTACTTATATTGGTTGTATGTAGAGTGAACACTATTTTTATTTAAGACCCTCTTGCTCTAACTTCCTGTTTGTTTCATTAGCTGTTAGTGTGTCATTTTCCATGTAGAACCTATGGTTAATTGAGTATGTGTGCGTTACTCTAGTTGAATATCACCGTTGCCCTTATTATGTATTGATGTTATCTTCTCATGTGGTTAAATGTGATCAGGTTTTACAGAAGTCCACGAAATATGGTCTGATTTAACTGGGTGTTGTATCGATCTTGCGTCCTTCCCATTTTGCACACGACTGAGTAGGCATCAGAGGAGACAAAAGGGTATTGTTTAGATCAGTCGTACTTGTCACTGATCACTGTAACTGACTCGTGAAAAGTTTTACTATATCTGACCAATTGTCATACGTTATTGGTTCAAACATTCGTCACATCAGGTATTAAGATTATGGAAAAGAACACATTCACGATGAACTACTTTCAAAATCAGAAATGCAAGATATTCACCTTCGTAGATAAATAGTGCCAAAAAACTAATTTGAATAGCATTCACCAATAACTATACATAATAATTGTTAATTACATTTATTTTTTCATCACAGAAGTCTTATTATTGCACGATTGAACTTATTCATGCCAAATGAAGTAATCGCAACCTATCCACAAGCATCTATAACGTCACCAGAAGATTGGGTTTTTATTCAAAGGTTGGTGTTACATTTCTACTTGATATCATTATTGTTTTATTCAACAATAACTAATTCAACTTAATATGTGCCAATATGATGTCGATATGCCGGGCACCTAATGAAGATTGACCATCTTCGAGAACTGTGCTTTAGAACATTATTTCATTGATTATAACCGTGGACAGTGTAAACATTTTATTTCTATGACTGTTACGTTTGATTTGCCCGGTCCTCTCGTTTAATATATTTACTCACAGTGTATTGTTATTTACTATGAACTACGTTTACTTGATTTTGTACAAGTTTTACCCATTCACTGCCACTCTTTCCTTTGTTCTGTATCAATGTTAGATTCGTGATTGGTTCACTGTGTGGTCTGATTTTATGTGTATATAAAGGCATGATTAAAATACAATACGTTCTCAGTTCTTCGTTTTCCGGTTCCTAATTATGGTTCTTCTATTATCGGCTTGGAGGTTAGTGGGCTTGGCTCAGTTAGGCATTATCAACTAGACACACTCATTGGCGTTCGTGTCTACCGACCAAAACCCTCTCTTTCTGACATCATAACAGATGTGTATTTACTTATTCAAGAACTATTAAACTGTTTTATCTATAGTTTTATTTAGGATACTGTTTTATATTAGCTAAATATTTTCATGGCTAATCTATGAAATACAGTTCTCCGATCAACAAGAAATAGACTTTGTTTAAACAGAAGGTATTTAGATGACACCATCGTCGTATGCGATGAAGATAGCGAACTTGATGATATACTACATGAATATAAAATATATTCACAATTCAGTCAGATTGTAAATGAAATCAGATAAGACATTGGGACTTCATTTTCTTTACTTTCTGTTAATATGTTGATCAGATGACTCCATTAAAAATTCGATTTATGAGAAACCAACATGGAATGGACAGTACACTAACTTTCACAGTTAGATTTTCGTAAACAGAAAGAGGAATCTATGGGATTTTTTACCAATTGGGGGGGGGGCTACACGATTATCCACAGAGGATACAACTGATGACGATTTAAAAAAATTTTGCAAAACACTTGCAGAGAATAGTTTTTCTCCCCAGATTTATTGATAAAATTTAAATGGATGAAAACAAATGACCTCTAATGGCAAGATGAAACCAGGGGATAGACATCTATCATCCTTTATAGCCAAACTTATAGTTGAGACATACCATATAATTAATATCAAATCAACCTTTGTGGTAGTGTACAAAAGTAGTTTGAGCCGTATGCTTAGGTTTGTTGATGTCTTAGATATGCATAAGTTCTCCCTTTCCCTTCCCCTATGTGTTCAAAAATTATTTGTACTCACGCTAAACCTATCCTGGTAATATTATTATGTTATCCAAAGTAGTGTGATTCACAATTTTCTCCTTACTATCCTCTGGTTTGTCTAGTTTAACCTTTATTTTTCATAGATAAATATGTTAACAAGTTTATGTATGCTCAGATTGATCGAAATGTATAGCACAAATGTGTATCACATAGTTCTGAGAGACTTCTTCTTATTACATTCTCAAAGTGACTAATCGTTCCTATTTAATATGAATGAATAGTTACTACACCTTTGAATAAATATTAAGAACAAATAAATTATCAGCAATGAAACAATAGTTACTCATAAGTAACAAATACACAAATCTTGACATTATATTCATACTGTTCTTGGTTAATTATTGTTTAATTTTTTTCAGAAATGATCCATTTCTACAATCATCAAGTAAAATTGAAAATATTTCAAATAATAGTTCAGTAAATGGATACTGTCCAAATATAACATCAACTATGTATTTGAAAATACTTTATTCAGTACAAGGCAAATTACAAGGAATACCTTTAAAACAAATTATATCCGCTACAATCGAGTAGGTTTGCACTTCCTCATTAGTAACATTGATTTGTAAAGCTATTTATCTTATCATAATCTTTTTAATATTAAGTGTTATGTCGGTCCACTAACGAAGGGTGAAAAACTTCCAGAATTGTGTTTTACAGGACTAATTCATTTATGCTGATCGTGAGTAATGCCAACATAACATTTCTATTATTGTTACTTTCCTCTTACCCTATTCTCCCATTTAGTATATTTGCTGTTATTATATTCTCTCTTATTATGGACTTTAATTAATTAGTTTTGTACAAGTTACCCCTCATTAACTGCCACAATCTCTTCTATTTCGTATTAATGTAAAATCTCTAGTTGGTTTGCTGTGTGGTCTGAATTTGTGTATATATAAAGGCATGATTGACATACAATAAGACTAAATTGGGTTGGATTGGACTGTATCTGTTTGGCTCATAAATCGTTGTCTTCGCTATTCCGGCTTTGGGGACTGGTAGTCGCGGGGCAGACATGTTCGTATACTGATTGACAATTATTAAGGGCACTGTGTGTTATTTTTCAATACATAACATTAAGATTTACGACTTATGAGTTTACTTGAATTAATAGTAGCAATTTATGAGATTGAGGTTATCCACAATGCTATCAATGTTTACTAAGTGTGTTATCAATGTATCCTACTATTATGAGTTCTGATTTGCTAAATTGAGTGTAAACATTTAGGTAACACATCAGTAATACATGAATTGTAACTTATGTATTTCTCTATGCCTTTTGTGTGTCACTGAATTGATTGTGTTTGTACATGCGATTGGTGTAAAATTAGTGCCAGTGTAATTTTTTTCTATTCTTTATCTGGTTCTAAATTAATAAATAGAATATTTTATTTGATGTCAAATGAAACAATAACCTTACCTACGTGTATTAGTCAACGTCGTTTGTACAGACCTCCAGTTTACTTCATCTCGTACTTGTATAAGAAAGATGAATCTCAAGATTGAATAAAGCACACTATCCTTATTCATTCATACTTCGCAACAATTGTAATCATTTTTCAATCATTATTGTTCACTTATTGGTTGAGTCTTGAATATTTGACGGTAGTTTTCATTAAAGATTTCATTTCAATCCCTTCTAATATATTTTTAAATGGTTTTTTAGTCAGTATGTAGGAAGCACTACACAGAAATTTCTCATAGAGGACAATCTTAGAAAACCTAAAACACTTGGAATGAAATCTTTAGTGAGAATTTGACCTTAATAAGTAGTAAAGTAAACAGGGAAACAATTGAATGTTTGACGTTACATTGTTATTAGAGAGTAGTTGACTCGTGGTTATCCACGGCTTTCCAGATGATTATCGTGTTGTATTTGGCATCTTCTTTTGATGTCGTCGATGAAAGCTACTTATTACAGCATGGTTTTTACCATACATTACATTTCAGTTGTCTTGAGTCATTTGAAATTGTCCTGTATGAGCGATTTCTGTGTTGTACATCTAACATACAGTGTAAGAAACACAAATATTGAACATCTGATTGTTGTACAGCTCGATACGCCGAATGATTAATACAAATATAGTAAAAGTAGGAGCTTGAAAATTATATTTCAGTATATATCACATTTTCTTTTTAAGTGGACGGATAAAAGAAGAAAACAAAATGATGAATACAATTTTCTTGGTGAACGCTGAGAACTTTGAAAGATAACCTTAGCTTTACTGACAAAATTGAGCTTAATTCACCCTACACCCCCAAAAATCTTTAAATATTTTACATGTTGTCATATTGTCCCTGTAGCTTTTTGAAGTTAATCACTAATACATCAACTGGGATTTAATACCAATCTCCACAAAACATTTCAGTTCAATTACAATATTCAATTCATTAGTGACTTACTTCAGGGTGTTCCTGAAGCTCTAGTGAAAAGTCCTAAATGGTGGAGTTCATACTTGTTGGGAATGTGACAGTTATCAATGATGACAATCGTTGATCGTCCAGCTATATCACAAGTTGATGGAAGTGGGAATTCTACCATTAAATAGAGACCAAGTGGTGCAAAGGGTTAGACGTTTACCAACCTGAAACCCTGGTTTGAAAATCTATGGTGGGCACTGCTAAGGAGCCCAATACTAGGATGAAACAGCTGCCCAATGTTCCCTGGTTTTCAATGGTACTATACCAAAATCAATCTGTCACGAATTCAGTCAACTAGACTTAATACTAATCTCCCACAAACCACATTGATAAATTGATTCCACTTGCCAGTCACAATCCAACTTATATAACACATTGATTCAATTACATTTGATTGATATTTCATATTTTTTGCGACTTTATTGATTCTGAATTGAATTTAAGAATTATTATGCAAAATCTGTGTTTATTATAGACTAATATCAGTTTGAATAATATTGAAAATTAAAAGTAACTTCTTTAAACTATTTAGAAACAACCACCACACCATATTCTAATCAATGTAGCAATGCCCATTTATCTAACTTCAATCAATTTATGGTATTTCATGACGACAATGCTATATCACCTCACTCTCATGGTGGTTAAGATTAAGTAACCAACTCCTTCTCACCGGACTTATGACAAACAATATCTTAGATCATCAATTGTTCATGTATTTTGTACTTGAACATCTAAGCAAAATCACTAAAACTACTTCCTACTCCTCACAAATCTTCTACTCATAAACCCTGTAAGAAAAAACAAGAGGTTGAAGATTTATAAATAGCTTAACTTCTGTGATTTTATGCACAGACATAAAAAGTATAGTTTTATAAGCTCCTGACGTTTTAGAAGGTTTTACAAAACATGGTAAAATCGATAACAAAATCGGCAATATACTGGTCAAGCGTGATACATAGTGCGTTCAATTTCAGAAATCAAAAGAAATATCATTAGTCAAAGCACTTTCAGCATTTTCTAATGACTATTTTACGAACTTTTAACATCGGTAATTTAATTCTGGTTAATGACAACATCTAACTTGAAAAAACAATAATATGTTTTAGCGATGAGTTCGTCTTGCGGTGAATTCATTTTCAAGAACAGTAGTCTTTCGTTTACTTTCAGTTGCTGAAGCCTTGGTTATGCACCTACTGAAGACAGAATTATGTATCTAAAAGAAACTTGTTCAACCCCTATTTTTACGTTAGTATTAAACTCAAAGACAAATTTTCAAAAACCATTGATACTTCCGCCTTCTTACTTACTTATCTATATTATTCAGTAACAAAGATATCTTGCCTGGTGACTTGTATTAATCCTTGTAGTGGCTTTTGCAGTATAGGTCCAGCTTTTCCTTGAAAGAGTTCGTTGATAAAGCTTATATCACTTGTTCTGATAGCTCGTCGCAATCGATGCGAAAAACGGATTACCAATCTGAGTTTATTCGACCTCGGTTTTCGGATTATTTTGTGGTGGCTTCTGAGATAACTAGTTTTCGAAGGAACAAAAAGATAAGACATATTAACATTGAAATCGTTATTTAAGGTACAAAATATTAATATAAGGTCACCTTGTATTCTACGATAAGATAAGGAAAGCGATTCAAGCGTTTCAGACGCTTGTCGTTATGAGGTTTGAAAGGCATGTTACTATCTTAGTACCTACTCAGTGAACCCGCTCAAGTGTCTTAACATCTTTAATAAGATAGGAACTAGCTTCCTTTTACTTTGAATTGTCTCCATTTATGAACACACTTTAATACAGTTTTCTGGAAAAAAAGTTTCATTTTAACACGTAAGTTGCTTCATTTTTCATATTTAGTTAATTTCTATGACATTTTGACGAACATTCAACTACATTTGTAGATTCCTCTTAGGAATAACGTTTTTTTATTGTTACTGCCATGTTCACTCACTTATTGTCATTACTCATCATCATCAGCAACGTAGGACCGGGCACATACGTCCAGAGGTTCAAGTTGCCATATCACATTAGCACAGCTAGATAACATAAGTAACAAAATAACAGAATACAAGAGGGAAGAGTAAAGTAAAGATATGCAGAAAATGATAATAGAATTTAAGATCTATATGAAGTTAAAGAGGGAATACACTTGCTTCATTGTGACCGATTTTGAGCCATGTTGACAAGTGTCTCCAGTCATTACTGAATATTATTGATTATTGTTATAGGAGATGTATAGATTCACGACCGTACAACTTTCAGGTGATGAGTTCGTCAGAAAGAGAATTCTTCACTGGAAAATATATTTTTGTCTACTATCCTCCTCTTCCCTCCCTCTTGAAATCTAACTTGGATTACAACAATCTTCATAAAGTCTATTTTATTCATTATTTTAGATATTCACAAGAAGATTGGCAATTCACATGTGATTATTCAATGTATCCATCAATCTGTAGAAATTCGTCACTAAATAATACACAATATTATTATCTTAGTATAATAGTTGTTTATAGTGATGTAACTGATAAAACATTAGAACAAATGAATAATACATTGAACTGTGATTTAGATACATGTTGGAATAATGCATTCTATGCATGGACCGGATTAACTAGATTGTATCAATTAACAGGTAAAATTGAACAAACATTTGAAATTGGAGTAACACTTGGTATATCAAGTCTTGTTATTATCATTTTATTCATTACTAAACCATTCTTTTGAAATAGATGGTTTCTGTTCTAAATGATAACATTCTTGGAGTTTTACAGTAGCCAATCCTGGACATTTTTTTTGTGTTCCTGCTCTCCCACATTGTTCGGACATTCCATGTACCTATAAAAATATTTGCTCTGGTTGTTAGAAGGAGGAGCATCGGCCTCATGACTTCCGAAGAATTTCGGCTTTCATCATAAGGCGTCATAAACAATCCTTCTACTCCCAGGGCAGAGTTTAAATGGTTTAGCTTGTTTAATTTGGTTAGTGTTTTTTTAGCAAGCTTGGGTTTTACGGGATGGGGGTGCTAGCCCCATGTCCAACCCTCCTCCTTTACCCGGGCTTGGGACCGGCAGTAACCCTAGGAGAGATACAGGCGGAGTTAAAAATATGGAACGCTTCACGATTTTGCATGTCATCCTTGCGCAGGTATACATGTTATAGTATGATTGAACAACTGACCTTACCTTACCTACACTTTTCAGATTCGGTTTATTTTGCTTTGGCTCATTGAAATAAATTATATTGTATGAACTAATCTTTCGTCTTTTATGTTGCTCATGAAACTTAGTAAGGTACTCTAGCGTTGATTAATGATAGATAGTGAACAGTGTCTAAGCATCGAGCTTAATATAAACTAATAACAAACGTTTCACGAATTCAACGTCATCCAATTCAACAGTCTCATGTAGTTTTATGTTGTAATGTAGGATTGTATTATTTTTTCGTAATTTGTTTATGCGTTGTAAAGTATGCACAACTACAGAAATTTACTTTTCTATCATAGTTTTAAAACGTTTCCTTCCTACTAACTAACATAAAGTGCAGAAGGTCTAATATTCATAGAAATAAGCAGTTTAACAAATAATAAACGACTAACTGTAATCCAGTTTTGAGTAATGACCTATTTTCAAAAGAAATGCTATATAACACCGAATAGATAACTGATGTGAGCACATGATAAATTAATTAAAACTGCTACCTAAAACTCTTCAAATTGTCCTGGCAACAAATCACACTGTAGATCCTATGAATACTAGTGTCATTGTTGCATACATGCATGTTTCATAGTACAACTTGATTCACACAATATATATATTAAAAACCAAAAGGAAAGAATTCACGATAGATTTAACTGTAAAGGACTATGGTGGCTATGTGAAAGTATAGTACAGGAACGATCTTTAAAGATTCAGAAACTATTCGCAAACAATAATCATCCTAATAAATCAATGACGAGTTAGGAAACTCAAAGCTGTAGCAGTCATTAATACGCCCACCTCTTAATTACATTAATGAGTTTTATTGGTCGAATATCTATTATTTGACTCTCTGGATGCTAAAATCTGATTGAATACAGATATTGGCACAACTTACTCTCCCCGCTTGTCTTGACTTCACAATTATAGGATTTACGTTCATTCCAAATATAGTTCATCTACGTTCATCATTATTGACTTTTAATATATGCACTCATCTTATAAATTGTGGATGTGCATCAGTCAATATAATAAACGGTGATGTATAGACAAGTTGGAATTATACTATTACAGAACAGAGTTAGATAAATGTTTCAAATATTAAATTTCTGCAAAACAAAAGATATGTAACACACGAATCAACACTATACCTTAACCGAAATCCTTAATTAATACTAAACCTGAGCTCACTTTAAACTTAGCCTAATCCTATTCCTAAGCTTAACCCTAGCACACCCATAACCATAAGCTCCAATGAAAATCAAATTAATGATGCATAAAAATAAATCTCAGTTTTACAATACGAGTGTTATTTAGTTATGTGAACGAGTAAAGACGTTGTTATTTATTTAGTTCACAAGTAGAAAAGCCTATAGACAGGCTAAGTGAGCAAATTAACTACGAAGAATCTGCATACAGCTCTTAATATAATCTTTTTTGCTGATAAAATATTCGCTTACAACTTCTGTCTTCTAAATAGATAATCAATCAACCAATTAATGTGTTACCCCACGTGAAGCATAGGCCGCCGATCAGCGATCTCCAGCTAACTTTATCCTGGGATTGCCTTCCAATTCTTTCCAAGTGCTACTCTTTCTGCTATTCACGTCTGCCTCCAATCGCCAAAAGCAATGTATTCTTTAGTCTTCCTCTTTTCCCTTGACCCTTAGGATTTCCAGTTAAACCTTGTCATGTGATGCAGTTTGATAATTTTCTCAGTGTGTGTCTTATCTACCTCCAGTGTGCTTTTCTAATTTCTTCCTTACCGGGAAATCGGTTTGGTCCCTACTACAGAAGGTTGTTGTTGATGGAACCTGGCCGATGGATCCAAAGTGTCTTGAGCAAACAATTGTTTATAAATGCTTGCCTCTTTTGAATGATGCTTTTCGTAGTTCGCCGCACAGGTTTAACCCCCATACATCGGAACCGTCTTCACGTTTGTAGTGAAAATTCTGACAGTGATGTTGGCTGATGGTTGTTTTGAATTTCAGACGTTCTTCTATTGAAGCAATGTTGCCCTACCTTATTAATCCTTGTATTCACATCTTCATCCGATTCTCCTTGTTTATCAATCATGCTGCCCAGATATGTAAGTTTACACATATTCCAGAGTTTCTCCATCAAGTGTGATTGGGTTGGGGCTTACTGTGTTTTCTCTAAAGCTCTCTTGTCCACCTTGTGTATTTTGATGGATGATACTGGTTTCAAAGGCCGTTACTACACTAAGTGACTTCACCTGCATTGTTACCGTATGTGGGGTAGAAGAGCTAGACCAACTGCAAAGTCGAAGTCGTCTAGTTGAATCCAGGCTATCCACTGTATTCCGAGCTTGTCTTAAGATGTTACAGCTTTCATAATTCAATGAACTACCAACAGAAAGAGAGAGGGTGAAAGTAAGCAGCCCCCTTGAACATCGAATTTTACTTCGAATGAATCCACAAGATACCTTTTCCCCTCCCCATGCACGATTTTGCAGTGTAGTATTTCATAAGAATCCCGTGTGATATTGACTATCTTCTCAGGTATACTATAACGTCAAAGGCCCAATAATGTTTCTCTATCCACGCTGTCAAATGCCTTCCCATAGTCAAGGAAATTGATGCAAAGTTGTGAGTTTTATTAAACTGACTGTTCAGCAATGATCTGTAGTGTCCTAAATAGATAAGACTGACATAAATTTGTGAATCTTATTGACTAATTTGTTATTTTAGACTCTAAAACCCATGCTAATTGACTAAAACAATTGTTGATTGTGAACATTTTACGAACCTCTCAAGCTCGTCCCAATACTAAACTTTAGGTGTTTTATTTAAACATTTATTGCATATGAAGCAGCCCATGAAATCTAAGTCAAAATGAGTGAACAAGTTTGATTAATCTGTAGACAACTAATCCTTCATTCCATGGGTATAAATCCCAAAGATGAAAATGTGCAATTATTAAATGCACTATATATTTAGGAGTATCTTTGACAAGAAAACATTGCAAAGACTTCTTACAATGGTATTTGTCTTATTTTCATACTAAAATTAATAGTTCCAACAGATTAACACAATCACTTTGTTTCATTTTATTATGCGGATAGAATGATGTACCATCAAGAACGACTAATGGAATATTGTATACAAAATAAATTGCAATTAATGTAAGGAGCACTGCTTTAAGCAAACCTAGATAGCATAGTTTGCTATCACTTATGCCAGTGTATGCAATGTACCATTGTGATTAATTTGATCAAAAAAGTGTTAGTAATCTGGATTGAGCGAATTTCATGAATACCATGGAATTCAAATCATTTGGCAATCAATATGCACATCCACAAAGAGGCAATACAGAAGTGAATGCACCATATTATTAAAGGTCAATTGAACAATGCCAGCAGGAACAAAATGATGCATGGGGATAATCAGAAACGTTAAGACAATATCATCAAAACATAATGGTTAATCACTTTTGGAATAATCATAATACTCACTACATCTTAAAATAGGCGTTGAATTTGTTGTCTAGAGAGATAACGAATATCTGACAATTAAACATTTCTTATTTACACAACCAAATATTATCAACATCATCTATGTGAGGCAGAGTAAGCAACTGTAGGCTACTTTGCCCTGCCCACCTACAGACAATAAGCTCTCCCCGACTGATGGGCATAAAATTTAGAAACCGTGGTATCACAGGCTTGGTACGAGGTCAAGCAGTCCAACATGGACAGACTTGTGGATCGGAGGTGGTCTACCAAATCAAACCTCCTATCGCTGGATCCAACGGAGAGCTTCTCTCCAATGCTGGGGCAGCCGAAGTTTTAGACGTCTACCTCGGCATGAAACTAAACTGATCTTCAGTAGTGATCATTAACTAGACGCGCACATCTCCGAAGACAGTAATCGAGCATATAGGGATTAAATCTGGGTTAGTTTTGAGATAACTCAGAGAGTGAAAGCTCAACAAATAGCCTGGCTGAGACAATATGAGTCCAGTGGTACTAAAATGGTTCACCAAAGTACTGAGCCACTCGATCAGTAAACTATTTCAATACTCCTGGGGGTCCGAAACGTTACCAAAAGAATGGAATTGGGCGATTGTATCCCCAATCTACAAGGGACAGGACAGGAAAGACTCCTATTTCTATAGGCAGGTGGCAATGCTTTCAATACTATCAAAGGTTTAAAAAAGCAATGTGGATGTTAAAGTGCCAGAGTTCCTTGAGAATCACGACCTGTTTCACGAAGCTCAACATGGTTTCCTGCATGATACGTCCTGTAACACAAACACCCTTATAGCCCGGGATGATTGGATAACATGCTGGGACACCAACACCCAGGTTCATACTACATTCCTGAACTTCGCGAAGGCTTTTGATACAGTACCCTATAGCAATTGGCTTCATAGAACCGTTACTCTCCTGGACACAGAGTTACCTGCACTAACATTATTAGGGTGTACTCAGACTGGAGGCAGGTCACATCTAGAGTATCACATGGCTCAATCTTCGGGCTACTGCTGTTCCAAATTTTCATAAGTGACCTCCTACTAAATATTTGCTCGATTATTCCTATATACGTAGGCGACGAAGAACTGTGGAGAACAATGAGGAAGAACGAGGAGATGAAACTTTTACAACAGGATCTGGTTAGGATAGAGAAGTGAATGGATGACAACCGTCTGACTCATAATGTACAAAAATGTCAGGTGCTGTACTATTTCACTCTAGATGGTACACAACCGGTCTATTATCTAAGCGGGAGACGAATAACTAGTAGCTCCAAACAGCGAGATCTAGGATAAACCATCACCAATGAATTGTGGACTAGGAAAAACCATCATATGGATGTCATGAAAGTATACGTCACTTTGCACCGAGTTCGTGGGAAGCTGGGCATTCCGACATCGCACCTGTTTCTGACAATATTTACAACATACATAAGACCGCCTCCAGAAAACCACAACATCGTCTCACCCCCTCCAACCATCAAAATGGATGCCGAACTTCTGGAGAAAGTCAAAAAGCGAGCAACAAAATGCGTAACCGGACTTTGGAACAAACAATATTCTGACCGGCTTCAACAGTTATCGAGTGTTCACGCTGAGCTACAGACGGTTGACAGGAGACCTAATCACTATATACAACATATTAAGCACGACTGGACATCCAATAAAACATACTGGCCGCCCTACATGTTCATACACCTCGAAGAAACCCCCCGAACTATTGTCTATCAGAGATCACAAACACAGGTGAGGGCACATTTCTTGTCATTAAGAGTTCGCTCCACTTGGAATGCGATGCCAGAGGAAGTAACCGCAACCTAAACTTTCGCTGGTTTCGAAAAGAAGCTAGATAACAATGTGTGCCACTATGGTGTACCTACAGCCTCCTGAACAGGGGCTAAGAAAAGCTTGATATCACTTTCAAATATTGGACCTTAGTTCTCTCAACCTTTACTTTCTTTACGGTATTCTTTTTAACCTTGCCCACGAACCAGACTACGGATGATGAAACGAAGGGACGGAGACCAGTGTATTATAAGAGTTTTAAAAAAGGAAAAGAAAAGTAAGATAAAGGAAACAAAGAAAGATAAGAAAAGGAAAAAAGGAGGCGGAAAAAGGAAAAATTAAAAAAGAGAAATAACAACAAAATACCCGGCTGAAACTACCATATAAGCAGTCGGCTACTAGGAGAAGCCGGAGACCAGGAAACGAAATCGTGACACACAAGACACGAGAACAAAAAACAATCGGTTTAAAAGTAGTTCGCTACACTGACATTGTATATCGGATGCATGAAAAAGATGTCGCACACAATGAACGAGCACAGTTAAAAATATAAAAAGCTATACTGTGCAGAAACCGAAAGTTTCTAGTTCGACTAATAAATTGCCACCACCATTTTTAATTTGAGTACACATTTAAAATAAAAGTGAGTATCAAATGATTATCATTAACCATACAACATTTTTGGAAGCCTACTTGATTTTGTTGACGTTTTAGTGAGTCTCTAATCTAACATTGTCCTAATTTTCGAGGCGCAATGTTCGGTTCAATTTCATTTGCCGAAAAATTCGATCTGTTTAGCGTTGTTTGATGCTACAGGCTTTTTCTAGAGTTTTTTGAGGTATGTGACGTCACTGTCGTCTTTTTTTTACCTGTGACCTGATGTGTCCGGAATTTTTAGCTGCAATATATTGTATAAGTATATTTAGTACTAGTTCTATTTGTTCATACCCCGTGATAAAATTTCCTAATGCCACAGTTTGTTCCACTTTTAATACTTTCATTTTAATAGCCTGTCCGAGCTAATTTTTTAATTTTCAGATTTTATTCAATTAAGTTGAGCGAGTCTGTCAACCGTCATTTGGTTTCTTTTCACAGAAATTCTCAAATGATTAGTTTATCTGATTGTATTTTCTGGTTTTACTTCTCCGCGGTCACATGGTTCTTTTGGAGTTCAGTTGTATCCGCACTCTTCAAAATCCAAATCATCCAGCACTTGTATATTTCCATGTTGGATAAACTGTTTTCTGTATGTTGAGATTCTTCCTTTGATGCATATATCTAGTACGCTGCCTCTGCTGTTACATTAAACGATAACATTATGCGAATAACGAGTGTTGACAGTTTTGAAAATCTCGATACTTATGGTTGGTTGCTCCAGCTTTATGACCTTTTACTGTAGATGATGATTTGATCGAAAGAGATATTCAGCTAACTGAAGGTGGTGTCAAGGTTAAAAGTAATCTTGTTCCGGATCAGAAGGGATTCAAACTCTACTATCCAGTCTACCTAGCAAAGTGCGGAATAGAGGTTTGTGGACTCAGTCGCCAATAATTGTTTCAGGCCATTATAGAGGACTCTGTCACTAAAAGATTCACGGCAGCGGAATTAAGAGTTTGGAATTTCTTGAGCCGTAACCAGAGCTATGTATATGCCAAGTAGGCGTATTACTTCTTTTACACACTTCTTAGGAAAGATAATCACACAACTCTCATGTTTCTATGGCTAGTGGGCCTTATTGTTCGGTATGCAATATTTTTGCCTTGCAGGTAAGCTGTGCGTTTACTGGTGATTACTCAGACTCATTGTTTTCTTCTCCTCGATTTTCTTCACGTGGCTTACAGGCGCTGTTGCTCGAAAGCTCCCTCCCTCACGGTATTTGCACTTCTTTACTCTCATTTATGAAGGTTTAAAAGTTGGTTATCTACCGAAGGTATCCAGGCCGCCGTGAGACTTAATTTGTGCTCATTCTCAGCAGTTATTCGGTTTCACAACAGGTTTGTCCATTTGATCCTTGTCATTTTGCCAGTTACTTCTAAAAAACAAAGCATAGATTCTCTTGAAACATTTTGTAATTATTTCTTGAATGTATATATCCAAGTATTCATAATCACTTTCAAAATTATGTTTTCGAATATTTGCGGTATTGAGTATTTTTCTCTTATCAACTCATTTAAGAAAAATATTCCGCATGGTTTCTTAATCTTTATTTGTGTAATGATTTAAAATGGTCTTACAGCATGAGTATATCTGTCAAAAAATCCTTCATAGAATTAGCTAAAGTACTTCTGTACTGTAGGATGGCTTAAGATATAACTCCAGAATAAATGGTCTGTTGTATTCTGTGAAAATCTAGGTGCGTGAATGTGTATGCATAACACGAACCATACAGTGTTTATTTACTCAAGCTCTCAGTTATGTAGCGGGTGTCCAGCCGTATTCGTCATGTGTCGGTTAGAAGTTTCCAAATACAAAGTTAGCTAATTGAATCTACCTCTACCTAGTGATTCAAATGAAGTGGCTTAAACCTCAGAGCTATAAATCTAGACTTTAGTATACTGTTTTAGTAGTAATCTCTCCATTGGTAAGCTAATTCATCACATTTTCGAACCTGTTCCGCATTGTTTTTGTTTTACAGTGTTGCTACTAGTGTCAGATTAGAACACGTGCTTGATGTTTAAACTGAGTTTATTCATACAAAAAGCTTGCTTAAAGTAATTGATAAATCCTGATTCTTCACCAGCGGGGCAAATTAAAATCCGAAAACAATAGATATCGTTTGTGCTTACTTCAATCAATATTGGTGTATATTCTGTAGTCGCTACAATACCTTGCAAATTAAATTAGACCAGTAACTTGCTGCTAGCTTTTGGAAAACCATCTTCAGTTTCTGTGCTCACGCAGTATCAAAGCTTTTATCCGAAGTTTATTCGGAAGTTTGGTTTTAAAAAATTGTCATTTACTTTATTTTTACTAGGATTAATATAAATAAACGTATATCTCTGCACTGTTTGGTGAACATTACTTAAGGAAAAACGTACTACTAATAATCTTACATCAGGCTTTACACTTAAAATACAGGACATTTAGTCATGTCATCTGGATTGTCATGGTTAGATACGGGTACTTAGATTGGAGCATAATACTAGTAATCACGTATCATGAGGTAATCTGTATATATTATGAAAATCTCTTGATTTTGTTCCTAGTAAATTATTATGCTTAATTGTTTCATATTTTGCTAGAAATTAACCATGTATTCACTCCTGTCACCTGCCTTTTAGACAGAACCGCCCTCGAGCAAATACGATTTGTGTTGCCAACCACACAACACCATTTGATTGGTGCATTTTAGCTTCCGATGTTACCTATGCTGTTGTAAGTTGTTTTTAATGGTTTATTCTTTCTTCTAGTCACAGAGTTTCTCTTCTCAGTATTGCACGTAAAGATAGACTGTCTAATGTAAATGGAAGCAATATTTGTATTACAGGTATGCGATTACAGATGTTTTATAACGATTGCTGATCCTATGAGCAATATTGCTCTTGGGCCTAGAGTACTTGTCAAAAGTGGTAACCTATTATAATGTTTCATATATTAAGGTGGTTGGAACAGATGTTGTGCATGCACATCATCCTTTGTCTTAAGTCCTGAGCTTAAGCTACTTCATACCTAATCATAAATGAGTTTCCTCCGTATCATGTTATATATATATACACACTTTTCTTATCACCACTGATTTGACTCCTTGTTATACTATTTTGATTTTCATCTTGTTTGGCAAGTGATATAGGTGAGGCACTTTAAACCGATGAGCATATGTACTCTGTTCTAGCTTATAGGTGACTAGTGATAGCAGCATTCAGAGTATCGTGTTAGCTTATTTCGGAAATTTTTTAACAGAGTGATACCAATAAGGTTTTTTTTCAACACAATCAGTCTATTAAGCCACTAGCTGTGTTAGTGCATAAGTTTTATTATTTTGGTCTCCGGGGTATATGTAGTTCGTGGCTCGAAATCCGTCTCATTAGTTCGTACTCAGTTGTCTTTGTTGTCTGCTAGGTCCTGAATTTGATCCGGTTTACAAGTCCATGAAGTCACTGACTGCCGGTTTGAGTCGTGTCGGTAGCTGCAGACTACCTGGATGGGGTCCTCGCGATTACCGTAACCAGTGGCTAGAAACACTGAGTGACATGGCTCAGAATCGGTCACAATGGCGCAGATGTATTTACTCATTGTCCTCCCTTAAATCATGAGCTTTAAATTATTTTATAGCTTTCTTTCTACGCTTCCTGAACCATATTCTATGTGTTCACACTCCTTGTTACTATTATTATTTTATTTTATTGAAGTAACTTCTACTAATGGTGATGGTATTAATCTTGCGGTGTCATAGATGTATGGCAACTTGAACCGATGCACAAATGTGCCAGGTTCTATGTTGATTATACATGCATACATGCACAAGTGTGTTTTCTACTGAGTATTATCGTTCCTTTGTTACAGTTATTCAGTTAAGGCACTACATTACTATGTATTAACAATACTACTGTAACAGTACGCGTTGACTACATAAACCGTCACGTCTAACTGCGACATGTACCAGCAATAATTATTTTAATCATTGGATGAGATAACTGGAAATTGGCCCCACTGGTACAAACGTATTCGTCTTTTATCTCTGCCTATATTTCGAGTCCGTGCTACTTTGTTCACTTTTTTTCGTTGAATTCACCTCTTCTGTGTGAACAGCTGTCTTCAGTATTTAGTCTTCGCTGTAATCAAGACCACAGTCATTTCGACTCTTACCATTCCTCTTGTTAATTCCATGTGATCATGATATGGTAATGTGGGCTACCAAACATTTTTCAAGCTCTTTGTTGATTATATCTAGTCACAATTTACGCTTTACATATATATGCACCATATGAGCCATGTTCTTCATGTGAGTTATTAATACTACTACCCAGCTGCCTAAACCATAATGGAACGGGGTTCAAACATGCAATCTACGAGTCGAAACCCGAGCTCTCTAATTATTAAGTCACTGCTCTACTAATATTGCAAGAGGGCATAATGACATATTGGTTTTTTAGATCAAAGAAACAATTGTTTTGTTCTACCAGTTAATGTCTACAAGGATTATAAATTCTAAATATTAATCCTTTTAATCTCGTTTACATAAATATCACTATTGTTATCATTCTTTTTCTCCTACTATTCAGGTTGGTCAGAAACATGCTGGATTTTTTGGTCTTGCTGAGTGGATAATCTCTTGTGCTGTTCCTGCTATTTGGTTTGATCGAAACGAAATTCTAGATCGTAGTTCTACAGCCAAAAAATTAAAAGATCATGCAGCTACACTAAATGCCGAACCTATTCTAATTTTCCCAGAAGGTACTTGTATTAATAATACATCAGTAATGAAGTTTAAGAAAGGTTGCTTTGAGGTTGGGGCTGAAATTCATCCTGTTGCTATCAAGGTTTGTGTTTTTTTTTCAAGTAAAGTTTTATTCGTTTGAATAATTGCTCAATTGTTTGAATATCCACAGTATTTGTTTCAAATTAGAAATGTTTTATATTTGATTTATTAGTTGAAATGTAAGATCACTAAAGTTTTTGAATGTAAATTAGGTTGCACTTCCAGAAGTTAAACTTGTACTTATCTCTCATTAAGTGATTAATAATAATTCAGTATTAATGACTTTGCTGCGTTGTTACATAAGTTGTTCAATATTTGTCCATGTGATTTTAATTTCAATACACTAAAATTATATGCTTTCGATTAGTCCTGTCTCTTTTTAATAAACTCAGATCATGGTTTATATGGCGATATATTGGAATTACTAGAAGATTTCACGATTTATCGCTTGAATCGTTTCAGTAACAGAAAAAAAGTACGCCATCCATTCTCTTTTGGTAGTTGACTGGATCATGAAAACTGCAATATCTCTGGAGGGGGGAGCACGAGATACATTGGACAACAAACAGGCGACTAGATGACTTGAACATTGCAGACGACCTAGCTCTTCTATCCCACACACAGCAGCAAATGCAGATGAAGATGAACAGTGTAACAGCAGCCGCTGCAGTTAACAGTCGACCTCAACATACACAAAGGGAAAAGTAAAACCTTTAAATATAAAACAATGAGCACCAACTCAATTACACTTGATGGAGAAACTCTGGAATATGTGAAAACTTTTACATACCTGGACAGCATCATTAATAAACAAGGAGGATCTGATGCAGATGTGAAGATAGGGATTAATAAGGTAGGACAGCATTTATACAACTGAGAAACGTCTGGAACTCCAACTAGATGTCAACCAACATTAAAGTCAACATTTTTAATGCAAACGTCAAAGTAGTTCTATTGTATAGAACTGGAACTTGGAGAACTAAGAAAAATATCATCCAAAAGATGCAAGTATTTCTAAACAACTGTCTGCGCAAGATACTTCGGATCCGTTGACCAGATATCATCAGCAACAACCGTTTGTAGCAGAGAACAAACTAACTAAAATCCAGCTGAGGGAGAAACTATGAAGACACGCTGTAGGTGGGTATGACACATGTTGAAGAAGTCACCAAACTACATTGCCAGTCATCATCATCAGCAGCAGCAACGTAGAACCGGGCGCATACGCCCGTAGGTTCAAGTTGCCATACCACATTAGCACTATGAGATTACAGAGGTAATGTAATAACAGAATACAAGAGGAAAGAGTAAAATAAAGGTGTATAGCAAATAATAATAGAATTCAAGAACTAGTTGAGGTTAAAGCGTGAATACACTTGCGCCACTGTGACCGATTCTGAACCATGTCTCCCAGTGTCTCCAGCCATTTATTGCAACTATCACACGGTCCCCAACCAGGTAATCTACATCTACCAACATGGTCTAGACCAATAGTCAAGGACTTCATGGACTGATGCCATGTTTTGGTTTGGCCGCCCATGCTCTCCATCCTACTTCAACCCTAGCCAACATCTCGCGACGGGGTAGACGGTGGTCGGGCATGCGCAATACATGTTCCAGCCATCTCAATCGATGAAGGTTAATGACTTCGAATGATTTACCGTGTTTCCCAAGAACCTTTTGCCTAACCTCCATATTACTAATTCGGCTATTTCATGATATACGAGTGGTGCTACGAAGATTCCTATGTCCAAATACCTGAAGTCGACGCATATCTTGGGTTTTCATGGCCCACGTTTCGCAGCCATATGTTAAGACGGCACGGACTGCTGCGCAGTACACCCGGCCTTTCGTTGAGACACGAATATCTCGTCTGCGTCACAAGTGGCGTAAATTTGCAAATGCCAATCGGGCTTTCTAAATCCGCGCTGAGATTTCGCCAGACACCGACCCACCAGAGGTGATAAGACTTCCAAGATAAGTGAAGCGGTCGACGCATTCAATTACTTTACTCCCTATAACTAATTTAGAAGGAGAAGCAGACCAGTCCTGGAGTAACATTTTACTTTTGGGAGGAGAAAGCTCATCCGAAATATGGTTGCATTGTTGTTCAAGGTGTTCAAGAGACTCTGAATGTTGTGCGTGTCTTCACCAAGTAGGACTATATCGTCTGCATATTCTAAGTCGACAAGAGGGCCTCCTGGAAGGATGACAATTCCTGAGGAGTTAAAAGAGTACATCTATGATGAAATTAAATATACAAGGGGATAAGCGGCAACTTTGACGGACCCCTCTTGAGGAAGAAATTTCGCATGACAGTTCGCCATATGCTCTAATTCGACCGGTGGTGACTGAGTAGAGAGCCTTTATAAGGTTTGTGTACTTTTGAGGTACGCCTTTTAATGTCAAACACTGCCACAAGACTTCACGGTTTACAGTGTCGAAAGCTGCTTTCAAGTCAAGAAATACAGCTATATTCGGACGTTGGTACATATGTCTGTGTTCGAGGATCTGGAGCAAGAGGATTATATGAATATGCGCTTTATACTCCACGAGGTGAAGTAACAGGCATTGATTGGTTGAGTGAGTGAGGAGTTGGTGTAAACCTAATCATATCCTTGATTTTCAAACGATAATATCAACTGTAACATATACTAGAATAAATATAGTTACTCTTGAGTTACCGGCATGTATGATTGGAATTCACCTGCACTATCTTCCTTTACTACTACCTCCTCCAAATGATCTATTTCAGTCATATGTATCAACCTCAGCTTATACGATTACAACTCTTCATCACTAGGCCATTACAGCCTAGTCTATTTTACCACTCGTTCCGATGTTCCTATACGTCCTAGTGAAATACCTCATGCTGCGGATGTTAGGTATGGATATATGTGTGAGAAGGCCACCTGAACTAAGCAATTGTTTATTTGGTGAAAACAGAGAGCGTCATAAATTATTATGTACATTACTTTAATTATCAATTTGCACATTCTTCACGTTCCTCGACCCCTGTCGGTTGAAGGCTTGCATCCCTTGGTTGTCTTCAATTTTCCTATATATTCTAATCATGCTCTGCTCCTTGCCACCTCGCAACTCACCTCATATGCTGCTTACTGATTCCTCCCACTTACACGCGACGTTCCGCTACCTACTACTTATGGACGACCTTATGAGTAAGTAGTATACACTACACTTGTACTAATCTGCACTCAGGCCAGTTTTTATGTTGCTAATAAATGACTTAAACCATTAAATTCGAACCCATTGGCGTTTGTTGATGAATTGTAATTATCTGAATGTCATCATCAAATTCTGTTTAATAGTTCCTAAGTAGTTACAAAATAGCCGTACTGTAGACCTTATTTTTCAGTATCTGATGTCGTTTCGCGATAGAAATCACCCTCAAATTATGCAAAACCGGGCAACCGTACCATAAGAGTAGCTTAATTTTTCAACCGCAATTTCATTGTGATTTTTATTAGTTTGTATAATGCACATATTTCATCTAACTTTTACTGTAATGCAAACTATTTATTGATTATTTTTTATTGTTTCCTTTCATCCTCTCTCTCTCATGTGTACTAAAAGTACAATCCTTTATTTGCCGACTGCTTTTGGAATAGCAGTCTAGATAGTTTATTCCAATATAGTCTAAAGATAATGACATCATGGGCTATTATGGTGGATGTATGGTACTTACCACCAACAAAAAAGTCCGATGAAGAGGATTCAATTGCGTTTGCAAGGCGTGTACAGCATAGTATCGCACAATGTGGCGGTATGATCGGGATGGATTGGTAAGTCCTAATATTTCCTTTTTGGCTTTTTTTCATATATTTAGCAGTGAATGTCAAGGTTTGTGTTTTATTTTGTTTATATTCATTTATTAGATGTACCTACATTTCAGTATCCATGTTCACACTAACACTCGAACTTAGTGTCTATCGAGTTTCAAAAGCCACTAATTTTTTCAACAGGTATTAAGATAGGTTTGTTAAGGTTTTCAGTTTCCGTTGTCAATATTGAATATTACAAGTGTCCGACCTTTTTGTACACATCTTGAACAGATAGTATCGATATAGCTTTACACACATACTGTATTTAGTAACTTCTCATATATGTAAAATAATCTGATGTACTACGTGTGCCCAACCACCACTTCAACGCAATGTGTTGGCTTGTGTTAGAAATGTACTAAGCCACTCGATTTCGACTCACTTGTTTTGTGCTATCTTCCTTGATACACACTTGTGAATGACCAGTGGCCATTACCAAAAAGTTCAAAAATCCGTTGATCAATCCTTTTCTTCTATGATTTTCTTAATTTCACTATACTTTTCTAGGTTTGAAAACCTATTTTGCAATAGCATTTAATCTTCTTGTCTTAGATTGGTTTCTACTGAGTAATGTTGTTGTACGTATAATCATGCAATTATTTAGAAAAAAACTTTGAGTCTGGCACGTATTTGTGTTATTTAGAGTTAACATGACACAACAACACAAAGAGATCAAATTAAGAAGAATAATTCTAAAATGTAGTTTAACAAGAAGGAACGAAGCGATGGTATGTATGAAGTGTTAGTGAAACTTAACACCTAGAATAAGACAAGGTAAATCCGCGTGCACCATTTTGACTAATTCTTTGCCATGTGCTTGCAACCATTACTGTTCGCGATGATTTCACGGATCACAGTCATACAGTCTACACCTCAAACTAACAGTCAACAACTTTATGGACTGATGTAATGTTTTGATTTGTCTGCCTCTAGTTTTATTACGTCGCCAACATCGTGCGACGAGGTAGTCACTGGTCAGGTATGTATAATACTTGCCCCAAACGCTTTAGTCGATGGAGATAAACAACCCACATATCATTTTTATTTTGTACACTGTACCTGACCACAGCATTATTTACTTGGTCATTCCAAAATATGCGTGTAATGCTTTAAAGATATCTCTGATCAATGGCTTTCAGCCCCTTCAAATCTATCTTCATAGTCATTCGATTAATATAGAACGTACTGTTGTGCATATATGTATATCTCGCAATTCGTCAGATTTTAAACAAGATTTCATCATTCCCACCCACCAAAACTTATCATACTTTCAGTATAAGTGAAGTGGTCAACGCACACAACTGCTTCTCTCTGTAAAATCTATTTAGGAGATAATGGAGAACAGTCGTAAATCAACTCTTTACATTTAGAGGGAGTGAAATGCAACCCAAATGTTCTTTCATTATTACTCACGGCACTCTTGACTCTGTTTGCCTTATACGTATTGTAAATCAATAAGTGAGTGCGCTAATGTACTATCATAAAAGGTTTACCAATTATTGCCTTACTGAATACTGTAAAACTCAGGTAGAAACACTATAGCTGTTGGCGTAGTTCCGACTCTGCCTATCATTTGAAAAAGAAGGATAAACTAGTGTATTTGAATTCATCCATTTATATATGATGAATGGAAGAAAATGGTTAAATCAGCTGAACTCTCTGAAACCTTCGTAACTGAAGATACTGATATTTAAAAGTATTTATGTAACATTTTTTGGAGTAATTGCAATTTGAACAGATTTGTGACAGTAGTATTAAGCTTGGACTTCTTTACTGCAACGGAATTTAGGCCATTGATAAAAATTATTATTGTTGTTTATGTTTATTCACGGTTGGGTACGATTGAAAACTAGGGTATACTGAAGAGCTGTTTTGTCTTAATATGGTACTCCTCTTCAGTGTACACCCATGACTACACTAAGATCTTTAGGTATTGTGGCGAACACTAAAATATTGTCACCACACGATTGGTTGGCGTCCAGTGCTAAGATGTTTCTTCAATCAATTTGTGACTGACGGAGCCAAGAAAAGCCCGGATTTGGACGGTTATCTTTAATGTCATTACTGGTTCGTTGTGCTATACCCCATGAATAATTTAGAAGTCCTACGATTAGGCTGGTTGATTCAGTGGTCCTGATGGCTAAGTGTCCAAAAGTCTTTGGCCCGATCCATAGTAGTGCTTGTGTACTGTTGAGGAGTCTCTAGTCTATATTGGTACTCAACCGAGATCATTCTGTGATGAATACGAACGCTAAACTAAAACCAATCTTCATAAAACTAAATCACCTACTATTATTGTTGTACTTATTTATCTCATTGTTTTAGGGATGGTGAATTAAAACGCAACAGACCTAAAGATACATTGAAATATGCACAACAGAAATATGTTAGCCAATATGTTGTACCTGCTGTTACTTCTGAATCACGGCAATCTGCTACGTAAACTGGTCTATCCACGCACAATTTTTCTATTACGATTTTGGTTCCACATTCTTTATTTAATAGTTTTTTTTTTATTGAAATAAGTTATTTTACATTGAGAACCTTCCCTTTATTATATGTAGCCATCTTTCAATCACACATTTCCTTAGCAATGCATACATTCCTCTCTATTCTCTTGCTATCTGTTGGAAATAAATTCATCCAAACAATAATTTCATGCAGTAATTCAATAATTCTTTTTTTATTCTTTTTGCATGATAAAAGATTTCATAATCGTTTTCTATCCGTATGATGGGATGTTGTTGCTATGCTTTGTTATTATTACATGCACATGATTTCTTTTCTGCTATACTCCACTATCTTGTATCAACTATTGTATACATGTATACTGGTTTGTTTGATTTTTATCTGCTTATTTCTACCATTCAACCAGTCACCTAGTCTACCTATCTATCTAATCATCTACCGCATTAATGCAGGTTGGTCTTTGTTTGACCGTACCATATTTTTTTTATTTTAAACAGACATAAATTTACATTGTATGCAGAATAAGAGATTAAAAGTGTTTGGAAGGAATTAATAAATTTAAAAAAATACTGTACATATTAATTTATTTCTGTCTTGTGTACAACATGAGTGCTGTTGAATTGTTGGTGAATGCTTCTGTTTCATCATCAGCGCTTCAATCGGTTGAATAATCTTGCTCAGAGAATTCAACATATCGAAAAGATATTATTTGTTTGCTTTTTTCAAAGATATTTTCACGTCATTGACTGATATCGGCTTTGTTATTAATGTAAAGTGTGGTAACATTTGACAATTGTATTCTAGAACTCCTTAACAATGTATGCATTAACGATTTCACCGGGGTTATAAGTTAGGACGCGTAGTTTTATGTTGACTGGAGTTGTAAATACGAATCATTGCCTCCTACAAAGAGTCTCACTTATCGATTTAGAATACGTAAACATGATATATTCCTAATCGTGGAAGACGCTTACAATATAGACAGTCTCCTTAACACATCAAGCAACATTCCAAGCATATTTACAATGCGTTTCTCCCACATGCAAATGCAAAGTGTTAATCCACGACTGGTCTACATCATCGCCTAGACTAGTCACAGAAAGGGAGGTAGTAAATAGCGTTGAACACTTCACTTATCTCGAAAGTCTTCTCAACCAGCTGTGGTTCGTCGGTGTCTAACGGAATCTCATCTCGGATTCAGAATGATCTTTCGAATTCTACCAACTTATATCATTTGTGGCGTAGGCGGAATATTCATCTTTCGATGAAAGGCCTAGTGTACTGCACAACATTCTGCTTAATAATGATCTATGAAAATAGAGGGTATGGTTAGGTTGTTGTTTGGTCATAAATTTTCGAAGTATAGCCTGTTTATCACGGGATGACTGTGGTATTAGGGTGAAACAGCAAATCAGTTTATGAGGTAGGGAACCTTCGTTGATTGAGATGGTTGGGACACGTATTACGTATGCTCGACTATCACCTGCCTCATCCCACGATGTTGGCTTCGGCAGGAGCGGGGTGAAAGATAGTGGCGTCCAAACTAAAACATGGCATCAGACCACGAAGTCATTGACCGTTAGACAATCCAGATTAACTAGTTGGGGTCTCCGTGATAGTTGGAATGAGTGGCTGTGGGTGGTATGGCCTAAAATATATCAAAGTGTAAGAAATGCTTTTACACATTATTGCCTTCTAGAAGTTAGGTCCCATTTTTCTTTCGCACGTCCCTTCCTGCTGAATTATATTGTGGTTTTAATCTTGTAAATTTGGTCTCGTCATGCCATTGTGGATCTGTGAACACATGTGTTAGTTTCTACGTTGTTTATGACTGATTTTCATATGGGTTATATATATATATATATATATATATATATATATATATATATATATATATATATAAGTTGGTAAAATTCGAGAGAGCATTCTGAGGTGTTCGACGCACTTAGCTACGTTCCTTTCTGTGACTAACCTAGGCGATTGTGTAGACCTGTCATGGATTAAGATTGTGCATTTGCACGTGGGAGAAACATTGTAAATATGCTTAGATTGTTATTTGACGTGTTCACCACCCAATATCTCAAAGATCGGGAAAGGAATACACATAACACTACCATTGTCATACTTTCTTTAGTTTTACAGTAAACAGATGTATCATAAGTTGTTGTAAACATTCTATTTTTAATAGTACACATACACATTGTTTATAATCAGATTACACATTCAATAGAGTTATCCAATTCAATTTAAAGGAAGTATTACAAATCAATAAGATTAAGCATATTATTACCTTTCAAGGTTAATTTTATTTAATCATTCAATCATATTTTATATTAGAAATGAATAATATTGAGAGTGTACAAAGTTCACTGAATCTCTATCTTTTTTCATAAACAAACAAAAATAAAAAACCAAGATTTTACTTATCAATTTATTAGGATGAACTTGTATATTCCCGTTGATTTGTTATAGACTGAAGCTGGTCAGTCATTGTTTCTATATGTGCATCCTGAGCGGATTGCCTCGATATAGCGAACTTTACGCAAGTAGAATCGAGGATGCGCACAAGTGTGACTGCCTGGACTCGTTGGATATAAAATTTTATCGTCTTCGAGTTATTTCTAAAATAGGAATGTTAATTCAACTTGAATTGTGACTGACAAGTGTAATCCAGGACACGCGTTTCATCCTATTTGGTACTCGTTGGCTGGATGTACCTGCGTTTGACACGAGACAGACTGAGTTCGAATCCCACGGTGAACATCAACATTAGGATGCAGGTACATCCAACCGACGAGTCCCAAATAGGACAGGATGAGCGTCCTGGATTCCACTTTCCAGTCACAATCCAACTTATATATTACTTGTGAAGAATTCGCTATATCGAGGCAATCCGCTCAGGATGCACATATAGCAACAATGACTGACCAGCTTCAGTCTATAACAAATCAACGGGAATATATAAGTTCATCCTAATACCAATGTGCCCGTTGCACACGTATGACTGTCTGGACTCAGTAGTCTAGTGATGAACGCGGTGGCGTTCGACACGAAACAGACTGAGTTCGAATCTCACTGTGAACATCAACATTGAGATGCAGGTACATCCAGCCGATGAGTCCCAATAGGACGAAACGCTCCTCCTGGATTCCACTTACCAGTCACAATCTAACTTATCAATTTATATTTCCTTTTATATTTTTGTAGAATGATATTAACTATTCATAGAATTTACCTGATATAACAATAGATTTATTGGTTTTAAGTGTAATTCCTTACTGTAATTGTTATCAACCTCTTGTTTAATAATAAAACTTTGGGATATATTATGATATTGATTTTTTAACTAAATAATATTAAAAATCGATTTGAAAAACATGTTTTTTTTTCGATTTTTCACATGTGATCTATTAGAACTACAATTCAGTAAAATATTATTAGTTAGTATTTCTATGATTTATGATAATGAATTGTTAAAATTAATGAATGTATTTCTAGTTGATTGAATACGTCACAGTTTGATGTTAGCAGGGTACTACTGAAAACCAAAAAGCACTGGATAGCTGTTTCATCTTTGTATGGGACTTCTCAGCAGTGCTCACCCTAGATTCCGTCCTAGGGGCTTCGAGTTGGCGAATACCAAACTCTCTGCACCACTGGGCCGGCATCCAGTGGTAGAATTTCCACTCCCATAAATTTGTGATATATAGCATGACGGTCGTCCGTTGTCATTGGTGGCAGTTGTTTCACTCCCAACAAGTCTGAACTCCACCTGTCGCGACTTCTCTCTGAAGCTTCGTGGATATCCTGAAGTTAGTCACCAGTGAGCTGATTATTGTAATGTACTACCGTTTCATTGATAATCTTTAATAATATAATGTCTTAAGTTATAAAACAGCTCATGATGCAAGCTTTACCTTCTTTCACCCCTCTTAAATGTATAGTTATCGGAAAATAAGATACAATAAGGTTTTTGACACGAAACTTTCAAAAATGCTCACAGATACTTTTGCTTTTGTCTATTTTATACTCATCAGTACATTTCAAACTTAGTGATAAGTTATTTCAAGAATGGTCCTTGATAAACAAAAGAATGAATGAGTAAAGGTATTCATTAAATTGACACACCGTCGTCCATTTGGGGAATAAATGTTACATAATGAAATGTAGTTTTCATTTCTCTATTCCATGTTATTTTCTGTCTAATATGTCGATAGGTCTGTCCTACTCTGTCATGAATACATTAGACTGATGTGATTCTTTCCAGTTGCTTGAAATGAAGTATACAGGACTAATCCACTAAATGACCGGTGAGATAATGAAGATTGATGAGTGCAACTTATTTAGTTATTAGTGAAAACATGATTAACTTCATGTAGTTTATGCAACATTTAATACTCGTAAATCTTTACTAGAAAGCCGTATCATACAACGATTTGAATCAATTCAATTTAACCATGAAATAAGACATACTATTATTCTGAAGCATTTTCACTTGAAATAACATTGAACAGTAATGTTCTGACTTGTCTGGTAATCTCCTAACTAAGTGGAAGCTTTACTTTTTCTATATTATCAGAATAAAACAGTTTGTAATGAAAGTAGTCAGCTTCTTTCTACTGATTTTTTTTGAATCGGTTAAATGAAGTTAAAGAATTCATACATTTTATAAACCATATCAAAACAATCCACTTTGTTGATAATTTTTATCGTTGATTAATTTAATTTCATAAACGTTTAATAGCATGAAGTATTGAATACTTGATTTGTCCTAGTTTATGACTGCTTCCTGATGAATAGTCACAATGTTAGTCTACACCTGAGGACAAACCAAGGTTATACAAATTTCACGAACAACGCGAAACTAGTGAGACAATCACTTGGCATCTGCCTAGCCACACTTCAGTCAATTCACAATACAATATTACTATTCAGTCTTATCTACCTTCCCTTAGTTATTGTTAATCATGATTAACATAGTTTTTTCATGTCGGAAACAAGGTAGATATCATTATGCTGTATCTTGAATCGACTAAATCTGAAAATGTAGACAACTAGGTTTTTGCATTATAGTTTAAAACTAGTACACAATATCATCAAACTGGAACCTCATAGATTTGATCTTTAGTAGAGTCATAGATCCATTAGCGTTGCAGAATTCCAAAAGTATGCATGAAACACTTCTTCAATGTTTTCCAACCGATGATAGTCAATGATGAAAATTATCGCAGAATGTTATGAAAAAAACAGTGATTTTTGATGGTAAGTGAATAATAATCAAATAAGTCGGTGAATATCTATATATATTTTAATTCTGATGAACGTCAGTCATAGTGTAGTGGATACTACTGACAAGGTCCTAGGTAGCGGAACGTCGCGTGAAAGTGGAAACAGTAAACAGTATTCGAGGTAAGTTGATAGATGACAAGGAGCAAAGCCTGATCCCAATACGTAGAAGAAATGAAGACAACCAAGGAAAGCAGGCCTACAACCAACATTGATCCTGGAAAGCAAAGGATGCGCGAATTGATAATTAAAAGTAATGTATATATTATTTATGACGATCTCTATTTTCACCAAATAGACAACTTACTTTGGCTAAGTCGACTTTTCACATTAGTAGTAAGTATACCTATTGTAACATTCACGGTGTAAGATATTTGTAGTACAATCTTTATACTGTACTTTAATGAGGAGATTTTCACCTACCAACTGCCAAATATATAACCTCCCCTCCTCCCCTCACATTTATGGATTTTTTTTAGACTACATTATTTATCATTTGTTTTCACCTTGGTTACAAGATAAGTAAAAATTAATTTTGTTTTGAAATCAACCCTAATACTAATTTATTACAGTTTTACCTACTGCAGTAAATTTAATGTAATTATCATGAGACCTCTAATTGCTGTGGTTGATCTTAATGTGAGATGATAGATTTGGAATGTTATTTCTTGGTCTTTAGTTTCTAATAATTCTTTAATTTATGATGGAATATTATTATTTGAGTGAATTCATTCTATATATAATTATTCTACTAGATATACTACTAATAGATAATACAAAACGTCGATATATAAATATTGTTAACGTGGTAAAGAAAGTCATATGGGGCATACAGCTGGTCAGTTTAGCTAACCAGAAACCATGCACTTCGTGGTTTCAAAAGAGTGTGACTAAATCATTACACTGCTCCATTTTATCACAATTGGTTTATTTTGTTCATGTAGTTAATAGAAACAAAGTGTTTACATTGCTTTACTGAATACCTTTACATTTTTAAAATAGTATTCGATCATATCTCCTACTGTAGGGATTCGAGTTAGTGACAGTTGATTGACAGTTGTTTTGAGTTCCAGATGTTTCTTCAATTGTATAAATGCTGCCTTTGGCTTTCCGACCCGTGTCTTCACATCCGAATTCTTATCCCTACTAGTACACGTATTATTTTAATTGCAATTTATACTACTATTATTGTGATTAATTTTGCAATCTATTTCATTATTATTATTGACTCATAAATTGTTCTGAGTAGTTTTGTAATTTTCATATTTCCATATAAATACTAATACATATTAGAGTACAATCTGTTGAGAATCTGCCGCAAACAGTGCTGTTCCTTAATTTATATTATTTCAACATATAGGATTAGATTCTATTTTCATCGCTGATTGGTAAACGACTGGATCACACCATTCCAAAAGATAGTATCAATTTCATCAGTAAACAGTGAAGGAAAATCTGATCTGAGAAAAGCTCTACATGAATTAACATAAAACATCAGACATACTATCCTTATTACTGGAGACTGACTGGAACCTTAGAAATGAACTTATAAGAAAAGAGAACGTTTATAAAACGTGCTTTACAATACTGTGTAGAAGACAAATTTCGATTGCTATTTGACCTTACGAGCCTAAACTTGCTGGAAATGAGTATCTTTTTTATCAAATTAAATAGCTTTTATCAGTGACCATAGAATTAAATCATTTAGAAGTCGGGTTTTTGTTAATGATATCGGTGTACACAGGTGACTACGGATATTAAAAGGAGTTGTATAGCATCGGCATTGTTGATCGAATGAATTTTCAAGTGTCATAGAATTTCCAGAGTCATTGTATTCAAATAAGTAACTATATTGTCGTTGATTTTATTTGGTGAACAGGACAAGTTTGCAGTCAATTAACAACTCACTTCTATCAGAAGATCATAGTGATGATGTCGTCTAGGAAAACTATTAAAGTTTTATGGTTGAACTGACCTTTTAAATAAAAGTAAGTGCACTAAAATCATCCTCTGGAGTTACAAATCTTCCCCGCTATCTCTGACTGGTAAGACTCGATCTCAAAATGTTTTGAATATATTATGTTTATCATAGCAACTAAATGTTTAGGGTTCAATTCTATGTATTGTGGTGGATATTCACTGTTAAGAATTTTATAACTAGAATAAAACAAATATATATTCCTTACTGGTTCCTCATGATGCGACAAATCATATTGATTTAAAATACATCTTAATAGTTAAATAAACAGCTTTGTCTCGCCCTTCCTTTTTCTGCTGGTAGTTGACTGGATCATGAAAACTGCAATATCTCTGGGGGGAGGAGCACGAGATACATCGGACAACAAACAGGCGACTAGATGACTTGAACATTGCAGACGACCTAGCTCTTCTATCCCACACACAGCAGCAAATGCAGATGAAGATGAACAGTGTAACAGCAGCCGCTGCAGTTAACAGTCGACCTCAACATACACAAAGGGAAAAGTAAAACCTTTAAATATAAAACAATGAGCACCAACTCAATTACACTTGATGGAGAAACTCTGGAATATGTGAAAACTTTTACATACCTGGACAGCATCATTAATAAACAAGGAGGATCTGATGCAGATGTGAAGATAGGGATTAATAAGGTAGGACAGCATTTATACAACTGAGAAACGTCTGGAACTCCAACCAGATGTCAGCCAACATTAAAGTCAACATTTTTAATGCAAACGTCAAAGTAGTTCTATTGTATAGAACTGGAACTTGGAGAACTAAGAAAAATATCATCCAAAAGATGCAAGTATTTCTAAACAACTGTCTGCGCAAGATACTTCGGATCCGTTGACCAGGTATCATCAGCAACAACCGTTTGTAGCAGAGAACAAACTAACTAAAATCCAGCTGAGGGAGAAACTATGAAGACACGCTGTAGGTGGGTATGACACACATTGAAGAAGTCATCAAACTTGATTGCCAGGCATGCACTAACTTGACGATGAAAGGAGAGGAGGAAGACCCAAGAATATATTGCGTTGGGAATTGGTGGCAGACATGAACAGTACTTGGCAAGAACATGGAATGAAAGCCCTGGACAGAGTTGATTGGAGAATGCTGGTTGGCGGCCTATGCCCCACATGGAGTAACAGGCATTAATTGATTGGTCGATTGATTGAAACAGCTTTGTCATTCAATCTTAAAACATATTCGAAATAGTCAATCAAATATGATAATCTTAGGTTCATATTTTGCTTCTTGAATCATTTGATATTTACTAATATGACTTCATTAAGATGTGATCACTGTGCTACATTAATTTCGAATCGACACATTCCAGAATACACAGAGGTTGTATAAAGGCGAATATTTTTTTTGTTATTGGGACTTATTGACAGTACACTTCCTGGTTCAACTCACTTGAATACTTGATACTGTCAAGTTTTTAACAGCCCTTGCTTTAGTACGATTGACGATTTCCAATTTATTAAGTTGGACGTGTAAAACATTTGATGTTGTCTGGTTCAGTGGTCTAATGGTCAGGTAATTGCAACTCAATCGGAAGGTCCTAGGCTTTCGTTTTTGGTGAGGTAGTGAATACTCACTGCTGAAGAGTCCTATACAAAACGAAACAACCGTTGAATGTTACCTGATTTTCAATGGTTGTTTATCTCAGATCAATTTGTGATATTTAATTCGAATTTGTATCTCTTAGGTATTCTGTAACAATACACTGGTTTAAATAGTACCGATTTTAACTGAATGTTTGAAACTTGCTAACTATTTCTGCAAAAACAAAACAATCGAAAATACGAGTGGACTATTAATTTTATTGTTAAATTTTGGCCTACATCACATCAGGAATTCGAATAACAAAAATGTTGCTCATTATATTGACTACTGAAATGATATGTTGAGTAATTATAATGAAATAAATAAATAAGTAGTAATTAAAGTAGCCTATTAGATTATAAAATCAAAATGATGATGTATCATCTAAGAAAATTTTCTTTCATGACGAAGTCATCTACTAGACCTGTACATTCGTATTCATAGTAAATCTACTAAATAATAATTGTCTATGACAAAATAGAAAAGCATTACATTATTTACCAAACTGATCGAACTGTGAAAGGTAGTCATCAACTTCATAGATATTAAGAAGATGGTAATCATAACTTGCAAAGCGATTTGAACATAGGAAAAAGGAAAATAAGAAACAAAGGAAGGTATTAAGATAATGGTAAAATTAAGCACTAGTCATACTTCTTTTGAACACTAAAATAAGGCTGGAACTATGGAATTGCCAACTGTTATATCTCGTACTTGATAACTTGACTAACCGCAAAGCAATCTTAGCACTTGAACCCTCCTAGTTGCAAAATCAGAAGACGAGAAGACAGAAAACTTTATTCCAGTAAAATGGGAATTGAGTCATGTTCAAAATATTCGTATACTTATAGTTTTCTGTAACAAATAAATCAATATTATGATCCATTCAATCCGAATTAAAAAGTCTCAACTGCTACCCAATCGGAACGCTCCACGTCGAGATTTTAGGTTTCTTTCGATCAGTGATTGGACGGAATGTCTCCGGCTCCTTCCAGAGTTCTGGAGGCTTCGTTGAAGTTTCTGGGAGCTATCCCAACACCGACATCTCAGCTGTACATACATTTTTGACTTGAACTCCTATCTAATCAGTTCTTCTGACAAGGTAAATGATCTTGAAATCTGATTCCTGGAGCGATACATGACTAGATACTGATGAATTGAGCCATTGACTGGTTTTCAAGATCCTTTAGATAACTATGCAGGATAGTGCTCGGATATCCGTTTGGGAAGTGCACGCTTTGGGCTACAGATAAAACTTTCCTTATAGGAATATGAGACTTGGTAAACATACATTGAGTTGTCCACAGCGGCTTTTTATCATTCACACTTCTTAGGATGACGTTCCTACTACAGAAGACAATCCGGAGTTTTACAGAATAAAACGTTCTCCTAAGAGATCTTGAGAGTAGGTTTTCGCGGACCTCTGCTGCAGTATCGCCTTTGAAGTCGATGTTCATGAATACTACTTTTCTTCACCACAGTGGTGATGCTACCAGTTTATGTTCGTTGTTTTAGCTTCATGTTCTTGTCAATGAATCTGGGAAGAAAATCATTCTCCAAATGTGTCTTGCGAATCTTATTCAATTTCACAGCTATTGTGTCCTCTTTGAATATTCTTCTAGCCCTCGAGAATGAGTAGTATATCAATAGTATTATATTTATTTGTACAAATTGTTATATCTTGTTAGACGATTCTGTTATTGATAACAAATAGGTTAACATATTTCATGGCCTGAATAAATATGACTGTAAAACTGGATGACACTATTTTCACAGAGAGATAGAAGGAGTATCACTTTCATTCATTATTACTGAATTACCTTATTGAAGAGTATCAACTAATATAAAATACATGTTCACAATTTTCTAGGGGTTGGCATTAATTACTTATTATCTAAATACAGCACAAGTAATGTATAGACATTAACAGATTATGTATATAACTTGATTGATATGATTTCATCGGCACCAACGAGGACAAAGCAAACATGATGTCTTATTCTTCTGGATTATTAGAATCAATTATTAGCTGAAACTTATTTATATATTTTATTTTAATCTTCAAACATGTTTAATTCCACATGTGATTTCATCACAAACTAAGTCATCTAAAATTGTTTTATCGTTACATTTGAAATAATCTTACTGTAAACTAACAATGAATTGCTAAAAGATGTTCACTATACTTAGACAAGAAGTATTCACTTTCATCTAGTAAAATTTTGTTGCTCTGATAACATTATGTTAATCAATTAATGAGCATGATTTAGTCAAGTGAATAATAATTTAGATTCGTCACAGATTTCTGTTAGCAGGGTACCATTGAAAACCATGGAGCACTGGATAGACGTTTCGTCGTAGTATGGGACTCCTCATCAGTGCACACCCTAGATTCCGTTTCAGGAGCTTCAGGTTGGTGAATGCCTAACAGTTGTCCAGTGCTCCTTGGTTTTCAGTGATACCCTGCCAACACCAATCCATGACGAATTCAATCAGCTAAACTTAATACCAATCTCCACAAACTATATCATTTCAATTGAATAATAACTATTTACAACTAATCACCGGGTAAATCAATAATAGTAAGACAGATAAATGAAAAAAGCAAAGTTACTTAAATAAGGGCTAACTATTATAAAACTTCAAGATTTTCATTGTTATAAAGTGCATCTACATGAATTATAGAAACTAATCTAATTAATCAGGTTAACATAAATAGGTGTTTAAAAATCTATTAATAGTATCATGTTGGGATGACTCCTAGAAACCTCTATGAAGTCTCCTAAACTCTTAAAGGAGCCGTAGACATTACATCCAACCACTGATCAACAGAACTTCCAAGAATCTCGATGTAGCATGTTTTGGTTACGTGCTGACTGAAACTTCTTAGTCCCGATTAGATGATGATTCTATCGTTTCATAAAACTATAAATATACGAATATTTTGTACAAAACTTATTATCTTACTGAAGTAAAGATCCCTGCCTACTTGTCTTCTAAATTTGCAACTAAGAGGGTTTAAGGCGTCCGAGTGGTGAAGTTGTCTGTGGTTAGTCAAGCTAACAAGCACGAGCTATAACATATCATAAACCTAACATGCCATCAAAGCGATCTTTATCATAACTAATATAAAATACATGTTCACAATTTTCTAGGGGTTGGCATTAATTACTTATTATCTAAATACAGCACAAGTAATGTATAGACATTAACAGATTATGTATATAACTTGATTGATATGATTTCATCGGCACCAACGAGGACAAAGCAAACATGATGTCTTATTCTTCTGGATTATTAGAATCAATTATTAGCTGAAACTTATTTATATATTTTATTTTAATCTTCAAACATGTTTAATTCCACATGTGATTTCATCACAAACTAAGTCATCTAAAATTGTTTTATCGTTACATTTGAAATAATCTTACTGTAAACTAACAATGAATTGCTAAAAGATGTTCACTATACTTAGACAAGAAGTATTCACTTTCATCTAGTAAAATTTTGTTGCTCTGATAACATTATGTTAATCAATTAATGAGCATGATTTAGTCAAGTGAATAATAATTTAGATTCGTCACAGATTTCTGTTAGCAGGGTACCATTGAAAACCATGGAGCACTGGATAGACGTTTCGTCGTAGTATGGGACTCCTCATCAGTGCACACCCTAGATTCCGTTTCAGGAGCTTCAGGTTGGTGAATGCCTAACAGTTGTCCAGTGCTCCTTGGTTTTCAGTGATACCCTGCCAACACCAATCCATGACGAATTCAATCAGCTAAACTTAATACCAATCTCCACAAACTATATCATTTCAATTGAATAATAACTATTTACAACTAATCACCGGGTAAATCAATAATAGTAAGACAGATAAATGAAAAAAGCAAAGTTACTTAAATAAGGGCTAACTATTATAAAACTTCAAGATTTTCATTGTTATAAAGTGCATCTACATGAATTATAGAAACTAATCTAATTAATCAGGTTAACATAAATAGGTGTTTAAAAATCTATTAATAGTATCATGTTGGGATGACTCCTAGAAACCTCTATGAAGTCTCCTAAACTCTTAAAGGAGCCGTAGACATTACATCCAACCACTGATCAACAGAACTTCCAAGAATCTCGATGTAGCATGTTTTGGTTACGTGCTGACTGAAACTTCTTAGTCCCGATTAGATGATGATTCTATCGTTTCATAAAACTATAAATATACGAATATTTTGTACAAAACTTATTATCTTACTGAAGTAAAGATCCCTGCCTACTTGTCTTCTAAATTTGCAACTAAGAGGGTTTAAGGCGTCCGAGTGGTGAAGTTGTCTGTGGTTAGTCAAGCTAACAAGCACGAGCTATAACATATCATAAACCTAACATGCCATCAAAGCGATCTTTATCATAACTATATTCAATCTTTATTTAAATATAGCTGGAAAGACAATATGTACATAGTACATTGAATTCATTAAGTTGTTCGTTGAATCATATTTAGTTACATACAGGCCAATTGATAGCAGTCAGTGGAATATGTAAACATCATTGTAATTTTAATTGTCATAGCTTGTTTATCAAATTATATACAAGATTGGAATAAAGATGATATGAAGAGTTGTCAATGGAGTACTTATAGATGCGAATAGTGACAGTTCTAAAAACAATTTGGATCAGGTTGATTAGGTATTGTGAATTAAAAGTTTATTAATCTAAACAGATAAGGAGTTATATTAGACTGATAAATCTCTAACATATTAATAATTTGGTTATACAATGTGACTTACTAACGTAAATTGACTAAAGTTTAACATATAAATGTTAGATATGAAATAAATTTAAATGTGACTTGATTACGTAATAAATATTTAAGATAAATGGAGCTACGGAATAAAATTGAAAAGTGAATATTGTTCTTACGTAGTCTGTAAATATTCTGTGTCCATTAATAGGACAGAGTTCATAAATAAGTAAATGATTACGAATAATAATCTTTGTCCTTATTACTTACCAAGGCAATTGAGGGTTCATCACCGATTCCTTTTTGGTAATTACAACAAGTCTTCTTTATTTAATATCGTTTTAATGAAAATTTTAAGATCTACTTGTCCAAATTTTCAAAAACTGCTTACAATGTTCATGGTAAATATCTCTTTAACAGAATACCTATCTCCCTTCGTATCTATTTGACAAGCCCAGTTATTCTGTAGGTTGCTGAAGTATTAAGTAATAAGAAACAAATGCCAGCATTTCATATAACACTAATTAGATAACCAAGCAATCTTTATTATTAGATGGTATGATTAGAATTTCAGACAAAATGCCAACTCATTTAATTAAAATTTGAATTTAAATTCATAAATTGGTCTGTTATGACGCCAACTGTTATAATGTGAGAAAAGAAAGAAAGGAGGATTTGGTTGGTTGTAGCCAACGACAATGAAGTGTGCCTAGTTGATAATCTGCGACTGCCCTATGCCCACTCACCCCCAGGCTGACAATAGAAGAACCAGAATTGGGAACCGGAAACGGAGAACGTTTAGTATTTTAATCATGCCTTTATATATACATAAAATCAGACCACACAGTAAACCAATCACGAATCTAACATTGATACAGAACAAAGGAAAGAGTGGTAGTGAATAGGAACAACTTGTGCTCAACTAAGTAACTATAGATCATAGTAATAAACATTATACTAAAAGTAAATATACTAAACGAGAGGACCGGGTAAGGGGAACGTAACAGTCATAGAAATGAAATGATTACACGGTCCACTGTTATAATAATTGAAATAATGTCCTAAATCACAGTTCACGAAGATAATCAATCTTCATTAGGTGCCCGGAATATCAGGTCTGAGCTAGGCAACGATAGAAAACTGGGACTAGTCAGCTGTTTCGTCTTGGTATCGAACTCCTCATCAGTATGCGTCTTCGTCCTCACTAAGAACTATAGCCCAGGACCTTCAGCCTTTGTTGCGAATACCACTGAGCAGGCTGGTATCCAACAGTTAACATACATAAATTAATTACTTCGCGATATATTTACGTGACATCCACTATCATCGGTGGAAAAGTGCCTCACACCCGGTATATCGGAACTTCACTGGTTACGTCTTCTTATTAAAAAAGCTAACCACTAGTGAGGTGGTATAGATTTAAATTGGGTGTTATAAAGATTGTTAAATTTGATTTAGTTGCACTTCATAAATAGAAACGTCGATACTTTGTCTCAATGATGTCATTAAAATCACAAGTTTAACTACAATAGTTCCATGATATTCAAATAACCGAGCTCATAATGATGACTTTTTTTAAAAAAACTGTTTCCCTTCCTAACTAAATATGAAATGGGAACACAGAATTATGTTATAATTTCAATGAAAATTTCACTAACTATTGAAATATCATTCTATGTCTACTTACTTGATTATGAACATCCGGTTATAATTAGTTAGTAAGTTTACTTTAACTACTACCAAACAATAAATTACCTAGTTTCTGAAAACCAGTTGTTATTATTCACTACAACATGAAGTTATCAATGTTATTGGCATGCATAACTCGATACAAATATACTACTTAATAGTCTACTAAAGTACGATTTGTATAGTACTTAGCCATGTTTTGTTTTCGTTTACTGGCTTTGAAATTGTCATAGATCACTACATATTGGTAACTTTTACTGAATTCATTTTCATATTTTGTGGTTTTATTTAAAAGTTAAATATCATAGCAATAATTTGTTATATGAATTATTTATAATCGATGTACTTTAGGCAAACCTCGTATTTTACTGTATATCTTACATCACATTAAATAATTACATTGTAAGTATATAATCAAGCAAAAAGGTTTTCACTACAATTAATTAGTAAGCTACATTGATGCACAATACTACACTTAATTGACCAGCACTAGTATGTCACTTTAACTAAGTAACGTTATCATTAAGACTGGTATATTCTCTGAAATCTTACTCTCTGGAAATAGAACAATCTTGGTTTAATTAGCAGACTAGACTATGTTTGACAAATAGGTACCAGATTAATTTCAAAGAATATAAAATTTAAAATTCATCTAGCCACTGCGTTCTTTATAGATGATCTTTCAGCTCAGAATATGTCTAGTAGGTTGACCTGTCACGCTCATTTCTTTCTAGTGACCGCTAGACTAGGGTAATAAAAACTATCTACCTTACATCCATCTATTTTCTTGTTTGGAAGGAATAAAAATTAATGACTGTTTGAATTATGTAATTTGTTGTAGATTATTTGTACTGCAGTCTACTAATTTGAAAGTAAATGTGATATGCCGGGCACCTAGTGAAGATTGACTACCTTCGGGAACTGTGCTTTAGAACATTTTTTCAATTATTATAACTGTGGACAGTGTTGACATTTCATTTCTATGACTGTTACTTTTCCCTTGCCCGGTTCTCTCGTTTCGTATATTTGCTCTTAGTATATTGTTTATTACTTTGAACTAAGTTTACTTAATTGTGTACAAGTTCCCCCCATTTACTGCCACTATTTCTTTTGTTCTGTATCAATATTAGATTCGTGATTGGTTTACTGTGTGGTCTGATTTTATGTGTATATACAGGCATGATCAAAATATAATACGGTTCTCAGTTCTCGCTCTCTCAGTCTTCCTGTTCTCAATCCTGGTTGTCTTATTGTCGGCCAGGGGGTGATTGGGCTTAGGTCAATCGCACATTCTCAACTAGGCACGCGTCTCATTGGTGTTTGCGTCCACCAACCAAATCATCCCCATCCATCCTCTTTTTCATCTTCACGTCATTACAAAATGAACCTAGTTATTTGATTTTAATGCTGTAATGTAGGCTATAGTTATTCACATCGATGTTAGTGTCACTAAGTGTATTGTACTCAAAAAATTCGAGTCATTTTCTGTACAGTTTGGTGTGTAGACGTTGTGTGCTAGAATGTAATCTTGAATGTGGGTACGTTATAATAATGGTTGACGAAACCTGAAAGTGTCTCAGCCAACATTTTAATGTCAACGCTTTCATGTCTAATATTTGACATTGTCGATTGAAACTTGTAGAGTAACTTAGGAACACTGATTCTTGCAGACATTTACTAACATTATAAATATGTTAATTTTTCATTAGTATGCTTCCTGATACATATTTTAGCAAAATTTATTTAAACGTAAAAGCGATAACTCTGTAACCTTAGTTTTCGTTTGCCTTTCCGTGTGCTTTCTACCGCGCTTCTTTACCGTCCGTCAAACATAAGCATTCACCCTACTGACTGTTCCCAATCAACGTCACAATAACAAACGCCAATGATTGCTTGTTCTTGGCCTGATGTCCACTCAGACCGAAGCCAGGAATAGAATAACAATGATGATAAACTAACCGGAACAGTTGTATTATATAACAGGCATTCCCTTATATTTATTCAAAATCAGGCTACAGTCGACTAACTAGGGATTTAACATTAGTACGAAATAAAGAGTATGGTAGCAGTGATTAGGGGTAACTTGCACACAATTAATCAACTGCAGCTCATAATAAGAGACAATATACCAACAGAAAATATACTAAACTGAGGAATAGGGTAACAATAGAGTAACAATTGCAGAAATGAATTGTTAACGTTACACGTAACTAAATAATTGCAACAGTCCTCTGAATCACAGTTTTAGAGGTTTGTTACTTTTCTTTAGTCACCTGATATAACAGATTCTAACTAGGATCATTTGAGTGGCCGTGTATTTGGATAACATTCATAGACGCAGCATCCTAAGAAGAACTTTATGGTCGAGTTGCATCTTCGACAAAACGAAATGCGACTTTCACTTGGCACTCGTGAGGTGTCCATGATTTATATTCTGCAAATCCGGTTGCTTCCTATTCCAATTTACACTGAAGCAATTCAAGGAATGTTTGCATCTTACAATGCATCAATTCTACGATCCTTCCTTAGACTTAGCATTCTTACAATCTTTATATGAAAACCGGGTACAACAAATTACTTCCTGGGGAGAATTGTTAAGTAGAACTGAATGAATTATTAGCAGCAGCTTTCATTTACCTGAAGAAACTACTTTCATTCGAGTAGATGCGTCGGCTTACTGTGTAAGTGCAGTTATCTTACATAAATTCCAGTATAAGAAGGAGGGGGCCATAATCTATGCTTCCAGGACAACAACACTTCGTAAAGACGTTATGGCCGAAATGAAGAAGAAACCTCTGAAGTTAACCCGGAACATGTCATCAATGAAACGCTGAAATGTCTGAGTTATATTCCAAACACCTTACTGATTATGAATGATGGTCTTCAAACACTTTGCTTGAGAATCCTTTTAGGTTCCTCATATCTACCGCAAGTTGAATATATACTGCATCGTATAGCACTAGACATACCCCGAGTACACCAACTAATTAAGTAAATCAATTTTATGTCATTTGTAACACTATCATCAAACAAGATTATATCCAACTTCTTTATGCAACCAGGGTATTCAGCACGGTTGCCATCAAAGCATCTCGGCACGTAATCGTGCAATTTAAATAGTCTATCCTTATAGGCTACACAAATCTGGGGAGCATAATCGTTAAGACATTCGGAGAAATTCGTAAAGGTCGAATGGGGTTATAACAGAAATCTTGAGAGTGTCGTTTTCGGCCACTGATATTTAAATTATATGCACTTACTAGGTCGATTTTCGAAAATACCGTTATATCCTTCAAGGTAGCCGTTGGGTCGTGGATGTATGGTAAAATGGTAATGATCAGGCCCAATTTGAGCTTTGAATCGTCGGTAATCACTGGTGGGCGGCCAGTCACTACTATCGTTTTTCGAGGCCCTATGTAATAGAGATGACCATGGGCTACTAGATAGACTGATTATTCTCAGGTACATCATATGATCAAATTCATTTTTGACAATCTTTAGTTTTTCAGATGTAAGGCGGCATACTCTCTAGAATACAGGTTGACCTGTAGTAGTGATAAGGTTGCAGGACGGATGCTGACTACTGAGCCAGTATCGACGAAGTTTCAAACCTTCGTTATCACATCAGTAATAAGGGGCGGCTATTTGCACCAACTACGGTTGCTGCTAACGCGTGTCGGCGGAATACTTTCCCGGTGCGTTAATAGTAAGTTCGTGGATGAGGAAACAGCAGGGGTCTCTACACTTCTCGGAGTCTTTGCTATAGGTGTTGTGGTACTAACATTAATGTGAGTTTTCATTTCGTCGAAGTCGATATGAGAATTTTTTCCGTAAAGGATTTCGTTGTCGAGAATTGTTTGGTCTGTGTTGTTCAGTAGGCTGAGGTAGCAAGATAGAGTATTTAACAATTTGTCACTTCGTTTTCGGCTGCATGAGATTTCTCCTTAATGGAATAAACCTCATTGTAGCGAGTTCTGGTGATTTCCAGAATTAGATCAGCAGACGAATCCAGTTCGTCTACTGGGTTATTATAAAATGTGCTTGTTGCGGCGGTTTGGATAGGAGGTGTTGATGTAAAGTGCCTTCGTCAAATGTGAGAAGATCAATCACTTCTCCCATACGCGACAACATTTCTGTCGACGCTATGGAACAATTTATCAAGATGTTACCTGTCTGACAAGTTTCTGAGTTTGAAAATTAACCTTATGAGTTGGCCTTAAGGTTCTAGACAGTCGAAGGGGAAGAAGAAAGAGGTGATGTACCTGTTCAATTCATATGAAAGTGACCTTACGATATCAAGAAATTGTACGCGCGTATCTGTCACTCTGTGGTCTCGAGATTCGGTTACTATGCAGCAGGACTAAGCCTCTACATTTTCTATTCAAAAGAGGATGAGCTGAAAGTTTGGAGATGCGGAGGTTGTAATCCTAATAAGCTTAGGAGCCTGATCAGTCATCATTATAATATTAATATATGCAAATACAAAAGTACTGTTAAAAATGTTCTAGAAAAGTATTAATATGCAAAAATACTCTCTTTAAAATCATAAACAGGAACAAACAGTTAGGAATGTGCCTAGATCAAGTCGGGTCCATCAATGAGCTGCACGCGCTATATGACCAAATAACGTTTGTCATATTACCAGAGGAATTTCTAACGAATGAACTACACGTACAGATAAGAACGCATCGGAAGATGGTATGAGATGCAGGAGAATTTGTATTTGGTAGTGAGTGAAGAGTTAATGGGATAGCCACGTCTAAGCTGGCTAGAGAGGCAAAAGGTTGCTTTCCACGTCGTGTCGTCAACGCCAATTAAGAAAGCCTATGCAACTATTTACATAAGGGACTATTTAGAGCTACTGGACAATATAAAGCCACAATTGCATTTCTTCTGTTGGCAATTAGCAAGTTGGGACACTACAGTTCGTAAACTATGAAGAATACATTACGGTTAGAAAAAATTCGTAATGTTAGTTACTACAAGGGTGAAATCCAACACGAATTTTTTAAAAATTCGCTGTCAGAATGTATAAGACGAACGATATCTATGTGCCACATTGCAAATAAAGCGTCATGCTTATGTTTTTGTCAATGACACACACCTACTTGTTTACTTATCTCTATACATGATACTGTATGTTGACTTTTATACACAATTTGTAAGCTGTTAGCTTTATTATTAGGTCTTGACCAGTAGATTAAGAAATAATTGACTAATGTTTCAATAGTGGTCGATTAAGTGCAGAAGCACTATCAATCCCAGTGAATTAGTTGTAAGTATATTTGGCTAATATTATACAGAGTTGTCTTTATAGGTGTTTTCTAGTATATTCTGAGTCTGTATTCGTATTGAAGTTACACCCGGTATATGACCAAGTTACGTTTGGATTATTACCAGAGCAACTTCTAACGATTGAACCCACTCTTACGAATGAGAAGAAATCAGAAGGCAATGAAGGATGGAAGAGAAGTTATATTTGATCGTGAATGGAGCGACAATGGGTTAGCAACGTCTAGGCTGGCAAACTAGAGAGGGTTGCTTGTTCCGGTACGGCGTGGCGAAATCTGGTGGTGATGCGTGACCGAGCGCCTTCAACTTAGTAGTGTCCGCTAAAACAAACATGGTCAGCATCAATGTCGAAACCTATGTAACTATTTATTTTGGGGATTATTTACCGCTACAGCTCACTCCCCCCCTAATGGGTTCGTGAGGACCCTATGACGTACCAGCCAAAGGATAAAACCCAATGCGTTAAACATTGGTAAACGTTTCTTTGATAGCTTGGATGTTGTGCAGCTTCTGGCCGTCAGTGCCTATGCTAAAGTGTCGTTACATATAGAAATAATAAAGAAATTGTACAAAGTGTAATCGTTCTCTTCTATCTTTTTCCAGTCGTTTCCAGGCGTCCTGGAAATTAAAAAGAAGGAAGATTTTTAGATATGTGCCTTTCATTTATATATATATATATATATATATATATATATATTAAAAACAATTTGGCGGCTAAATACAGCTACAAAAACGCACAATATGTTGACAACGCTAGCATGAATAAAAAAAGGTTTTTTGATATATTTTTTTTTGAAACATACGAAAATGTGTAAAAAAAAAGAAAAATGCATGCCGTAAAGTTGAAAAAAAAAGTATTTTTATTCAATTTTTTTATTTTGTATATATAGATATTCACAATACACACAGTGGAAAATTAGAAAAAGAAATTAATAGACGTAATATTCATTTAAGTGTTCTGGAAATCGTACATTTCTACCAGAACGTGTAGCTCTCGGCGTCATGGAGCTCTTCTGAATTTCCACTTGCTCGTTGGTTGTTGCTTGAGGCATGGCGACTTTGCTCATGTCGAGTTTCGGCGGTGTTGTGGCGAGTTGGACATCGAAGGGTTTACCTTCTAGGTAAGCTGCCTTGAGGCGGTCAATGCTGACGTTCTCTTCGTGTCCATTCTTATCGATCGTATAGTACTTTGTTTCACGTTTCAAAACCTTGTATGGTCCTTCGTAAGTCGCATCAAGAGGTCGGCGTAGAGCGTCACGACGTACAAAAACGTGTGTACTATATTTTAAGGCGGGTTGGATAAAAGTGTCTGTCGATTGTCGTCGAGTTTGAACTGGCTTAACTGGACGCATAGCATTTGTAAGCCGGCTCACGTAAGAATTTATATCCAAGTTTGTCGAGGTGGAAGCGGTTTCCACAAACTCACCTGGTAATCGAAGAGTCGTTCCGTAAACTAGTTCAGACACGCTGCACCCGACATCTTCTTTTACCATGCTTCGGATACCGAGTAAGACTAGTGGCAAAGCCTCTGCCCACTGCGGGATGTTTGTAGCTGAAAGTGATGCTTTCAGCTGTCGATGAAATCTTTCTACCAAACCGTTAGATTGTGGATGGTAGGCTGTTGTTCGGAAGCGCGTCGCTCCAAGAAGTTTTGTCAGAGAGTGGAACAATCCAGATTCAAACTGACGTCCACGGTCTGTCGTTATTGTAGATGGACAACCAAAGTTCGCTATCCATCGTTCGACGAAAGCGCGAGCAATCGTTTCACTAGTGATGTCTTTTAAGGGAATCGCTTCTGGCCAGCGTGTAAAACGGTCCACGCATGTCAAAAGATAAGAAAATCCATTTGATTCAGGTAAGGGTCCTACCAAATCAAGATGGACGTGGTTGAATCGAGCGTCGGGAGTTGGAAAAGTGCCAAGAGGACATTTATTGTGCTGAATTACTTTGCTCTTTTGGCATGCCACACAGGAGCGTGCCCATTTTTTGATGTCTTTATTCATCCTTGGCCAGCAGAATCTCTGAGCAATTAGTTTAGACGTAGCACGAACTCCAGGATGAGAGAGGTTGTGCAATGTGTCGAAGATGATTCGTCGATAACTCTTGGGAACGATTGGACGGGCTGTACCTGTAGAATAATCACAAATTAAAGTGTTCTTACCTTTTCCAATCGTCCTTGTTTGGAGTTTAAGCGTTGTTGTGGATAACTCGTGATGAAGATCATTGTCTTCATTTTAAAGTCGAGCTAGTTCAACAAGGTCGATGCCTTGGATACGATTCAAGGCATGTATTCGTGATAAGGCGTCGGCAACTACATTGTTAGCTCCAGATATATGTCGTATATCAGTGGAGAACTGGGAAATGTAGTCTAGATGGCGCGACTCTCGTGGAGAGTACTTATCTGAAGATGACTTCATAGAGAACGTCAGTGGTTTATGGTCGGTGAATATTGTAAATTCCCGGCCTTTGATGGAATGTTGAAAATGTCTCACAGCACAGTACATGGCTAGCAGTTCACGATTCGGTATCGTTTAGTCGTCTTGAGAAAAATGCTAAAGGTTGCCAAGCTTTATCAGTCCATTGTTGCAGAACTGAGCCAATCGCTGAGTCAGATGCGTCAACCGCGATGCTGACAGGGGCTTCGGTATTGTGATGTGCCAGCATAGTCACATTGGCTATTGCTTCTTTAGTCGCAGTAAAGGCTTTCTTTGAGTCTGCATCCATTGTGACCACTTTTTTATTTCCACGAAGCTGATCCGTTAGTGGTTTTATGACAGATGCACAGTTCGGTATAAACCGTCTGTAGAAACTTACCAATCCATTGAAAGCTCGCAACTGCTTGATGGTGGTTGGTTCCGGGTATTCCAGAATAGCCGCCACCTTGTGTTTTTGGGGTTGTATACCATTCGCATTTATAGTATGCCCCAGGAAGTCCAACGAGGTTGTTCCGATTTGGCATTTCTGTATGTTTATGGTTACTCCATATTGTTGCAGTCTACTAAAGACTGTGTCCAAGTGTTTCATATGTGTTACCTCGTCTGGACTTGCTATCAGGCAGTCGTCGACGTATGCATGGACATAGTCAAGCCCGCGGAACACGTCATCAATGAAGCGTTGGAATGTTTGTGCCACGTTCCTCAACCCAAAAGGCATTCGGAGGAATTCGTAAAGGCCAAATGGGCTACTGCCGGTCCCAAGCCCGGGTAAAGGAGGAGGGTTGGGCATGGGGCTAGCACCCCCATCCCGTTAAACCCCAAACTTGCTAAAAAAACGCAAACCAGATTAAACAAGATAAACCATTTAAACCATTTAAACTCTGCCCTGGGAGTGGAAGGATATATGACGCCTCATGATGAAAGCCGAAATTCTTCGGAAGTCATGAGGCCGATGCCTCCCCTTCTAACAACCAGAGCAAATATTTTTATAGGTACATGGAATGTTCGAACAATGTGGGAGAGCGGGAAGACAAATCAAATAGCTGCAGAAATGAAGAGATACAACTTGACAATACTCGGAATCAGCGAAACCCATTGGACTCAAGCTGGACAGAAAACATTAGCTTCGGGAGAGACGCTGCTATACTCCGGCCACGAAGAGGAAAATGCTCCCCACACTCAAGGAGTTGCTCTGATGCTGTCCAAGGAGGCACGTAATGCACTGGTGGGATGGGAACCACATGGACCCAGGATCATCAAAGCATCTTTCAAAACAATGAAGAAAGAGATTACAATGAATATTATCCAATGCTATGCACCAACCAACGACGGCAACGACGAAGATAAAGATCAGTTTTATGATAGACTGCAATCAATTATAGCAAAGGGTCGAGGAAAGGATCTGACAATACTGATGGGAGACCTCAACGCCAAAGTCGGAATGGACAACACTGGATATGAAGAAATCATGGGACGACAAGGACTGGGAGACAGAAACGACAATGGTGAAAGACTTGCAAACCTATGTGCCTTCAACAAATTGGTTATAGGTGGTACAATATTCGCCCACAAACGTATACACAAGGCTACATGGGTCTCACCGGATCATACTACTGAGAATCAAATCGATCATATATGTATCAATAAAAAATTTAGAAGATCAATGGAAGATGTAAGAACCAGGAGAGGAGCTGACATTGCTTCACACCACCACCTGGTGGTTTCTAAAATGAAACTGAAGCTAAAGAAGCAGTGGACAACTGGAGTGTCAGCAGTACAACGGTTCAATACAGGCTTTCTCCGAGACACTGACAAACTCAACGAATTCAAAATATCTCTCAACAACAGGTTCCAAGCCTTACAAGATCTGCCGAAAGAAGAAACCACTATGGAGGATAACTGGAAAGAAATCAAAGAAGCACTAACGTCAACGTGTCAGGAGGTTCTAGGCCGCAAGAAGCACCATTATAAGGAATGGATCTCCACTGAGACATTGAGCAAAATTCAGCAAAGGAGGAACAGGAAGATAGAAATCAACAACAGCCGAACAAGAGCAGAAAAAATCAAGGCTCAAGCTGAATACTCAGAAGCAAATAAGCAAGTAAAGAAGAGCATTAGAGCTGACAAACGGAAATACATCGAAGACCTTGCAACGACAGCGGAGAAGGCTGCAAGAGAAGGAAATATGAAACAGCTATACGACACAACGAAGAAACTGGCAGATAAACATGGTAAACCAGAGCGACCGATCAAGAACAAAGAAGGCAAGACACTCACTGAGATTGAAGAACAAAAGAATAGGTGGGTAGAACACTTTGAGGAACTTCTAAATAGGCCAGCTCCACCGAACCCACCGGACATCATAGAAGCAGCACCTACAGATCTCCCGATAGATGTCACTCCACCAACGATGGAAGAAATCAAGATGGCCATCAGATAAATCAACAGTGGGAAAGCAGCAGGACCTGACAATATACCAGCTGAAGCACTCAAGTCAGATATCGACCTAACAGCAAGAATACTCCACGTTTTATTCAAAAAGATCTGGGAAGAAGAACAAGTTCCAGCAGACTGGAAAGAAGGTTATCTTGTCAAGATACCAAAGAAAGGAGATTTGAGCAAATGTGACGACTACAGAGGGATCACGCTACTGTCGATACCAGGGAAAGTCTTTAACAGAGTATTGTTGAACAGAATGAAAGATTCAGTGGAGGCTCAACTTCGAGATCAACAAGCTAGTTTTCGTAAGGATCGGTCGTGCACGGACCAAATCGCAACAATACGGATCATCGTTGAACAATCAATTGAATGGAACTCGCCCCTGTACATCAACTTCATTGATTATGAGAAGGCGTTTGATAGTGTAGATAGGAGAACACTATGGAAACTTCTTCGACACTACGGTGTACCAGAGAAACTCGTCAACATCATCCGGAACTCTTACGACGGAACACAGTGCAAAATTGTGCATGGAGGACAACTGACAAATGCATTTTCAGTGAGGACCGGAGTCAGACAAGGTTGCTTGCTGTCACCTTTTCTCTTCCTCCTAGTGGTCGACTGGATCATGAAGACCTCCACATCTGAGGGAATGTACGGGATTCAATGGACAAGTAGGATGCAACTCGATGATTTGGACTTCGCAGATGATCTAGCTCTTTTAGTACATACACACCAACAGATGCAAGCGAAGACAATCAGTGTAGCAGCAACTTCAGCATCAGTAGGCTTGAACATACATAAGGGTAAGAGCAAGATTCTCAAATACAACACAGGGAGCACCAACCCAATTCAACTTGATGGGGAAACTCTGGAAGAGGTGGATACCTTCACATATCTGGCGAGCCTCATCGATGAAAAAGGAGAGTCTGATGCAGATGTAAAGACAAGGATTGGCAAGGCAAGGGCAGCATTCCTACAGTTGAAAAACATCTGGAAATCAAAACAGATATCAAATAACCTCAAAGTCAGACTCTTCAATTCGAACGTGAAGACAGTTCTACTGTATGGAGCTGAAACCTGGAGAATTACTGCAAACATCCTCAGACGGATACAGGTATTTATAAACAACTGCCTACGAAAAATACTGAATGTCCGTTGGCCGGAAACCATCAGCAACAACTTACTACGGGAGAGGACAAACCAACTTCCAGCCGAAGAGGAAATTAGGAAAAGACGGTGGAAATGGATAGGACATACACTACGCAAACCATCAGACTGCATCACAAGACAAGCATTAACATGGAATCCTGCTGGGAAACGGAAAAGAGGAAGGCCAAAGAACACGCTGCTTCGAGAATTGGAAGCAGACATTAAAAGGATGAGCAGCAACTGGAAACAACTGGAAAGGATTGCTCAGGACAGAGTTAAATGGAGAACACTGGTGAGCGGCCTATGCTCCTCAGCGAGGAGTAACGGGCATAAGTAAGTAAGTAAATGGAGTTACGATAGCGGTTTTCGGGATATCATTTTCAGACATCGGTATTTGGTTGTACGCCTTTACCAAGTCGAGTTTTGAAAATATTGTCATTCCCTTCAGAGTGGCCGTTAAATCGTGAATATGCGGTAAAGGGTAACGATTAGGCGTAGTTTGGGCGTTAAGACGTCGGTAATCACCGGTGGGACGCCAGTCATTGCTATCTTTCTTCGGGACCATATGTAATGGAGATGACCATGGACTACTGGAAGGTCGAATTATTCCCAAGTCAATCATATGATCGAATTCGTTTTTCGTAATCTTTAGTTTTTCAGGCGCGAGTCGGCGTGCTTTGGAGAATACAGGTTGACCTGTAGTCGTGATGTGATGTGTAACATTGCTGGTTACACATGATAATTTCGATGACGCCTTATTCAGATCTGGATACTTGTCGAGTATCGGCTGAAAATAAGGGTTAATTAAATGTTTAAAACGAAGAGGACATAAGCTACAACCTGTAGCCACGGTTCCACGAACGTATAGATTTGTGTTACTATCCACTAATCTCTTTTACTAGGGTCCACAAGCAAGTTGTGGTGGCTAAGTAAATCCATGCCTATGATGGGCATTTTCACATCGGCGATGGTGAAAATCCAGTGTATGGGTTTTCGTAAACCCACGTTTAAGTAGATATATCGTTTACCATACGTAGCTATGTGTTTTCCATCAGCTGCCTGTAAATCGAACGCAGCTTCATGGTGGCGGTCAGATGGAGCTGCAGGAAGGACGCTAACTTCTGCGCCATTATCGACGAGGTAGCGAACCTTCGTTATCACATCAGTGATAAATAACAGGCGGCTGCTTCCACCGGCTACGGTTGCCGCTAACGCGTGCAGGTGGGATAGTTTCCCGATGCCTCAACAATCGGTTTATGTCTAGGGAAACAACAGGGGTCTCTACACTTCTTGGAATTTTTTCCATAGGTGTTGTGGTACCAACACCAATGTGAATTTTCGTTTCGTCGAGGTCGAGACGACGACCTTTTCCGTGACGTACTTCGTCGACGAGAATCGTTCGGTCGATGTCTTTCCTTTAGGTCAAGAAAACGAGAAAGAGCATTACACAATTTCGTTACTTCGTTTTCGGTGGCCTGAGGTTTTTCGTTAATGGAATAAACCTGATTGTCGCGAGTTCTGGTGATCTCCAGAATTCGATCAGCAGATGAGGCTAGTTCATCTACTGGGTTGTTATTAAACGTTACCAGAACTGCTTGCACTTGTCGTGGCAGTTTTGATAAGAAGAGTTGACGGAAAAGACCTTCGTCGAAGGTGCGTTGACCAATTACCTCTCGCATGCGCATCAACATTTCCGTTGCTGAACCACTACCTAGCTTGATGGTGTGGAACAACTCATCAAGACGTTGTCTATCGGACAAGTCTCCGCGTTTGAGAATCGATCTTTTGAGTTGGTCATAAGGTTCTAGGCAGTCAGGGCTGAAAAAGAAAGGGGTGACGTACCTGTTCAATTCACGCGGAAGCGACCTTACGACGGCAAGGAATTGAACACGTGGATCCGTCACAGTGTGGTCTCGAAACTCGGCTTCTGCGTAGCAGAACCAAGCTTCTATGTTTTCTGTCCAGAAAGGAATGAGCTGGAAGTTCGGGGGTGTGGGAGGTTTAATCTTAATGAACTTAGGAGTCTGATCAGTCATGCTATATATGCAATAAATAAAAATATAAAAATTAATGCGATCAAAACGTACAAAAAATGATAATCACACCAAAAATACTGTTAAAAACGACAAACAGGAACGAACTCACAGTTATGAACGTGCCCAGATCACGTCGGGCTCACCAATGAAGTTGCACCCGGTATATGACCAAGTTACGTTTGGATTATTACCAGAGCAACTTCTAACGATTGAACCCACTCTTACGAATGAGAAGAAATCAGAAGGCAATGAAGGATGGAAGAGAAGTTATATTTGATCGTGAATGGAGCGACAATGGGTTAGCAACGTCTAGGCTGGCAAACTAGAGAGGGTTGCTTGTTTCGGTACGGCGTGGCGAGATCTGGTAGTGATGCGTGACCGAGCGCCTTCAACTTAGTAGTGTCCGCTAAAACAAACATGGTCAGCATCAATGTCGAAACCTATGTAACTATTTATTTTGGGGATTATTTACCGCTACAGTATTGTTATGACCTGCAATATACTTTCAGTTTTCGTGAGTATACCAGTACCAATAAACTACTTAGAGTCAACTTTTGACCAAGTATTTATATGACGTATATAAGAAATAGTTTTATGATACTTTAGGCATGTGGCATGTGATTCACTTAATAACATAGATACAAACTGTTTGCACGGGATGTGAAAAGTATATTATTTTTAATGCTGCAGAAGTAACTGCGAGAGACGCATAATGAACTTAAACATTCGATATCGTTTTTTATGCTTTTTACAAACATTTTTAGTTATATTTGTTTCCTTAAGCAATTATGTGAGGATCGATGCTTGAGTGCTAAAATACTCGTTTGGAGCCGTATAAAATGTCTTTGTTCATCCGTGAATACGACTTGAGATATAAATTATACATAGACAACAGACGAAATTATTTTTTTATATATATCAAATTACATTACAAACGTCTTATATAAAACATGACAATGTCCATAAGTACACAAGTTACGTAACGCAGTTCAACTGACGGTATAAAATGACACATATCATAAGGTTCAGTGATTAAATTAAAACCTTTACTGGAAATAATCTCTAAAAATTTACATAATAACCACTGAATGAACATAAATTTATAAATGAAACGACTAATGTTTGCATAATCTCAAGGTCATTACCCTGTGACATACAGTCGTATTTACTATATTGAGCATTGGAAGCTGTTGCTATAGTATGTGTGTACTAGCGTGAATTATGCCCCGGGTGCTTTGAACGAAGTGGCTTATCATATGGGAATAAGGTGCGGGAAGAAGATGGTCCTTTTCATCACTTTTTATGTCATGATTTTGGCTATGACTCCATTTGAGTCTTGGAAATCACTAATAGGCCTTTTAATGGTTGCTCGCAAGAAGCTCAACATCTTTGAGTTATTTGAGTCTTCAACTATCTACCACCTAGTCTTTCGGTTCGACGATGTTAAGAAAGCTGGAAAGAATATTTTCTTTTCAAGTGGTCCAAAGTATCAGGACTCAGGCGGGGAGTTTATGTACCGGCGTTTGGTCCGAGACATAATTTATACGCACAAGAAGGCTATATCAGAATTTAATCTACCTCCACTCATGCGCAGTCGTGTTGTCCCTTCAGAAAGTAAGATAATACTCTTCCATTTACACTTCTAGGTGAAAAGGCCGAAGCCCTTCAGTCTCTGCGCGCAGCCTCACTACAACAAGCCACTGGTCATTTTGTAAAGGCCAGAAAGTTGTTGGAGCATGCATTTAGTCTTGATCCGGACAATATCGATGTTTTAATTGCATTAGGTGAAGTTATAGAACATTCTTATTATCATGGGAGGTCTGTCCAACGGGTGGCTCTTCCGTCGACGAAATCTCTGATACCTATCTATGGCCAAGTAGTAACTGACGATGCTGATAGGCTTATCTTGACTGCCGAACATCTTTATACGAAAGCATTGATTGTTGATCCTAGTGTCTCTAAAGCCTGTTTGCATCGCGAACGCTTAATGCCAATTGTGGAAGAAATAGATCAACGCATGTGAGTATTTTTAGTTCTTGTCTTCTAAAAAATCGCCTTTCTATTGTCGAAATGTTAGTTATACCTTAATATGTCATAACACACCAGCCACCGTGGTAATCTCTATTCTTAAAATACAGATATGTAAGCTACTTAGCAACAAGTTCACTCTAAGATTTTTATCTACAGGTCATTAGGAGTTATTTATGGAGTTGTTTATGTTCTTCAGATATTTGGTTTCCTTAGGAGTTTTTTCAGTGTGGGGAGGGGTGAGTCAAATGTTTCTGTTTGATCGTTTTTTAGTATGACCGAAAGATTTTGGAGTCAGACGCATCATTAAAGCTTCTCTTGTTGGAGCCTTCACCTTCAGGTTGTATGTAGGCTTGAAGTGGTAACATTAGAATAAATATTTTAGTTATGAAGCCAAAAAATACTAAAGCTAGTTACACATAACGGTCTTATTAACTTCGGTGCTGAGTGGCCAGTTGAGTTACATACAGAGTAAATAGTACTGGTTTTAAAGTATTGTTTAATACATTGATCTGCATTCATAGTAGATTATTTTTTAGTCCTTATCTAATAAATTTCTTAACGGCTCATAAGAGATAATACAAATGTAAGCATAGTTTAGTAATCCATCTGGTGCTTTTTCTATTTGTTGACTTCGAATATTGTGATAAATATTGGATCTGTTTATGGCGATGCAGTTTTTTCATTGCTTTGAGGAACAATACAAGCATATTCAAGAAGCGCTTCTAACCTTCTGTGTGCAGATTGTTACTTTTGGGACTACGTCAACGTCTGAACTAGTAGTGTGGATTGAAATAGTTGAGTTCGTTGACTCCTTATTTTAGAAGCCTCATCAACCGGAGAAGTTTAGACACTGATTCATCAAGCCTATTGAGCTTTTGCTAACTTACCTATGGCGCGGACAAAACGTTTGTGTAGCAACCAAAGAAGCGGTATACTGTACATTTGTCCGTTATATCTAACTACATGGGTATGATTTGACATGTACAGACAAGTGGTATTTGATCATATTTGTCTTCGAGACATTGCATGTGTTTACTGGGTCCATCAAGTAAACAGTGCTAAAAGTAGGCAGTATACCAGAGATATGAATTTGTTTTCCGTAGGTAAATGGTATTACGTATATTGAACCACCGTCCACTTTGACGAAGAGTAAGATACAGAGACTAAGGGCAGCCGAACTTAAATATGTCAATCCGTGAAGTTGTCGACTGTTGTTGTGTGCTATTTTAGTAGATGCAGATCACACGATGAGGGACCAGTAACAGTATGTTTCTTACGACTAATGATGTCGCTACTATTTTAATATTCGTTTTGTTGTGATAATGAGGTGTCAGCTTGAATAGATGAATATACGTCCTAGGTTTTACGTTATTCACGACTGATTGACTGATACTAGCATTAATTCGAGAACAGTAGTTAATTCAAATCATCCTCAATTTTGACTCATCCCGATGATCGTAAATATAGCATACAACTACCTAACACTCTATATCCTCTGGATATAAACAGAATTTGGTCAAACATTTATACTTATCTATGGTACTACATACCTGTGACATTGTGGATTGGCTACTTGCTTTCTAGTCTTTGAATAAATAATCCCGATAGCATCTTATTTATGAACGCGATTCACTAACCTCATGTAAACCTATATATCTTCTAAGCTTTACCACATGACAATAGACCTGAAGGCAAGGTAAGCAATATGACATCCTTTCTTACTGCATTGATTTTTGAAGGCTCTTCGTGGAGCACGCATTATATTACAAAAACCTGACGTTTGTTAGGCTGTTTAAAGACAGATAGTTTGTGTTGTTTATTCAAGGATTGAATACTAGTGAATTTATTAAGTTGTTTCTTGTAGAAAATCAATGATATTACACCCCAAGTAGTTTCTATGAGGTGCTGGTGTGTGACAGAACTATCTGTTAAGCAATGTTGATGCTAAGTATAGGTTTAGAGAGTAACGTGCTTAGGAACTAATTGGTATGATTCCGATGCATTCATTGCTTACAGATTTCGAGTGTTTTCTTTCCCTATATTTATTCAATTCTTTTATCTTTTGGGTCACCTTCGTCTTTTTTCTGCTACCCCTTTGTTTCTTACCGATAAGTGTAGCTGCCTAACATTGTACTTTTTCTACTGGTATCTGTATATTTATTTGTCGGATAACATTACTTGTTTTCAATATTAGTGTAGACATTGTGAGTCCTTAATATTAATCTAATGATAATAATTGTGACTGTTGACTATAAAAACAGTTTTACCCTACTGTTATCATAGATAATTAGTGATGCTTCATGCTTTTGTTATGGTATTTCTTGATTTCGTGCTTTCATATCTCTATAATATGGCCATCATTATTATCATATATTTTGAGTTGCATTTTGTCCTCAAATTTATTGAATTAACAATTTAAATTGTAAACCTATTCGAAACCAGTAGACTTTTATATGCTACTGTTTTAATAGATCTCATGCTGTGCTTTTGTTTCGTTTCTGTTTATCTTTATTTTGTATAGCCTTAATGCAATCGATTTCAAAGTTCGACAATTTTACCATATTCCAGAGAGTGATCCTGGTTTACGTCGTGCCAAAGTTGAAGATTATTTCAAGCATGTATATCATTCAAATGCTATTGAAGGTAATACATTAACACTAGCGCAAACTCGGTCAATTCTGGAAACACGATTAGCTGTTGGTGGGAAAAGCCTATTGGAACATAATGAGGTTTGATTATTTTGTTTCTTATGTTACAAATTTCATGTGTTTTGTACAGTTTATACATACAGGCAAACCACATACTGTATACTTTTATCTTACGATGATTTAAGGGTTAAATCATTTACCTACCGGCCAATAAGTTGCAGGTTTGAACCCCACATCGATTCAGCCGAGTAGTATCGCCAACCCTTACACAGTGTGACCCCAAACGAGTTTATAAACTTGACATATGAGTTACATTGTATATATATATATATATATATATATATATATATATCCAACTAGTAACTATTTTCATATTTGCGATAGAATCTCATCTCCAACTTTTATCTATGAATAGTGTTAAACGTAGTGTCATTTTAAATATAAGTCACAATGCAGTGGTTAAATAACCCTCGTGCCTACTCTCACTCTTTGTGGTGAGCTGTCAGAAAGTTGGCGCGTTTGGGTAGTAGTGTGAGCCCTGGTGGTAGTGTGCCAGGTGAGATCAATCTATGCATAGTAAATTCCTGATCAGCTTATGCCGATCTTGGTCATCTTTAGCTCGTCGTGATTTAAATGACTTTAAAATGTTGGGTTTACAATGATTCGGTCCTGACATTTGCTTATGAAACCAGATTTCTGTGAGTTGAGGATGTTTGGCGTCTGTGCTTGACCATCGTTTTCTCTGAAGAATTGATGACATCAGGTGGTGGTGATACGTGTTTGATCATATTGATGATAACACAATTGATACCACTATCTTGAGTGACTTCACTGGCTTGGTCTTGTTTTACTAGTGTGATCCCAGCGATTTATGACACGGTGCCCTGGAATTAAAGACCGACGTATTGAACTGGCTTCTTTCGGTTCATTCTGACTTCTTGGTCAGGACCCCAAAGATGGTAGCTTGCGACCCCACCAGATACTGTGTAGAATAAAAGCCAGTGGCGATCCTGCTGCAGTTTCCTACCAAAATCTTCACACAAATATGATAACTTTACCCTACGGAATGAAGGCTTTTATAATCGTATTTTTACCCAAACTATATTTCCTGCCAGTAATTTTCTTGTCTTTCACTTTTTTTCACATCATCACTTTCATTCCTTATTTCTTCACAATAACATGTTTCTAACTACATGGCACATGTATTTTTGTTGCCTATTCGTTCAAAATCTGTTGTTTAAATAAAGCATCACTTGTATTACGAGATATTGTTATACGCCATTTTTGTTTATATATATATATATATTCTCCTAATCCGTAACGTTTGAAAACTGAGTAGTACACTACTCGATAACTTAAGAAACCTGTTTCATGAAAGATGAAACTGTACTATGAAACTTCCCTTTTCTACGGTAAATTTCATGAAAAGGGTAAATTATTATTAATTGACATTAAATTTCCTTCTTATACACTTTAGGTACTCGGTATGGATTCAGCCCTTAAATATATTAACAATACCCTACTACATGGAGACTTAACCGCCATAACATTAGACGATATATTAGAGTTGCATCGTAGACTTTTGTCGTTTGTGGATTTAAGAGAAGCTGGGAGATTACGGCGTTCTCAGGTAATTTGTATACCGTTTTTGGACTTATTGTTAGTATGTTACGTATTTGGAAGTTAATACTCTAGAGTTCCCAATTCTAAGCACTGTAATTTTTAA